>CM024472.2:33068028-33412130 GCA_014182885.2 Eucalyptus caleyi
CAACGAATAAAAAGGAACTCACCTTGGTCATATTCCACAAACTTGCTTGTTCTGAAACAATGTCTCCCTGAAGTCCCTGAGCATTGCTATGATTTTACTAAGGCAGAATTCTAGGTGCGCATTGGAGGAGTTCCCCCTGGTTGGAGAATAGACAACGTGTTTAATGATCTGAGGAAAAGGGTGGGAAATGTAATAGAAGTTCAACTCGACTCAACAACTAATGCTCAGAACAGAGGAGGTAGAGTTAGAGTTGAGATTAATCTGACTTCACCTTTGAAATCGGGAGCTATTCTAGATATCGGCAATAACTGGATATGGGTGGAGTTCAAGTACAAGCGTCTCCCACATTACTGTTTCTCTTGTGGCAGAATTGGGCATTACGCAACTGACTGTCTTGAAATTCCATATGCAACCTCACCCTGGGCAATGAACAAAAAAGGGTTATATGGACCCTGATTGAAGGCAGAAACTAGTGATCACAGCCCCTATTGGGATGCGTTTTATGGGAACATGGAGGAGGAATTAGTAGTGGAAGAAACAATACCTGTTCCATCAAATCAACCGAGGGGAATGAATTCCAGTGATCGAGAGCCAACATCTGATATGCAAATAGTAGCATGCAGCAAAAAGCGATCAAAATGCAGCCCAGAACAGGTGATAAGCCCAGTAAATGTACTTATTGCAGCAAAAGTTCGAGATCGTGGAAAATAGGTACTATGCCCTGAAACTCAAAAACCACTGTTATTAAAAGTTGGGAATATCAGCAAGAAGACTATGAAAGTACAAAAGGCAAAAAAACAGAAATGCATACCAGCAACATCCCCTATCCTCACAGATGATATAGAACTTCTGGAGACCCCGGTGAAACTGATCAAAGATGGACAAGAATGGGCTTTGGTGGCTAGCCCTAATAAGCCACCACTGAAGCCATGAAAATCGTTAGTTGGAATTGTTAGGGGCTGGGCAACCCCCTGACAATCCGGGAATTAAGAGCTTTAATAGCTCTTGAAAGGCCTAAGTTACTCTTCCTTATGGAGACGGAAAATAAAGCATCTATGGTGGAAAAGATTTGTAAAAAACTTCAGTTCCAGAAATTACACTTGGTTAATCCAACAGGAATAGTGGGGGGATTGGCAATCATGTGGCAAGAGGAAATCGTCTTAAAAGTGCAGGCAAGTTCAAAACAATTCATAGATGTGCAGTGTATTGACCCTGAGAGTAAACAACTTATGCAGCTTACCTTTGTCCATGCATCTATTGATTTTGGTGAGCGAATGGCATTATGGCAAGTGTTGGGAAATATTAAGCCTCCAGCTTCTCTTCCCTGGATCTGTATGAGAGATTTTAATGAGATTCTGTATGTGTGGGAGAAAGTAGGGAAAAAAGAAGCAGACAATAGAAGAATTGCAGCTTTTAGAAACATGATTAATGATCTATCCCTAATGGATGTAGAAAGTCATGGATGTGCATTCACATGGGCAAATAACAGGGAGGGGCAAAGTTGGTTAAAAAGCGACTTGACAGAGTGCTCTGTTCTCTAGAGTGGCGAGTTATCTTTCATGAAGCAGAAGTCCAAGCCCTACCAGCTATATGCTCAGACCACAGTCCCTTAGTCCTCAGATTGTATCCTGGGGTAAGACGAAAGAAGAAACAGTTCAAATTGGAAGTGTTATGGATAGAACATGCAGATTATCAGGCAGTTATTCAGCAAGTATGGCCAGAGAAATTAAGCCAAAACTTTCATTTTGCAGAGAAATTAGGGAGGACATCACAAGTATTAACTCAATGGAGCAAAGAGAATTTTCCAAATGCTTACACAAAGATCAAAGAGCTAAAGCAAGCATTAACAGTTCTGATGAATCAAACAGCTCAGAACACAAGTAAGCAGACGGGGCAGCATATTATCAGTCAAATAGACACTCTCAGAAAACAGGAAGAACAGTTCTGGGGAATGAGGTCACGCATCAAATGGCTACATTGGGGAGACCAGAACACACGGTTTTTTCATGCTACAACAGTCAACAGGAGGCAACAAAATCGCATTTCAATGTTGCAATTAGAGGATAATAGCTGGTGTAGAGAACCTATGATGCTATAGAAACATATTCAATCTTTTTATGAGAATCTATACAGGACTGAGGGTCCACGATACTACCAGCCTATCCTAAATCAATGCCCATCCCCAATAACAGAGAATATAAATGAAGATCTGGTGGCAGTACCTTCATTGGAGGAGATCCATGCAGCTGTGTTTCAATTGGGAGCTTACAAGGCCCCTGGCCCTGATGGGTTCAATGGTATTTTCTATCAATAATCATGGGAAATTATAAAAAATGACTTGATGCAGCTAGTACAGAAGTTCTTTCAGATGAGTGTTCTGGACCCCCGACTCAATCAGACCCATATTGTGTTGATTCCCAAAAAAAAACCCCTGAAAACATCAGTCAATTCAGACCCATTAGTCTATGCAACTTCAGTTATAAAGTTATATAAAAAATCTTAGCCAACAGACTAAAGAGATGGCTACCACTTATCATTGAACTAGAGCAGGGGGCCTTCGTTCCAAGGAGACAAATTCAGGACAATATCTTCATAGTACAGGAGGTTCTGCATCAACTATGTGTAACAAAAAAGAGGAAAAAGGATCAGGCCATTCTGAAACTTGATATGCAGAAAGCGTATGACAGGATAGAATGGGATTTTGTGAGAGATATCATACTGCACATGGGGTTTAATGTAAAATGGGTCTCATTAATTATGCAATGTATCTCAACAGTTACCTTCAGTGTCAAAGTCAATGGAGAACCTACCTCTTTTTTCCATCCTTCGCGAGGCCTTAGACAAGGTGATCCACTCTCACCCTATATCTTCATTCTAATGTCCAATGTGTTAACCTGGATGATGAAAAAAGCATTAGAAGATGGAACAATCAAAGGCATACAGATAAACAGATATTGCCCTAAGCTATCACACTTAATGTTTGCTGATGATGTGATATTCTTTCTGGATGGAACTATATCAGAGTGCCAGAATGTTGCCCAACTACTAAACCAATATTGCTATGCAACGGGTCAAGCAATCAATTTAAACAAATCAGGGGTTTATTTCAGTGGTAATTGCCCAGCAATATTAAAACATAATTTGGCCACAGAACTGAGAGTTCCTATTCTATAGAAAATAGGAAAGTACTTGGGCATACCTACTGAGTGGGGTCAATCCAAAAAAGAGCTATTTTGCATGGATCCTGACCAGAGTAAATTCAAAATTAGCAGGATGGAAAGAAAAATTACTTACAAAGGCAGGAAATGAAGTGTTAATTAAAAGTGTTGTGCAATCCCTACCTACCTATGCAATGTCCATATTCAAGCTGCTCGTATCTATCTACAAAGCCATAGAACAACGAATAGCATCATTTTGGTGGCAGAATGGTGATGCTAAAAGAGGGTCGCATTGGAAAAGTTGGGAAGTATTGAAAACTCGAAAGGATACAGGGGGACTTGGTTTTAAGGATCTGCTTACCTTTAATAGAGCCATGCTCGGCAAGCAAACTTGGAGACTAGCTACCTCCCCTTCAGCCTTATGGAGCAGAGTGATGAAAGGGATTTATTTTCCCAATGGTGATGTCTGGACAGTCTCTAAGGGACACCGACCATCATGGGGCTGGCACAGTTTAATACTTGGCAGAGACACCATAAAGAACAACATTATATGGTCAGTAGGGGATGGAAACTCTATTCGTATTAGAGAAGACAGATGGCTTTCACAAGGAGTAATTGGCGGGCAAGCAAATTAGACAGAGCCTATGTTAGTGTCCGAATTGATAAATGCAGATCCTAGAGAATGGAAACAACAGCTTATTACTCAATTTTATGAAGAACCAATTGCAAATGAGATATTAGCAATTCCCCTAAGCCAGCAATCAAAGCCAGATACGCTTATATGGACAGGTAACAGAACAGGGCAATACTCTGTTAAGAGCGGATACAACAGAGCAAGGACAACAACAAGCAAACCAGATCAGAACCGACCTTCCTGTTCTTATCAACCACCACGTACCTTATGGACTCAAATTCGGAGTCTTGATGTGCCACCAAAAGTTCGATCTTTCCTCTGGAGCCTTTGTCAGAACGCTCTTCCAACGAGGGAAAACCTATATAAAAGGAAAATTGTCATAGATCCACTATGCCCGTTCTATTGGTCTAGCACTGAAACCACAGAGCACCTGCTGTTTTTATGCAAATGGACAAAGAAAGTATGGGAAGATCCGATTTTTGAAAAGATCAGACCAAACGGAAGTATCAGACGCACAGATCAGTGGATTTTTAAAGCTTTCCAAAGAGATCAGATCTCACCTGTTCGAGAGCTTACGGGTATGGTTTTGTGGTACATCTAGAAGGCGAGAAACAACTGGATCTTTCGATCGAAAGAACCCAGACCAGCAGATCTGTTGAGTACAGCACAGGAACAACATGTCTTGTTCAGTAGAGGAAATATAAACAGAAGTAAAAGATTAATCAATCGAAACAAACCTAATTAGTGGAGGCCTCCGGAAGGGCAGGATCTGAAATTAAATGTGGATGCGGCATGGTGTTTGGGCGAATTTCTTGGCTCTATCGCTGGAATCGTGCGTGATCCGGATGGAAGAACTCTCGAGGGTTTCGCGGCCACGGTTAGGTTTCGTTGGCAAGTGAAGCGGAAGCCCAGGCGATTTTACATGGGATCTTGTTGAAAGAAGATATGCCTTGAAGATATGGAATCGGACTGAATATTGTGATTGATTTGGATTGTAATTATTTTAGGACTAGAAATATTTGTTCTCTTAGGAATATTTTCTTTACTTTTTTACTCAATCCAATTGTATGATATATACATCTCTGTAACTTCTATTCAATTCAATGAAGAAGATACAATTCATACACTTCTATTTGAGTTTCTTACATGGTATCAGAGCTATGTCTCGATCTTGACATAGCTTTCGCACCTCTGTTACTGCAACACTCCGCAGAACAGATTAGCCTTCTCTGTTTTTCTCTGTTGCTGCAACTCTCGCAGAACAGATCAGCCTGCTGTCCTCCATCTTCATCCAACTTTCAGTTTAACCTGCAAGACAGAATAATTGCAGATTTTTAGGAAATTGTCATCATGACAAATCCACAAGCACTTACCTCAGGATCCGCAGAAGAGACGACACTGCCACCACCTCCTCAGATTGTCGAACCCTCGGCAATGATCGCAGTATCTCAGGAGCAAGTTCAACCACAAGTTCAGCCACCACAAATTCATCTTCAGCATGCGCAGTGGGGAACGGCTCCGGCTCAGTTTAATATGGGGCATCCCTATTCAGGGCCACCTTACCCATGGGTACCGTATCCTTGGTACTATGGATCTAGTCCAAATACATCATTGCCGGGTTATCGAGAAGGAATGCGAACTGATGGAGGCCTACCAACCAGAGACGGGGCAGGCGCAACCATCAATCCTCAGCAGACGGGCGGGTCAATCGAACCGGGTGTGGGAACGAATCCCCACCCGGGTCCGTTTTTTTCCAATGCGGATACTGCAACCGGAACTGGCGGATCGGGTTTTGTGGCAAATCCCTACCCAAACCCACCGCCAGGGTTTCCTCCATACCAGATCTTCGCTGCCAGCGGTCGGCCGGAACCCGGAGACCCTCTTTTCACAACCAATGCCGACGGACCAGAACTGAAACTCATTGCTCAACAGTTAACTGGATCAGACAACTACTCAAATTGGTCACGCGAGTTCCGGCGTGCACTGGTAACGAAAGATAAAGAGGGGTTTATCGACGGAACGGTTCCAGTCCCATCCGACGAGCGAATGGCACGACTCTGGAAGAAGTGCAATCAGTTAGTTCGAACATGGGTCGGAAACTGCATCACTCCCGAGATCGCGGCCGCTCTTCCCCCGACGGAGGACTCAAAGCAGATTTGGGAAAATATCAAAGAGATGTTTGGAAAATTAGATCAAGTTAAAATTTTCTCTTTGACGCAACAGATCTCTGATTTAAAACAAGGAAATATGTTTGTTGCTGCGATTTTTAATAAAATTTCAGGTCTGTGGAACGAGTTGGAGGCAGCCGAGGAGAAGCTCGACTGGCCAGAACCCATCCTACAGCAATACAAAAGGATGCGGGACAGAGAGAAAGCGATACGCTTTCTACTCATTTTGAACGAAGCTTACCTCTCGTTTAGGTCGCAGATCTTGACCATGGAGCCGATGCCAACCCTCGGCCGCATCTACCAACTTGCTGTTCAAGAGGAAAGCCAACAGAGAGCAGCCGATCACGGGAAGAACGGCGATAGCATGGCTCTGGCGGCGAAGAAATTTTCTCGCCCGCTGCAGAGAGCCACGGGAGGAAGAGAGGCGCACGAAACCACTCTAGGGTTTCACGAAGAAAACCCTAGGGGATGTCGTTCAGCGACGGGCGGCCAGGATTCATTTGATAGATCCGACGGTCCACAAATATTCCTTGGAGGCGGTGAATCGGACGGTTCTGGAGGCAGGGTGAGGATAGAATCCAATGGCTACCGTGGCCCAAGTCCATACGGGCCAGACGGCCCACGTGGGCGAAATTCCTTTTATTCCGATGGGCCGCGAGGAAATTCCTTTTATTCCGATGGGCCGCGAGGAAATTTCGCGGGAATCTCCGATGGGCCGTATGGAGCAACGACGGCCCATGCCGTGAATAGGCCCAATTCATTCGGAAAAAATTATCAAAAGGGCAAAGGGAAGGCTACATGCTTGTGATTACGCAAACGCCCACATCACACAATTGAAAATTGCTGGAAGCTTCATGGCAAACCCGGGGAAAAGGAGAAAGGAAAATTTTCAACTGTTTTACAGGTGTTGGGAAAATCAGCAGACAAATCAATTTCCCATGGAGAATATCGGAGCCGATGGAAGCCTTAAAGAAATTAGACGCTTCGACAAGGCGGGGAGTTTCACGGTATTTCTTATTGTCGATGAACTCAATTGCAATGGATGCATGGATTATTGATACTGGAGCTAGTGATCATATTGTCTGCAATCAAAAAAATTTTTCCACTGTTAAGAAATTATCTTTTCCTATATCAGTACAACTCCCGAATGGAAATACCACAAAAGTTGATATGACCGGAACTGTAAATCTTAGCCCACTCATTAGCCTTAAAAATGTCCTTTATGTCCCTAGTTTTCAATTTAATCTCATATCCGTTTCACAAGCCTGTCGAGACAACTCCTGTCGTGCCTTGTTTGACTCTGATAAATGTCTATTTCAGGCCCTTTCGACTGCAATCGATGGGCTTGGGTAGAATCTATCAAGGATTATACTTTTGGACTGATCTTCCAACCAATTTTAATTCCTCTTCTGTTGCTTTCAATAAATCCATATGTAATGTTGACAGCAATAAAAATTTCCTTCATCATAAAAGATTGGGTCACACTGCATTTTTTCCTTGTCCTCAGTGCCTTATTTGTCCTTTAGCAAAACAAACCCGTTCTCCTTTTCCAAATAGCAACACCCGTGTTGACAACATTTTTTCCTTAATTCATGCTGATATATGGGGACCATATCATACCGTAAATCATGACGGTTCACGGTTCTTTCTCACAATTGTGGACGATTTCTCACGTGCCACCTGGGTTTTTCTCCTTCAATCAAAAAGTCAAGTTCTATCTCATCTTAGAATCTTGATCTCTTTATCCAAAACTCAGTTTGGCAAATCAATTCATCGGATTCGTACTGATAATGGAAAAGAATTTTTCAGTGGTGAATGTGCGTCATTCTTTAGCTCAAATGGGATTTTGCATGAAAGTACTTGTACTTATACACCACAGCAGAATGGAGTCGTTGAGAGAAAACACCGCCACCTTTTGGAAGTGGCGCGGGCTCTTAAATTCCAGGCATCTATACCAGAGGATTTCTGGGGAGATTGTGTAGTCACTGCAGCATATCTAATAAATCGAATGCCGTCTAGAATCTTGAAGGGAAAATCTCCATTTGAACTTTTATATGGGAAGAAACCAGATTTGAGTCATCTTCGCGTGTTTGGTTGTCTCTGTTATGTGACTACAGTAGGGCCTCGAGATAAAATGAGTCCTCGGGCTCGGAAGTGCATATTCATGGGGTATGTCAATCTCAAAAAGGGTTATCGAGTTTATGACAAATCTACTGGGGATTTCTTTATCAGTAGAGATGTGGTTTTTCATGAAGATATTTTTCCCTTCCGGAATTCTGCTTCCATGTCTGGAGATGATATCGACACTACTCGTAAATTTCTGTCAGAAGAAGACCTGTCTTCTGAAGGAACATATATTATTACTCCCTCTTCGCCACAGCAAACATTACATGCAGCATCACCTTCGCCAACTGAAGAGCATTCCATTGGCCATCCAATTGAGGAGGATTTCATTGAAGACGAACCTCAAGTGATCAATTCCATAGAACCCCCACATATTGAGGAAACTTCGACAGACGTGCTGCATGAGCCACCTCGACGATCTGGTCGAGTCACTCGCCCACCAACTTGGACAAAAGACTATGTCTGCTCTTCATCAAAGTCCTCAGGTACTCGCTACCCTATATCCTCCTATGTGTCTTTTGATCAACTGTCACCAGACCATTTATGCTGCATTAGTCGCATTTCTGAGGAAGTAGAACCGTCTAGTTATCATGAGGCTGTACATGATCCACAATGGCAAAGGGCCATGGAAGAAGAACTTAAGGCGTTGATTAACAATCACACCTGGGATGTCGTGTCATTACCTTCTCATCGTAAACCCATTGGCTGTAAATGGGTATATAAAATCAAATATAAAGCAGATGGTTCTGTGGAAAGATACAAGGCCCGGTTGGTGGCCAAAGGCTTTACACAACGAGAAGGATTCGACTACCATGAGACCTTCTCTCCAGTAGCCAAGGATGTCACGGTTCGTTCCTTCTTATTTGTTGCTGCTCTTCGCAACTGGTCACTACATCAGATGGACGTCCACAATGCCTTTCTTCATGGCGATTTGGAAGAAGAAATTTATATGGATCTTCCCCAAGAATTACGGAGACAGGGGGAGCCTAAGGTATGTCGTCTCCGTAAATCTCTTTATGGTTTAAAACAGGCCTCTCGGCAGTGGTATGCCAAGTTTACTGATGCACTCATGAGCGCCGGATACAAGCAGTCCAAGCATGATTATGCTCTTTTCACTTGGACAAAAGGTACGTCGTCTATCTACTTAATGATTTATGTTGACGACATACTTATTATGGGAAATGATGATTCCGCTGTGAGGAAGCTTAAGGAATATCTTCATTCCTCCTTTCACATCAAAGATTTGGGGCCACCTAAATACTTTCATGGAATAGAGATAGCTCGTTCTGATCAGGGGATTTCTCTCAGCCAAAGGAAATTTGTGATGGAAATTGTGTCAGAATCGGGATTATCAGGATGCAAACCGTCAGTCATTCCCATTGAACAGAATGCAAAGTTAACCAGTGTTGATTATGACGCTGGAATGTCTTCCTCTGATGATCCATTACTGAAGGATCCGACAAGCTATCAGAGACTTGTTGGAAAGCTTATCTATCTTACCATGACTAGGCCAGATATCTGCTATGCCGTACAGACTCTTAGTCAGTTCATGCATAGTCCAAAGCAATCTCACATGAATGCGGCCTTGAAGGTGGTAAAATATCTGAAGAAATGTCCAGGGCTAGGGATACTTCTTTCTCAAAAGTGCAATATGGAGATGATGGCCTTTTGTGATTCGGATTATGCTACATGTCCCATGAGTAGAAGATCCATTACTGGTTTCTGTATTAAGCTTGGGGAGTCATTGCTTTCATGGAAGACGAAGAAGCAATCCACGGTATCTTTATCATCAGCAGAAGCTGAATATCGATCTATGGCAAAAACCGTTTGTGAGGTGGTATGGTTACGAGGTTTACTTCAGGATCTTGGGATACAAGTTAGAGGTCCGACATTACTCTTTTGTGACAATGATTCAGCAATCAAACTTGCAGCAAATCCCATATTACATGAGAGGACGAAGCATATAGAAGTTGATTGTCATTTTACACGAGAGAAGATCAAAGAAGGCATCATCAAAACAAGAGGGATTAGAACCACGGAGCAACCCGCGGATATTTTTACTAAACCTCTTTGCCAAAGACAACATACATATCTTCTAAACAAGCTTGGAGTCTTGGATATATACAAGCCACCAGCTTGAGGGGGAGTGTTGAAAGAAGATATGCCTTGAAGATATGGAATCGGACTGAATATTGTGATTGATTTGGATTGTAATTATTTTAGGACTAGAAATATTTGTTCTCTTAGGAATATTTTCTTTACTTTTTTACTCAATCCAATTGTATGATATATACATCTCTGTAACTTCTATTCAATTCAATGAAGAAGATACAATTCATACACTTCTATTTGAGTTTCTTACAGATCTCTTATACCCACGAGCTTCCGTCGACTCACGTGAGGGACTTTGGAACTCGAACTGGGAAGTGGTTGATCGAAAGTGACTGTTCCGCGATGGTAGATATGGTCATGGGCCGGGCCGAACCCTCCTGAAATCTTAAAGAAATAGTGCGGCGTTGCAGGAATGGGCTAAGTCAAAACAGCAACATTACGGTGACCCATTGTCCACGCCAAACAAATGCGGCAGCGGATTGGATTACACGGAATCATCGCCTAAATTCTCTCCCACGTAATTGGCTGATTTCTCCCCCTCTTCCTCTATGGACTATTTTATGTGTAGATCTTTCTCCATCTGTATTATGTAAGACTCCTCCTTAATCAAGTAATAGTAAGTCTTTCTTTTGACCCAAAAAAAAAAAAAAAACCCTAGATATGGTTTCTAATTAACAAGCAAGTTTTCTCTTTTTCAACGAGAATATAGTCCATATGCAATGCAATGCTTCTAATCTAATATGAAATGATATGGCATGGCAATATGTCCTAAACTATATGAATGAGTAAAAAAAACTAATGATTTCTTAATGAACACGCAATAATTAAATATGCAATCTAAATTAACCAAAATGACTTAATTCTAATGACGTGCAATGCAATGCAATGCGATGACGTACAAAAGATGCCCTAATTCTATATCACAAGCGCATGATGATTTTTGTTTTTCATGAAAAATTTCTAAATTAAAATTACAACTTGAGTTTAAAGAAACTGGCATCCTAAATTGACTTTTTTTATTTAAAAAAAATTGAAATAAAATTCCTATTCTAGATATGCAAGATAACCCTAAGACGAGGAATATTCTAAAACGAACCTAATCCTAATTCAATTTTTTTGATTCTCTTTTTTATGAAAACAGAAATTGATTCAAACAACACAATAACAAATCAGGCAAGATAAGATCAATATCCACAAATTGACGAATCATATCCCGCGCATGGGATCGGATTGGTCAATTTTAAATAAAACCGCGAATCGAATCTCGAGCGTGAGATCAGATTGGCGATTTTTCCGTGCGATTGCAAGTCGTATTTTGAGCGTGAAATCGGACCGTCAATCGTATGGACGTTGTGAAATTACGAAGATTTCCCAATTTAAAAAGATACTTTATATTTATGGATACGATAGCATCATTTAAAGATTCATACGAGATAGCAATTTCACAAATTAGGTAATAAAAATATATGAAGATCAATTTGATGAAAATTATTACCTAAATTGCAATATCACTCGGATACCGTTTCCAAACTCAGAGGGACAACAAATCATGCGAATTGCGGTGGTGATGGCTCTGAGCTCGGTGAAGGACTCGCTGGAGCTTTGAGGATCGTCAATATCACTGGACTAATCTGGTGGTGTCGAGCAATGATGATGGGTCGATAAATTTTTTATGGATGCCGGAAGTTCCAAGAGATGGGCCTGGCTCACGAAGGCTCTCTTGGACTTCAAACTGACACGGTCCTTTTGACCGGGTTCACGTGTCCCTCTGACCCAAATAACCTGCACGCACGTAAATTTCACACCGCAAGCAATGGAAAAGAAATCTTCCAATTTAAAGCCAGGCCTTCGTCAATATAATGGAATGGTCTGACTAGACCCGAAAGATCTTTCTGTCTTTCAAAATTCCATAAAATTTTGGAATTCGTCATTTATATTCCTAAATCATTCATTCGAATCACCATTCTATAAATAAATCTATCTTGAATTCTATAAAATAGAATGAATATCTTATGGATTCATTATTCCATTTAAATATTAATTAAAACTGAAAATAAGAAAAAAAAGAACAATTTTTGAATGAAATGAAAATAAATAAAATAAAAAGAAATAGAAGTAATACGAAGTAAGGATCCTTTCAGGAAGTGATTGGTCTGCCCGGAAAAGGGGGTTAAACTCCAGTTCTTCCACTTTCATTGATTCACTCCTTCTTCAGATGAGATAGAAGTATCTCTATCTCACAACAAGCTAGGAAATTAACAAACGCCCCATTTTGAAATCTGGGGAGGGGGATCAAGATCAAGAAGTTATCGAAATTTTTTCTTTAAGAATTTATTTGATTCAGGGAACAAATTCAATTTCTTCATCATATGATTCGATAAAATATTTTGAATCTATGTCGAATTGGTAGATAATCTCAATCAAATGAATTTCGTTTTAATGGGAGTCAATTTATTAATTAATTAGGGTCAGCCTTGAAACAATTCATTGCATTGCTATTTATCAAATCTAATTTTGACCCTATACTATCTAGGTAGGTCAAATTTTTCGTTACTGAATGAACCACACTAGCCATTCAGAGTCTACTGCATAGATTTCTATAAATAGAATCTATAGATAGAAATATCTATAATATATATATAGATATATCTTATATGCATAGTAGGAACTGATTCAGGAATTGAATCAAATGGGCCCTTTTAACTCAGTGGTAGAGTAACGCCATGGTAAGGCGTAAGTCATCGGTTCAAATCCGATAAGGGGCTTTTTTTTTCATAAAACTCCATCGCTATTATTCATATATGAATGGAAAATAGATATATTGTTGATATTTGTAATAAAAAAAGGAACTAACTCTATCATTTTTATTATGATAAGTTCTCATTATCGATAAGTTATCATTATCATGAGTTATAGTAATTTTAGTTATAAAATAAAGTGGAACACTTGTTTATATTTATTATAATAAATAATCATAACATAAGCCGTCTCTTGAATTGCCAAATATTCCTATTTTCCATTATTCCAATCAAATCGATTCTAAAAAGAAGAAATCAACAAACAAAATAAAAAGTAAGTAGACCTAGCCCATTGAATCATCACTATATCCACTATTCTGATATTCAAATTCGATAGAGAAAAAATTGTAAGATTGGATCTTTTTTTATTTATTTGGACTCCGCAAGAATCTGTCGATATTTCCGATTCCATTTTCTTGTTCCTAGGATATTGAAGAGGAATAAATTGATATTTCGTTCCTTCACAGAGAAAGGTTTATTCAAAGTCACAACACAAGAGCCTTTTTTTTTCAATATCTTTCTTTAATTCCAGAACACAAGATCCATTTCTATAGATAAGATAGATCTATCAGATCATATCTTCATGTACCAAATCCAAATATTTGGATATCGATACATACGATATCTTTTTTCCGACAATGGGATGGTGAAGAATGAATGTGAGAAAGATACGTTCATTTTGAGTCTCCTTTTTTTTTTAATTGTATTTTTTTTTACAAAAATAGGAAATTAACTTCTCATTTTTTTCTGACAGATAAAAAAGAAAATAATAGAAAAATATTCAAATTGTATTTTTTGCTTCGAACCGCGAAAGATATACTCTGGAGTTTTCTATTCATCTGAAGTAAAAGGAAATATAATAAAAAAGACAATAAAAGAAAATGAAAGAATACAAAAGAATAAGGTAATAAAATATGAAATATAGAATAGTCGAGTAGTTTAATACAATAGAAATGAATACATTGATTTTCTCAACTCACGAACAAGATCCAAGAATAAGATTAGTTGATCGACCAAGAGGAGGAAGTCTGTGGATCAACTGATATCGGGAGAAAGGATCCCTTTCTCCTTGAAAAATTCTTTCAAAAAATTTATCTATCTGATTGATGATTCATATTGATGATTCATAGGTTAATTCAAGGTTCAGGTGCTTATTAAAAATAGGAACAAATAACCGAATTGATTTCACGGATTTACCTAGTTCAGGTTATGGACCAAGAAAGGTTTTTTTTATCTTCGAAACCCATTAGAATTAAAGAGGGGGCCGTGTACGAGAAGTCAAATCATATATAAATAAATGATCGAATCCTCAAACGCCCTGAAAATGCCATGAGGTGTTCGGAAATGGTTGAAGTAGTTGAATAGGAGGATCACTATGACTATAGCCCTTGGTAAATTTACCAAAGACGAAAATGATTTATTTGATATTATGGATGACTGGTTACGTAGAGACCGTTTCGTTTTTGTAGGTTGGTCCGGTCTATTACTCTTTCCTTGTGCCTATTTCGCCTTAGGTGGTTGGTTCACAGGTACAACCTTTGTAACTTCATGGTATACCCATGGATTGGCCAGTTCCTATTTGGAAGGATGCAAAACTTCTTAACCGCCGCAGTTTCTACTCCCTTATTCAATGCTAATAGTTTAGCACATTCTTTGTTGTTTCAAATATGCACCTAAGATATTGAAAAGTATGTATTAGGCAATAAAATATCCAAATCAAATTTAGATAAGATAATTACCTAATTTCGCAAATAATATTGCCAAATTTGAATCGAATGGAATCCGCTCAATGGAGGCTTTAACGGTGATGATTCACGGACGATCAGCGAGATCACGCAGGGACTCGTGGCTCGGGATAGCAGTTGATGGCTCGTAGACGAGGCAAAACAAGCAGTCTGAAAGATCAATGAACATCTCCTAGTGTGGGTTAATCTTTTTTTTTTTTTTTTTTTTTGTTCTCACAACTAAACTTGGACTTCCAACTTCGCCAGATACGCACTGACATCTTTGGGCAGTCAAAGTAAACGAATTTTCTTTGTGCAATAAATGGAATCATCTTTCTTTGACTGATGAAATTCAGCGTGGGTGCTCTCGGTAAGAGAACCTGCAAAATTGAAGGAAGACACTTCGGATTGGTGCCGGCTCAACTAACCATTAGGTGGCCCAACGGCAAAGCCCCGTGGATTTGGATGAAATTCGCCACGAAGTCTTGGTCTCGTCGAGAGTAATTGGACTTTGCTTAGGATTATTCACTGGACAGAGACCGCGCTTGAAATTGCTGGGACTGAATGTCAGGCTTGTGGCGCGTCTGGACAGCAACTTCGGTGCAGTAACGGCAGGTGGGGATGGAGCAGCTGCGGATTGTCGGACTACTCGCGGCGTTGAAGAGCTGAGGCGCACCGTGTCTGGGCCCTGGTGCAGATGCCGATGATGCGAGCAGCAGCGGCGTGGGCGCGGGGCTAGCTGTTGGGCACCGGGCAGAGGCGAACGGCGGCGGTGCGGGCTCCGATGGCATTGGGTCGCAGCGTCGCGGGCGGCGCAGCGAGATCGGCGGGCGGCGTCGCGGGGGAAGCAGGGGGCGACGGCTCCACACGAGCTCGCGGGTGGAGGCTCGGAGCGGCAATCTGGTGTCGCGAGTGTGGCGTGAGCAGACCAGCGAGGTGGCGAGGCGCAGTGGTATCCAACGTCGCGGTGCTGGCGCAACGGCCGGCGTGGGCAGGGGAGTCCTCACGAAGAAGACGACACTGCAGCTTTTTTTTTTCTCTCTCTCTCTCTCTCATGTCACTCCGTTCGCTCTCTCCCTCTCTCCTGCTTTTTGGTCACTTCTGTTCTTTTCTTTTCCTTCTTTTTTTCTCTTTTCCTCCCTTTCTCTCTTAAAACCGAAGAAAGCCCTCACTTTTGCTCTCAATTTTTTTTGGATATCTTTTCAAACCTTAAAGGTCAACTCCTTTTATAATGGTTTCTCACGGCCACTTTTTATGTTAAATTTCAAACTTCTATCTTCTGTTGCATTAAATCAATAATGTAAATCAAAGTATGATTTTGCAATCAGCCGATTTTTGCACCCGATTCCTTCCATTTTTATCAAAATCCTTGCCATTTATTCACCTGATTTTTAATTGTTTCCGCATTTAACAAAATCCGGACATCCATCAAAATTCCATATTTCCTTGCATACTTCAATCAAATCAATTCCCCCATTTTCATTTTTTTCTTTTTATCTGTTCAAAATGCAATTTTATTTTTCCAAAATTAGGTGTCAACAAAGCACAAGGAGATTTTACTCGTTGGTGTCAATTAGGCGGTCTGTGGACTTTTGTGGCTCTCCATGGCGCTTTCAGACTAATAGGTTTCATATTGCATCAATTTGAACTTACTCGATCTGTTCAATTGCGACCTTATAATGCAATCGCATTCTCTAGTCCAATTGCTGTTTTTGTTTCTGTATTCCTAATTTATCCACTAGGTCATTCTGGTTGGTTCTTTGCGCCTAGTTTTGGTGTAGCAGCTATATTTCGCTTCATCCTTTTTTTCCAAGGGTTTCATAATTGGAAACCCATTTCATATGATGGGAGTTGCCAGTGTATTGGGCGCTGCTCTCCTATGCGCTATTCATGGTTCTACCGTAGAAAATACTTTATTTGAAGATGGTGATGGTGCAAATACATTCCGTGCTTTTAACCCAACTCAAGCTGAAGAAACTTATTCAATGGTCACCGCTAATCGCTTTTGGTCCCAAATCTTTGGGGTTGCTTTTTCCAATAAACGTTGGTTACATTTCTTTATGTTATTTGTACCAGTAACCGGTTTATGGATGAGTGCTCTTGGAGTAGTTGGTCTGGCTCGAACCTACGTGCCTATGACTTCGTTTCCCAGGAGATCCGTGCAGCGGAAGATCTTGAATTTGAAACTTTATACACCAAAATGATTCTCTTAAACTAAGGTATTCGTGCTTGGATGGCGGCTCAAGATCAGCCTCATGAAAACCTTATATTCCCTGAGGAGGTTCTACCCCGTGGAAACGCTCTTTAATGGAACTTTAGCTTTAGCTGGTTTTGACCAAGAAACCACCGGTTTCGCTTGGTGGGCCGGGAATGCACGACTTATCAATTTATCTGGTAAATTGTTGGGGGCTCATGTAGCCCATGCCGGATTAATCGTATTATGGGCCATAGCAATGAACCTATTTGAAGTGGCTCATTTTGTATCAGAAAAGCCCATGTATGAACAAGGATTAATTTTACTTTCCCACTTAGCTACTCTAGGTTGGGGGGTAGGTCCGGGTGGGGAAGTTATAGACACCTTTCCATATTTTGTATCTGGAGTAGTTCACTTAATTTCATCTGTAGTATTAATCATGCACTTTTGGGCCCTGAGACTCTTGAAGAATCTTTTCCATTCTTTGGTTATGTATGGAAAGATAGAAATAAAATGACCACAATTTTGGGTATTCACTTAATCTTGTTAGATATAGGTGCTTTTCTTCTAATATTTAAGGCTCTTTATTTTGGAGGCGTATATGATACCCAGGCTCAGGAGGGGGAGATGTAAGAAAAATTACCAACTTAACCCTTAGCCCAAGTGTTATATTTGGTTATTTACTAAAATCTCCTTTTGGAGGAGAATGATGGATTGTTAGTGTGGACGATTTGGAAGATATAATTGGAGGGCATGTATAGTTAGGTTCCATTTGCATACTTGGCGGAATCTGGCATATCTTAACCAAACCTTTTGCATGGGCTCGTCGAGCACTTGTATGGTATATATATATGGGTATATTTGAACTATTACGTTTTTCAGAAAATGAGTTACGTTCTTCACTTTTCCCCTTTAGAAACAATACGCACCTTTTTTTATCCCCGCCTGCAGTGGCGCAGTTGGCTTTAGGCTCTCTTCCCCTCACGAAGGGGAGAAGTTTGAATTCACGAGGCGTCACATTCGCGCGACTCACTCGCGGCTGGGTCTGTGATGGCGGCTCAGTTCACCCCGGGTTTACGCCGCTGGTTGCTTGTTGTACGGTGATTCCTGGGTTACCAAAAAAAAAAAAAAAACCAATATGCTTTTGGGCTTCAAAGAATTCCTCAAAATTGCAACAGTACTTAATCTGTGGCAATTAAGGTATGTCTGACTCCATGATATGCCTTTAATCGGTATTACATGTTTCCGAGCACGATTCCGTATTTTCGTTTTTTTCGATATTTGAGTATCGGATTGTTTTTTTTTTTAAGGAATCTGTTTCCCGATAATTACATTAATTAATCAACTAGTACTCTTGCAGTATTTAATCTTATTTAATTTTCAGGTAGTCTAAATTAATTTTAAATTTATCCACTAACATATAAGGTAATTATGTGGGTGCACAATCATTGAAATAATCAGCAACCAAGAAAGCATTAAATAAATTGCAAAGAAAAGCACGAATCTAACACTAAATAATAAGAAAAATGCCATTCCTAACCACATCAAAGGGAAACCACAATCAACATGTAAAAAATACACAATTAAGTGATAATCGCAATAGAAATGTGCAAACAACTATTTAACAGTTGTCTCTAAGAACATTCAAACTCTATCATAAAGCCCTAAGAGTTTGTTCAATTTTTAACATAATTTTTTTTTCACACATTTTAAGAGAAAAAAATACTCAAAAATAATTTTTAAGCCTTTACTTAATTTTTAGAAGAAATAAATTGTTTTGGAATTTTAAAAATAAAAATTAGAATATTCTTTTGAGCCCAAACCCAACAAAACTTGACCTGAGCCCCCTTGCCGTCTCCTCCTCCACCGCTTATCCATCACCTTCTACCAAGACAAATCAAGGCCCACCAAAGTTTAAAAGAAATCTCAATCAAAGGTCAAAACCGAACCGATAGAACACGACCGCCACGCTTCACGATGAATCAGCCTACATCCACCGCCGGACCTCCATCACAGGCTAGTTCCGGTCACCGGAAAAAAGCAGCCGCCATACTCACGGCACTGCCTCGAACGTCTCTACACACTGAAATGCCCATGTTCAGCGCAAGACCCACACCAAAAACCAATTGCTACGCCCCCCTCGTCGGCCTGTAAACCCACACCACTCACCCTCTCTTTCAGCCATAACAACCAATTGCCCTGCGGAGCTCTGAACCTCAAAGAGTAAGGGGACCGATTTATCGTCCCCGTACTAAAAACGAACACCCACAAAGCAACGGCCACATAAAGAAACTAACAAAACAGCGTGAAAATTCACAAAGCCGTGTCTAATGACCAAAATACGCTAAGGACAGAACGAGAATCAAAGAAGACAATGTGAATCTGGTTCAGACATTTCATCAAACAGGTGGGGTGCATCGACTAAAGCGTGAACGTCAACAAATTCGGGATTCGGATTTGCATTCGGGTTCACAAAAATCATCAAGCCAAGACTAAAAAGGACCGTGCACAATCCGGTAGGACCAGAACTCGCGTGAGCCGAACCACGATGAATCCCAGTCCTGCGAGTCCGAAACGGGCCAAAACAGGGCAGAGAAAAGGGGGTCGGCGGTGCTCCCTACTTGGCTTGGGGTGACGAATGAGGGCGAGCTCGATAGATTGGACTACGTCCAGTTGCCTCGCACGCCGCTGAGCCAGGATCCTTGGGAAATCGACATGACCCGAAAGAAATAAAAGAAAATAAAACCAAGACCTACCGTGGGGAAAGGGACGCGTCGGCAAGGGTCGTCGGCCGCGGTCCAGGCGCGATGACTACTGGACGAAGTCTCTCACTCTTGGCCTCACTCTTGACTCTTTGTTTCTCCCTCTCTCTGTCTCTCTCCCGATCTCTCTCTTGGTTTCTCTCTCGCTGTCGAACCTGTGGTCTCTCACAAAAATCCCCCCTCTGGCCTCTCTCTCCCTCTCTCCTTTTGAAGGCCGCCGGCAGGCACGCATTATATCTTCCACCGCCAGCTTCCCTGCCGGCTTGGCCCCACCCAGCAATCGCGCCGCGCGATTTGCTCTGCTCCTGCTCTGTCTCGGCTGTACTGTTGTAGAGGAGGCGAGCGACGCGAAGGGGAAGGAAGAAGAGATATGGGCCGGGCCGGGCCTGGCTGGGCCAGGTAAAGAAAAGAGGAGTGGGCCAGCATAGGTGAGAAAAAGAGAGAAGAAAAGAAAGAGGCTGGGCCGGCCCGGTCTCGCTTTCTCTCTCTATCTCTGTCTCTTTTTTAATGCAAGTGCTCTAATACCTATATATTATGCAATTTAATGGAAATCATTTTTGTTTACGGGTTAAAATTAATCCCTTAATTTATATGCAATTAATGAACGACAAAAATGGGTCGCCAAAATTCATGTGTAAACACAAGCTTATCCAAGGTCCCGTATGCCTCAATGAAGAAGTGCTAATCGTTAAAGATGTTTAGGACAAAGACAGGAATTGGCACCTTGACACAATTTCTTTCATCTTATCGGAGAATGTCATGCTACTTCTGGACAAACAAACCTAACCCGCTGTCTTCTATGGAAAACTTGATATGTTTGCTGTTTTCAAAACCACACTGCCCGAATTGCATCCTCATACATTGCTCAACCTCTCTTTGGAATAGTTCATGGAAATTAGATTGTGGTAACTGATTTAAGCGCTTCCTTTGACTATGGGCTCGTAACTATATCCCATCAAAAGAGAATTCTTTTCAAGCATTAACCTTATTTGTCCAAACTAATATTCACATTTTGCACGCCGACAAATTACTTCATCAAGTATTCATCCATCGCAGATATGCTATTGGGATACTTTGGAAAAAGTCTTAATGAACTCATCTTTCATGAAAAAATTTATCACTTCCTTTCCTGCAAAAGGCTAGTAGTTTGGTTACTAATTCCACATTTCTAATAAATTATCACAAGGCATTACAAAGTGTAAGATTATCTCAGTCGGTTGGAAACCACCATCACAAAAATGGTGTAATTTGACTACAGCTGGGGCTTCCTTAGGCAATCCTGTGAAACACAGGTGCCGGTGGCTTATTGAGGGATTGGTAAGGCAGTAGGCTTGTCGGGTTCAGCCAAAAGAGCATGATGGCAAGAATTATGGGCACTTCCTAAAATAATCCCTAAACTTTAGCCCAAATTACAAGATAATTCATGAATCTTAGTTTAATGTGCAATGAGGTTCGGAAACTTTTAATTTATTTAATGCGGTCCCTAGACTTTTGTATATAGTCAATTTAGTCCTTAAATAATATGAAAATATGCAAATTAAATTTTATAAATCGTATTGAACAAATTAAAAATTTAGGGATCAAAACATCCAATAACTAGTATTTGCTCATTGGATGCTGAAGTTGTTATTTAAATGCATCCCACACAACCCGCAAGCTCACACCCAAGCTTTGAACTCATGAATGATTGCAGAAATACATAATATATCAATTCCCCTCAAAAGAAATTCGGGAGGGTTTCTAAGTCTGGCTTGAAAGACTGAACACCAAAGATAAGTGGAGTACTCAGGATTTACACTTGAAACGTGCGAGGCGGAACGAAGTTAACCATTGCCAGATTTTGTGGAAACCCTTTTTTTATCCATACTTTTAAGTTTCACAAATGGTTCGACGGCAAGAGAAAAATGTTTTGAAGTTATTTATTTCATGATTACAACGACTTGCATAGGTTTATGATGGTCCATTCTAACAAATATTAAAATCGTTTTCAAGTTTAATGTATGACAATTTACACATATTAATTAGGAAAAAGTTGTAAATTTCTTTTCTTTGCAGCACCATAACATGACGAATAGTACCACACCATAAAGATGTGTCAACTTATTTTTAACTTATGAATATTTACACTAAGTATGAGACAGTATATGATAACAAAAGACAACACCATTGTCTCACCAATAATACCACACCATGAAATTATGGCTTTTTTTTTTTTTTTACTTGGTAAAAAAAGGAGAAAAAGTCTCATGCATCCAATAGTAACACAAATAAAATTGGGTCATTTCTTTTTTAACTTAAAATTATTTACCCAAGGTGTGTGACGGTTGTGGTAGAGGGAGGGATGCTTGCTAGGCCGAGGCGTCCGATGAAGTGGGGAGCCTGCCGACACCCTTATTTCACTGGAGTTCACAAGTCCAGTCGAGTTTGAGCTTGGCGATGTGTTGACTTGAGTCGACTTAATTTTACACCACTTGATTGGATCGGTATTTATGTCAAAGAGAAAGCCTGTAATGGACCTAGGATCGCGAATAATCCTAACATGAGTAAGCATTCACTGAAGGGAGCGGAAGCCCAAAAGCGTAAGAAAGTCCATGGACACCTTTGTGCGCCCTAAGTAAAAGCTGCATATAGAACAATAGCACAAGCAAGAAGTCATCTTCACGGGTTCCGTCATGGTTTTTCAATTTCTTTTTTTACCAAAAACCAAAAGATAATCATGGATCATCTAGACATAAACATCGGCTTTGAACGACGTGAAACTAGACAAACACAGAGAATTATGAAGGCCTAAATAATTCAGTCAAGCCCAAACCAGCCGACCGCCCACGCATTGGTCAAATCTATTGAGGCTAAAATAATTTATAGCTAAAATATTTTATTATTGTAAAATCGAAAAATTACTTATAATTGTAAAAATTATAGCATTAAGTGCAATAACAACATTTTTTTTTTTGGTCGAACAATAATAGCACTCAAAATAACACATTTTAGTTAATTGACTTTTTCATTCAAAGTCAATCATTAGAACTCGTTTTTAAGTGATGCACAATAATACCGTAATAAACCATGTAAAGATCCTTCATTAGAAAATCTGAGTTTTTTTTTTTTTTTTTTTTTAAATTTAAATCTGACATAACTAAAACCACTCAAACGTTGTTGTTAATTATAGGGATGCCGTTTTTGTTGAAAGATGTATCCCCACTCTTCTTATAAGAGTTATATTCTTCTTTATCCCTGCCCTCGATTGGTGGGTTGCAAGGGTGATGTCCATATATAACATCCATCGATTAGAGAACAATTGGACGAATTAGGGGTGGAGGAGAGCATGATTCATTGTTTGTTCTTCTGATGACTATCGACTAGAGTCTTTGGACTTTAATTCCTTTTTTTTTTCCAATATTAAGCATATAGCATTCTTAATTCCATCTTGCTAACTCAAACAAATTAAATCAAATGGGAAAAAAAAAATGTAAGTTATACTCGAACTTTCCTCGCTTTATCACTTAAATAACTATACTTTTGAAATTGCGAGTTCCATGTTCAATTCCACTAAAATGACCAACTCACCTTTCCTTGTGATAAAGCCCCAAAAATCCCTAGTATCAACTGAATCTCTAAAAACTAACTTAAAAGAAAAAACTGAATCTCTGAACCCAACTCTATTGGCTCTGTTTGAGAACAGCTTTCCCAAGGATCCTTGAGAGGCTAAAGGCCTTTGGGTCAAATGTTGAGTGTTTGGCAATTTTTTTTTCACTTGCCTTTGCTAAAGGCAAAGCCTTGCCAAGGCTGAAAGCCCAAGGCAGGTTGGGGACTGCCTTGGGCATTCTCAACATGCTGACTTTGAGGATAATAAGTTTTTTCTTCCGAAATTATCCTTGTTAATTTTTCGTTTTTCTGGCTTTACCTCGACTACTGTTCATCGTCTTCATCCTTCCCTTCTCTCTACTAAGAACATGGCCAGCATCAGCGAGCAGTCACCGGCAAAAGGCAGGTGGTCCAACGAAGGGCAGGCGGTGCGACGAAGGGCAGGTGGTCCGGGCTTCGACTAGGGTCACCACGCAGAGGATGCCGATAACCTAGATCATGCACAGATCTGGTCGTGCAGATCTGGGTCGCGGAGACCAAATTGCGAGCGTTGGCGACCTTTGCAGCGCGGTGGGTCGCATGACGGCTCGGCGAGAGTCGCGGCACCGACGACCTCCACACGGAGGTCGTGGCGTGGCGGGTCGCACAACCTTCCGACGAGGGTCGCGGCGATCGAGATCTCACGATCTGGGTCGTTGCGACCCTCATCGGACGGTCGCCTCAACCCGCCACGCCACGACCTCCATGCGGAGGTCGCCGGTGCCGCTCGATCTGGTCGCAACGACTCAAATCGCGAGATCTCGATCGCCGCGACCCTCGCCGAACCATGTCCTCCACACGATGACGCTAGCCGGACGCCGCCCTTCGCCGCACCGGCTCCCTCTCACCGAACAGCCTACCCTTCACCGTGCTGCCTACCCCTCGCCGGACCGCCTACCCTTCGCCGGCGGTAACTGGTGAAGCCCTTGGCCGGCCAACTCTCATTTTTTCCATTTTTTTTAATAACAAAAGCATTTTGCAAATTTAATTTATCCAAACACTATTTTGCTCAAATCACAATGGACTTTCACAAGCACCATTTACTAAACACAATTTGCATTTAGAAAAACTCCTTTGACTCAAGTATCTTTACATTTTTTCAAGGACTTTCCCCAAAAGTCTTCCTAAACGCACCAAATATTCTCCATTTCGCTGGTCACCACCCCACTGTCTTTGACCGCCGAGGAGTTTGCAGCCATGGCGATGACTATATGCTAAATCCTATAATTTCTGTAACAACAGTACACGACATCTTTACAAACACCAAGAGAGTTTATTTCTTGCGCAGGCAATTAAAAAGCTTCCTGCGAAACTTTTCTCCCTACATACGCGTTATGCATCTTCCCTCAAAGCCACTTCAGACGGTGCTGACCATTTTACTGAGCTAACCGCAGGCCGGATGGGAAGTGACGTTTGACACGAAACGATTGAGCTTGGCTGCAATTTTGTCCGCAAGGGCCTCGATCACTTCAGCTTCAGTTTTATCCAAACTGTAAGCAACAAAAGTCATGTCTGGTCATTAGTGCTAGTCAACACGAAGAAAATATCAAGAGAGTCAAAAATTTTCTAATCGGTGTTCAAAGTTATTTTGGACAAGAAAAACAAGATGTCTAGGTTTCGCCTCAATGTACAAATAATTTTTCCAAGGTAACATATTCTGGGTATGGGTGAAGATCATCTAATCCCACACTTGAATCTCTATCACCTCTTCACAGATCCAGTACTGGCACGTGTTCATTTTTATCTTTTCTCTGCCATAAACGACGACAACAATGCAATCCCCTCAGAAAGTATTTCATGAACCTAATACATAAATTAAACTGAATCAGAATCCTGGTGGGATTCACATAGGACCCAGCTCAGCATACGTAAAACATGTGACAATCTATCCAATCTCTCTCTCTTTCTCTTCTTGTATCTCTCCACACATGAACTAGCATTAATTGCCTCACATGAAACTTAAAGTTCAGGCATCATGTTCAACTCGAGCATTAATATTAGTATTCTCCTCTAAAACATAATCATAATTGCCCCGCTAATCACATGCTCAAACAGAAAACATTGTTCATCATAGGAGAAATAATTGAACCGCCTGCTAATAGCCTAAGATTACAAGGTATAACATCGTAATAGACGCTTATATTACAGGCGATAAACTACACGAGACTTCAAGGATTAGAGATGTGGAACAAGATCAACATGCATAATTTGATCAAACGTTTGCTTTTCTAAAGACCAGAAAATCTAATGACTTTCCTTTTTGTCTCTATACCTTTGAACGACAAATGTAAAATTCTAAAGAAACCTCTCCAACCATAGATTTCCAAGAGTATGCTTTAGATGAAGCAAACATAAGCCCACTTCATTAACGTTTTCACTTGTAGAAGCACGAAAACATAATCAACTCCTAATCTGGTATTTTGGTGTCTTCAAGTCTTCAGAAAAGTATTAGATTGATGGAGAATCACTGAATATATTGGCTTAAAGCAAGAACCAACATCCTAGTTTTATTTGGATATAGATTAATGCTTTCTACCAACAGAGCACTATTTAAATATAAAGATTTTAATTATAACTGGATCGATAAGGGCTTAACCCAATAATCATCACATTACTTTGTATCACCAACTCCAATTAGTATGCCAGAGATAGTAGAGTGTGGCAAATGACCATATTACATTGCCTCATTCAGATAAACCGACGCCCAAGGGAAGAGATTCCACATTTCCAATTATTAGTTCCTACTGACCACAACAGGCAGCCTTTCAAAGTAAGTTTTGTGTTCTCATGCACTAACTAACTTTCTTCAGCAATTCTCAAAACAAGTATACTTAGAAGAAGACAGAGCTTAGAAAGGAAAGAGTTTAGCACCTGGCATTAACAGTAAAGCCAATGATCCTGCCCACTGCTTGCAAAGCTTTTCTCCACCTCTGGGCCAGGTGTGGATTCTTCTGCTTGAAACCCTCTTCGCCTTGGCCAATATTCTCCACAAAAGAACTGGATGGCTCTCGCAGCTCTCCTGCATCAATGCCCCAGAAAATGGGCAATACAATCAGACCCCCTTTTTTTCGGCACTCAAGGATCTTCTCCAGCTCATCGAGGCACCACGGTGAGCAATGGTAATTCTGAGAAACAACCACAACAGCAATATTCGACTGCTTAATCGCTTCTTCAATCGCTGGCCAGATCTCTTCTCCTCGATCCAGTGTATAATCGACGACAGTTCTCATCCCCCTCCGCTCAAGAGCACCCTTCAGATGGCTCACAGGATGGAGTGTGTCGTCCCGTTTGTAACTAATAAAAATGTCATATTTCCTAGGACGATGTTGACCTGCACAATGGGGAATACATCGTTTGAGATCAGAATAGACGTATGGAGGAGAGATTAAGAATTTGATAAAAAGGCTCATTGAAAAAAAGAAACTGTGCTAGTCCTTGTATACGAAAATAAATTTTTTTGTTCTTCATCCTCAGCCAAGTCCCAATCACATGCATTTCACATTAAAAAAAAAAAATGTACTAATCAAACAGACAGAAAAGAAATTGATAAGGAGGAAAATGACCCTCACTCGGATTGCCATACTTAATCAACTTAATAAAATAATTTGGAACCACCCAAAAGATGTTCATCAGAACACATACCATGTTTTCATACAACACTTCATCAGGAATCTTCTCAAACAACCCTCAATCTCAACAATAATTGAAAGAGAAGAAATGGGGATTCTTAACAATAATTGGTTAACCAATTGATACCATGCAACTAATGGACTTGTCGCTAGAAATGCCTTCATGAGTTACTTGGAGCACAAGCCTAACCCAAAGCCAAGTGGTATCCCACTCTTTTTGCAGGGTCACAAAGGGTAATTTTCGGTAAATTTATGTTCCACGATAAGTTTCCAAAATAACCTTTTGGCTTTTGCTGATAATGTTGAGACTACAGTATTCATCCAATCCATTGGTGATCATCCCCTTGATAGCTTTTTCAATAATATTTTACTGACAAACTAAACATAAATAACTTTAAGAACTTAACCACGCAATTGATTGTGCCAGCAATGATGGAAATGATGACAATGCTTGCTTATGCTGTGATATCTACATGCAAAACTGAATACATCAACTGATTTCTCATCTTGGCAAGGAAGGGGGAAAATATTAAAACTGATTTTCTCTCAAGTTACTACATCTAGCCAAAGTGTTGTACGTCAATGTAAGTGTTTCAAGTCAGAAGGCAAGATGGAAACTTGCAAATTACCATGAATCCCAATGATGGATTTGAACTTCTGAGCTGCAAACTTCAGAATTTGTTTAAATCTTGAGAATAAAGCAGTAGTGGAAGATGATTGTGTAACAACCTATTCAGTAAAAAGTGCAGCATCATAAAATGATCTCAAAAAGAAATGAAGGGAAACGAAATTATAAATCAGGAGTACTGTAACCATTCTACAATTGCCTGGGATGATTGCACATGTACATCCCTATCTCTACACTACTAGGATCTTTAGTATGATCAATATGATGCGATGTTACTGAGCAATTTCAACCTAAAAGGTAGCATTATTTAAAGAAAATTTAACTTGCTATCATCAGGAATGGATGGCACTACATGAGAGTAACACATGGTATGGGAAATTGCAACAGCAGTATCACGGATTTACCTTCTCTGATTAGGAACTAATCTAATAACATTAGCGATTTCACAATCTTCCAGTTACTCTCAAGCTGGTTAGGAGAGGAAATAGGTTGGGCAGGAAAACTTTTATGACTTCACCTGCATCATTTCAAATTTACCATCCTATGCCAGAATTGCAACAAAATGCCTTGTTGTCTATTGTTGCTATGATTTCAACTCATCCAAGTAGATAATTGGCCAACTCATGCAGAGGCTGAGCATTGTGTTTCCTTCTTCAATGTTTCAAACTTATTTAAGCTTGGATGATGAGGAAGAGATTGATCCTATCACCACTGAAGGTACTATACCGCAAGAAGAGGGAAAATCTTTTGGAGTCTAAGAAAGAGATATTATTTGGTTCCTAGAGTGATTATATATGATGATCTTATGCTATAGACATAAAGTGGTTCACACACAAGCATGTGTCATTTGAAACAAACCCAATGGAACAACATGAGTTTCTAATATATATTAATGTATTTTCCAACTGATAGTAAGTTAATAAAATTGAGTACATCTCCAGTAATAAAAGGAGTATACTAAACATAACATGATGGTAATAAAGAGCACATAACTCAGCGATGCACAGAATGATTGACCTCATATCTGTGAGCAAAAACATTTCATCCCAAGCAATAACCAGCCTGGAAAATCAAAAGCATTACCAACTGCTTTTGCCATTTACTATCGTAGAAGAAAACCAAAGTAGCTAATGATATTCTAGGAAATTGATCGACATATTAATTAGCTAGTTGCACTAGTTTGAACTAGTTGGTGGCAAGACTTAATCTAAAAGTGGCACAACAATCTCTTAAACACAATCCCCCAGCCTTACTTACTCCAACACTCTGCACAAAAATGCTCAAAAGTTCAACTGAGGTTCAACAAGAAAGCAACCACGTCATGTCACATAGAGATAAGTCATCAGCCCAAAAACCAACAACAATGAAAAATTTGCAGCAAAGAGACACAAAGGATAATCATTGAAACTGTAAACAAGAAAGAAAAAACTCAAATGAAGTTCTTACCACCTTGCCTTCTTTCCTCAATATATGAAGTGGATCAAAGATGCCAGCTGTCAACACGGTGTTACGAACAGTCACTGTTGTGTTCCTTTTGGTAGGAAAAACTTGTAGTTGCCGCGAAGACCGAAAAGCACAACAACATCTGGGTTGCCTAAGCTTAACACAGGAAGCTGATTTAAGAGCTGCTGATGCCATACCCAAAGTTCTGGATATGCTGATTCCTCCACTTCAATCCTATTAATGAATTAATAAAAGAAGAAACAAGTAAAACACTTAATATTAAAGAATAGCAGTTTTCGAAACAAAATGACCAATAGAAGTAGCACGTTGCCATCTTGAGAAGACAACATCACAGCTATAATCACTAGTTACTGCATATCTCAATACAATGAACTCTGTACAATCCAGCTAATACTCACCAGTCACAAGTGATTTCTAAGAGGAAACTGAAGCATTAGTTTTCACTGTTAGTATGATAGGGTTTGATAAGGCGTAACGTATCCAGCCACCACATGCGAATCAAGCTGTTTCATGACTGGTTCGTTGTGATCGGCAAAGGGAATTAAATGACAGAACGCCTTCCTCACCAAAATGGGGAAAAGAAGAAGAAAAGAACAGAGGGTTGATGCTGCAAATTTCTCAACTCATTCAATGACCCAATCATTCATTGCTCGCATTTTGGACTGGATAAGTTATGATAACAGAAGGAATCAAGAAGTTTCTCATATTAGACATTAAACCGATACCACAAAAAAGATTATGTAACGATGATGACTATAATTAGAATGACAAACAATTCCCCCTGCCCCCCAACCCCCACCCAAAGGTTCAGAAATCAATGAGGGAAAAACTTACAAGCAAATGTTAGCATAAAACAAGATGACACAAAATCTGAAAGGGAAAAATAAAAAAAAAATCAATCATCTAATCAGGCCCATAAGTGATCACAGTGAAGCAACTCTGTCATCCAAGCTAACACACAGCGGCGTCTGGCAAGTGTATGATCTGATTCACGCAATCTTAACAGAATCAAAAACATTCTGGAATTCAAATTCATTCCAGTGCTCCGATCAGCCGAAGACGAACCGGCAAATGAAACAGTTTATAGAAAAACGCTCGCAGATACGGGTCACACAGACCGGGTATCAGCCATCGACTCAGTAGCAAGGTTATGAGAGAACACGGCGGAAAGGGGAAAAAGAAAAGGGGCTGGTGCTGGCGGCTTAACAGAATCAAAAAACATTCTGGAATTCATATATATTCCACCATGCTCTGATCAGCCGAAGACGAACCGGCAAATGAAACGCTTTATAGAAAAAACACTCGCAGAAACCGGTCACACAGACCGGGTATCAGCCATCGACTCGGCAGCAAGGTTATGAGAGAACGCCGCAGAAAGGGGAAAAGGAAAAGGGGCCGGCGCCGGCGACTTAACGTTCTGGAATTCAAATTCATTCCACCATGCTCCGATCAGCCGAAGATGAAGCAGCAAATGGAAGGCATCAGCCATCGACTCGTCAGCAAGGTTACGAGAGAACGCGGCGGAAAGGGGAACAAGAAAAGGGGCCGGCGCCGGCGAGTTGCCGTTACCTGCGAAAGAGATGGTGGCCGGGCCTTGTGCTCGACGGAGAAGATGGCGGCCCCTCGGAGATGGGAGAAGGCGAAGGGACCAGTGATGGCAGAACTTGCGTTGCAAATGCTGCCTTCGCATGCTTTCCCCATCGGTAGCGTCCTCGGCCGCCGCGTATGTCGAGAGGGAACTTTGTTTAGTGTTGCTCATCTGACCGTATGACATCATATGGATTGAAAGCCGGCAGTGAAGAACTTGAAGAAGAAAGATGTTGTCAGAGGGAATTTCTTTTTTTCTTTTTTTCTTTTTTTTGTCGCGAGGGAAGTTCTGTTTTTCTTGGTCGGTGCGCGGGAAGTTGAAGATGTCGACAATTGTCTTGCCTTAATTTGCTTATTACAGTAAGCCCATGTCAATCAAATTAAACCCAACCAACAAGAGCTCGGCCCAAGCCTATCCGTTCGTTTCGCACAGAATAATTTCCGGAAAAACGTTTTCCGAATTTTCCGACGCCGTTTCACGAAAAATGAATTTTTTAGTGAAAATGTTTTTCCATGAAAGAAAAAAAATCTTTTAAATCGAGAGGAAAATATTTTCCACTTTTGAAAAATGGAAAATATTTTCCTCACTCAATTTCTCTTATCTCATACATCTACAAATCATCACTTTCTTCTCTTCTTTCTTCTTCTTCTTTTCTTTCTTTATTCAAATTATTTTTTAATTTTCTTTTTCTTTTTAATTCAAGTTATTTTAAATTTCCTTTTTTTTTTTTTTTTCTTTTCTTTATTTCTCATCTTCTTCTTTCTTGGCTAGTTGTCGGCGTTTGCTAGGTGAACTTTGAGCTTGTTGATCTCAAACTTGTGCTCTACACTCTTGCTTATTATTTTATTTATTTACTCTACCATACAACAGTACATTGCTCAAGCAAAGGGCTTTACATGCTTGCTTCTTTTCTCTTTTGCTTCTTTTTAAAATCCATGCGAACATTTTCTGAAGTAAATGAGCATTTGGTGACAATGAGAGAACAAATATATGAAGCAAGTTACCAAAAAAAAAACATATATATATATATATATATATATATATATATATATATATATATATATATATATATATATATATATATGAAACAAGTTTACCCAGATTTAAAGGTAAGTTCATATTTGATGGATTTATAGGTTGGTAAGTGATGCATGCTTAAATAGTGGAGTTTTAGAAAATATTTTCCTTACCGAACACCGAAAAATATTTTCTGAAATATTTTCAGATTTTAACCGAACACCAGAAAATATTGTTATTTTCTTGAAAAATGACTTTTAGGAAAATATTTTTCAGAAATGGCCAATTTTTCGTGAAACAAACAGACCTTCGAGCCCAATTAATCTTTTCTCTCTCTTTCCCCGCATCTTCCCTTATTCCTATCATCCATTTCTTATTCCTTTTCCTCCATCGCCTTCCTCCCATCCTCTCCTTTTACTGCCCAGGCAGCTTCAAACACTTTACTTCGTTCCAGAACACCAAAGCTTCAACAACGGCATATCCATTTATTAAACATCTATTGACATTCATTCAATCATTCCTCAAGACTATACTGCGATTTGCTTATCATAAAGCCGCCATCAAGATCATTAACTACTAATATCAATCGCAGACTTCGACCATTCTCCATTCGCTGAACAATTCAATCGCCTACAGTTGGATCGCTACAGATATAGTCGATGCAAGGGTTAGGGGGACAAACCGATGCAAACACCTCAAGGAACCACTGCTCCAGAGATTGAGACGAGTCATTGCCTCATCATTGACTGCCAACGAACATCATGGGGACATGCACATGAACACGTAGAACACGGAACACAAGGAAAATCGGCGTTGCTTCCGATCATACATCCGAATCTTAGGAAACAAGACAGACATAGATGAATTGAAATTGCCAATCGTGATTTGACCATGTTAATTCGATCAATGGTTTTCAATTTTAAAATCCATCTCCACAAGGGTACTTACCCAAAGTCGTCCCTTGGGAATCTTTTCATTTGGCTACACGTTGATACGCTGAGTACTTGGTTAACTAAACTAAAGTTAACACATGCTGTAGTTAAAGTCCAGTTAGCCGTGCTTAAAAAGTACATAGATAGAGGAACAAGAAACCAATGAGTCGATTAAGTGATTGAAAGCTTTAGAATGGAATCTGATAAATGCCATATTCAAATTATAGTTTCTCTTTATTTGGATTACCCTTCAGAGCTTGGGCCACCTTCTCTATCTAGTGAGTGGACTCAGGCGATGCATATGGACAAAACGGTTTATGTATATCAATGGAGAATAGTCAAGTCGGAAGGTTTAGACATCTCATTATTATATTTTGTCGATACCTTTGCTGTCTAGTGAGTGGACTCAGGCAATGCATATGGACAAAATGGTTTACGTATATCAATGGAGAATAGTCAAGTCATAAGGTTTAGACATCTCATTATTATATTTTGTCAAACAATTGACGAGAAATAGAAAAATGAACAATTTTCATGTTTGGTCTAATGAGGTTTTTACACTGTCAACTGCACTTGTGTCAATCCTACAACTTATAAACAGAAGTTAAAAGAAATGAAGATCCATTTTAGAAATTCAACATTGTTGCATTTATCTTGCTAAAGGGGTTGATATGGCTTTGTTTGCCAAAAATGGGTTATCAACGAAATATCTTCCACCAAAGGCTTGATCTTTGAATTTTAGAAAGGATCGGATTTTGTGGCGATTCAGATAGGAAATTATTTGCATCCCAAGAATTGCTAACGATAACTTGGTATAAACTAAAGACAAATTAAAAGGATAACGAGAGAACAATAAATTGATAGACTATTCTTACCTTGTACCAAAAAGTAAATAAATAAATAAATAAATAAATTTGATTAGTGCCTTTCATTGCTGATCCTTTATAACCGATGCTTCCTGGACTTACATAGCTTGTGCAAAATACACCTGTCATTATGCAGTTATCTTTTGAGTTACAACTTGTAACTACTCCCGAGATTCTTGACTTCACGGTGATTACTCTCAACTACATGTTTTCATCCATAAGCGGTGATAATCTTCGGGGTATCATCTAGCTTGACTTTTCTCATTTTTTCTTACCACTGTAGTAGACCACATGTCGTCCATCAAAAACCATCCCGGCGTGCTACTCTTCATCAATGACCATAAGTCACGAGGCATCGGTCTTACATTGGCTACTGTTCAATTCGTGATCGTGTTACCTAATTGCTTCATCGACAAGTTAACTCTCAACACTTCGCCGGCCCGAGTTATTTTTTGACATAGATATATGCCCCCTTTTAAAAGAATTAAAAAGGTATCTGGAATATGAAGTCACCCCGTTGAAGTTTGAGCAAAACCTCGGTTCCATTATTTTATTTTCGCCTATCTTGATTGAACAAAACGGTTTGCATACGTCAATAGAGATTAGTCAAGTCAGAACGTTTAGACATCTCGTTATTATATTTTGTCAAACGATCGATGAGAAATAGAAAAATGAACAATTTTCATGTTTGGTCTGATGAGGTTCTTACACTTTCAAGTGCACTTGTGTCAGTCCTACAACTTACAAACGGAAGTTAAAAGAAATGAAGATCCATTTTAGAAATTCAACATTGTTACATTTATGTTGCTAAAGGGGTTTATATGGCTTTGTTTGCCAAAAATGGGTTATCAACGAAATATCTTCCACCAAAGGCTTGATCTTTGAATTTTAGAAAGGATCGGATTTTGTGGTGATTCGGATAGGAAATTATTTGCATCCCAAGAAGTGCTAATGACAACTTGGTATAAACTAAAGACAAATTAAAAGGATAACGAGAGAACAATAAATTGATAGACTAAATTTTGATTAGTGTTTTTCATTGCGGATCCTTTATAACCGATGCTTCTTGGACTTATATAGCTTGTACAAAATATAACCGTCATTATGCAGTTATCTTTTGAGTTACAACTTGTAACTACTCCCGAGATTCTTGACTTCACGGTGATTACTCTCAACTACATGTTTTCATCCATAAGCGGTGATAATCTTCGGGGTATCATCTAGCTTGACTTTTCTCATTTTTTCTTACCATTGTAGTAGACCACATGTCGTCCATCAAAAACCATCCCGGCGTGCTACTCTTCATCAATGACCATAAGTCACGAGGCATCGATCTTGCATTGGCTACTGTTCAATTCGTGATCGTGTTACCTAATTGCTCCATCGACAAGTTAACTCGACTTGCCGGCCCGAGTTATTTTTTGGCATAGATGCATGCCCCTTTTAAAAGAATTAAAAAGGCATCCGTAATAAGTCAACCTCTTGGAAGTTTCAGCAAAACGCCGGTTGCGCTACTCCATTATTTTATTTTCGCCTATCCTGGTTGAACACGTGGCACAATAAACGGGATTTGCGCATCACCTCTGTCGTTATCGGCCTGCATTACTGGTACTCGAGATTCCCCCGTCCTAATTCTTTTAATCTGGTAATACGTTTGAGCCCAAGATCGCATTTTTATTTCCGACACCTTTCCTTCAGGGTCGACCTTCCGTCGCCTTCCTCTCGACTGGACATCTACTTCTTCCGTTGAAGTTACGATGTTGCCCAAGAGTCAATCTCCTCCGTACTCGCCTTCATAATTCCTGTGTCGCTTCGATCAGTTTCGAGAAAGTGAAGATAGTAACAATTTTCTCCTCGCGCTGCTTGATGATCATGAATCCGCCCTTGAACACATAATCTCAGGTAGTTGCTTCGTCGAGCCTCGAATTCCTCATTCCCTACAGGGATGCTTTCCTCAATATAAGGAAGAGGAACGCTCATTCCGAAAGAAGCGTATTATTGAATTTGTGTGCTTTTCCTTCTTTTGATCCCACATTCTACAAGTGGTATTTAAGGACAAGGTCTCAAAAGGAATCAGTTTGGCAACGTACCAAGATTGACAAGGCTCTCCAATTTTGTTGTTTTGATTAGAACCTTGATCTGGGTCTTCTGAATGGTTTCATAAGTTTTTGGTCCCCATCCCTAACCGTTTCTTTCTTCGCTCTGGGCCTACGTTGATTACCCTTCTTGATTGGTACGCTATTACTGGGCTTAGTCCCTGAGGAGAGGGTACAAGTGCTGCTGACTCAGCCAAATGCTGCTTTTTCGATCACGTCGACGACTCTTCCTATTGGTCTTTCTTGAATCGCTATTGCAACGGGTCAGCGCGAAGTCACCCAAAAAGAGCACACGGCATTCCTCTTGTTCTGGCTATTGAAGGATGTTTACTTCCATCCAGCGCTAAAAAATTTCAGAGGATTTAGCAAATTTGGCTTTTTACCTTGCCGAAGGCAAAGTTTTGCCACTAGGACACCTTGAATTGGCTGTTCTTTTTTTTTTTGGACGAAAGCACTTCATTGATTAATACTAAGATGATGGAATACAGCTAGTACGAAAATCTAAACATTGAATAAGATAAAGTTCGTACGTGGGGTGAGATACCCAATTACTCGGAAGAGAACCGGAATTATGAGATTTGGCGATCCAATCAGCGGCTTGGTTCAATTGTCGTGGTTCATATCGCAGGGAGACATTCTTCATTTGGGCCAACATTTCTCTACAGTCCAAGACTATAGGGTAAGAGGCCCAAGATACTTCATTTCGGCCCAAGATGGAATCCACAACTGGGAGGCAGTCGCAGGAGATGTATATGGGATTGTCAGGCAGTTCAGTTCGTGCGCGTGAAGAGGTTGTTGTTCGAGCAGTTGGAGTACTTCTCAGCCATTCGAGCGCCTTTTGGACAGCTAGGGTTTCGCCCATGAGAGCCAATTGAACGTGGATCATTTGCGCGAATCCTACAACACACACCCCATCCTCTCCTCTGCATATTCCGGCGATGGATCCCTCCGATTTCTCTTCCTGCCAAGAGCAATCGACGTTTATCTTCAAGGCTCCTAGATCTGGAGGCACCCAGGTATGCTGTTCAAAGACCGTCGCTTTTTTCCTTGGATTCCACTTCTCATAAAGTTGTTGGGAGAGAAGGGCTTCGTTAAAGATCTATTCTTGTGTTTTCTTCCGGCCTTGAAAGATCAGAGCATTTCGGGCCTTCCAGATTAGCCAGAGGATGGTCACGAAAATCCCTTTTTGGCTTGTTGAGATGCCAGATCGAAGGTATTCACTTACCCACCGGTCTGTTCTTGATATAGAGTTTGGGGAGACATCTATGTCGATATAATATTTTTGCCATATTTCTCGTGTCCACAGACAAAGCCAGAAGAGATGTTTTGGGTATTGGTGACATAATGGGCATGTCGGCTCAGGTATGATTTTTCTCCGGTATAAATTACCTCTTGTGGGGAGGCCTTCGGTGCATAAACTCCACATAAAATGCCTTATTCTGGGGGTAGTCTGTAGATGCCAGATTTCTGTCCATAGTTGTTTCGGTACCTGATATGAAGAGGATGCATGGTTATCTGTACTTTTTGTGTTGGCTGCTCGTAGTTGATGATATCCACTTTTAAATTTATAATCCCCTGAGGTGTGCCCTATCCATATTAGACGGTCAGGTCTGGTAAATATGCTGAGTGTAGTTGCCTAAATTTCCTCTGAGATATTATGATCGAAAAGCTCTGTGATAATTTGACTTTTCCATGTATGCGTAGTTGGATCAATAATCTCCGCCACTAGCTTAGGGTCGTTTCGGTTTGCTGGTCCACCAATTTTGCCTGACATTAACCATCGATCTTCTCTCAGGTTGATAGATTTACCGTCCTCGACCTCCCATTTCAGATCAGGTTGTAGGGCATCACAGCTAGTTAAGATACTCTGCCAACCCCAAGATGGTCTGGCTCCCTTTGTAGCAGTCCATAGATTACCATTAGGGAAATAGAGGCCTTTAAAAATTCTGCTCCACAAGGCCCCGAGAGCTTTCGCTAGTCTCCAGGCTTGTTTTCCCAACATAGCTATATTAAAGTCCACTAAATTTTTAAACCCCATTCCTTCTTGTTCCTTCCTCATCTTTAAAACATCCCAACTCTTCCAGTGAATTCCTTTTTGTTGCGCATGCTTATTCCACCATAAATCTGAGATTTTTCTTTCAATCGCACGGCAAATAAATAGAGGTATTTTAAAGATATTCATGGCATATTGGGGTAATGCCTGAACAACCATTTTAATTAACACTTCTTTTCCGGCCTTCGATATTAATTGCTCTTTCCATCCCTCCAGTTTCCTGTCCACCTGTGCTATGATCCAATTTAACATCTGTTTTTTTTTGTTTGGCCTCAATTGGATGGTATCCCTAAGTATTTTCCAGTTTTTTCTAGGATAGGGACTGTTAGTTTAGCTGCAATATTTCGTTTCAAATCATGTGGACAGCTGGCCCCAAAAAATACTCTAGATTTATTAAGGTTGATCAATTGACCTGATGCAAAACAATAGCAATTTAGGATATTGGCAAGGTTCTGAGCTTCCCGAATAGTTCCGTCCAAGAAAAAGATGGCATCATCCGCAAAGAATAGGTGGGATAAGGTAGGGCATTGTGGATTTAGTTTGATACCCTTTAGAGTTCTATCCATAATAGCATTTTGCACCATGTGGGAGAGAACATTGGCCAAAATAATGAACAGATAAGGTGAGAGAGGATCCCCTTGTCTAATACCTCTAATTGGAGTAATAGATTCCCCTGCTTCGCCATTAATTAATACACGAAATTGGGCTGAGGATATACAAAATCTTACCATATTCACCTATTTCTCGCAAAAACCCATCCTCTTCATACAATCACATAGAAAGTCCACTCAACTCTATCATATGCTTTATGCATATCTAGCTTCAGCACCGCTTGGAATTTTCTACGTCTCTTTCTAAACCTTAGTTGATGTAGAACTTCTTGAACAACAAAGATATTGTCTTGTATTTGCCGGCCTCCAACGAAAGCACTTTGTTTTGGGGATATATGTCACACCCCAAACCTCGAGCGCACCAACATCCCACCATGGTCATGCAAATGCGACATTTCCAGGTAGTGTCGCCGACCCCATTCATTTATTATTACGCAAGCGGAACGTATTATAAAACCCCTGACAATAAAATATGAGATAGAAAAGTAGGAAGCAAAATCACAACATAACACTTTCATAATTTAACAGAATTACAAACAGAGGTCTACGACCAAAAGTCTACAAAAGACCGGCTCTTAAAAGGGAACTGTCCTACGATCTACAAGTCGGACACATTCTCCAATCCTCATGACTTCACCTCTGCAACTCCTCAAGGTCAACCAAAGTTATCTAGCCGCTCCGTCCACCAGGGACTTGAAATTGTAATCCCCAAACCGGGATGAGACAATGTCTCAGCAAGTTCAACCCCATAAACCCCTATTAGAAAGAAAATACGCCCCGGGTGCCCTAGCCACATCACACAGAGAGCTTACCTCACCTCGGTCTTCATTTGCAAGTTAGCACAGTTTATATAATTCAACCACGTGCAATTATAATAACCAAACAATTGTGGCACAATCACATTATCAGAACAATTCAACTACTCGGATCGTCTCAGCGATCAATCGACTTGGCCGATTACATGTCATTCTAGCAAATCAATCACTACTTCCAATCACGTCCCTATAGGAAGGTTTAACGACCAGTGGCAATCATGGCCCCACTTGGCACAATTAGAATCAGTGGCATCACGACCCCACTCGGCACGACCTTTAAAAGGTGGTAGATCCCGGCCCGATGGGCACGACCTCTAGTAGGTGGTAAATCACGGCCCGGTTGGGCGCGACCTCTATTAGGTGGCAATTCACGGCCTCACTGGGCGCGACCTTTATCAAGTGGCAATTCACGGCCTCACTAGGCACGACCTCTAATAGGTGGTTAATCACGGGCTCTCTGGCACGACCTCTAATAGGTGGTTAATCACGTCCAATCTCCCATCAATTTCCACACTTAGGATTTTATAAGGAATCACTATTTATCGCAATCACACTCAATTTGCCACAACCAATCATCAATTTTAAATTCTAAATGCACAGCAGCGATCGGCACAAAATTCTGACCAACCGGGGTCAAAAATAATTTTTCAGTTTTTTTTTAAATATATAATATTTTAATAATTTCGGATTATAATATAATATTATATTTTCCAGAATTTCGAAGCAATTAAAAATTCAAAACTAAAATCCTATTATGTCACATCAAGGCTTAACTTTAAATAACTTCTTTTAACCTTTAATTTAAACACACTTTAACATAAACCAACCTCTTAATCCAATTTATAATTAAATACACTAATCCACCCACCTAAACTTACTTAATTTAAACTAACCACACTTAAGGCATCATTAACATTCTAATCAAGGTTTAGTGAGGTAAACCCACCGGATTAGCGAGCCGAGCGAACCAAATTGACGGGGACGACGAGGGGAACAACTTTCCTCAAAGCGGGCCAAGCATCCGAGCTCGGGGAGACGACCAAAACAGGCCAAACGTCCGCTACCATACCTATTTTTCCAGCTGTTGGTCACGGCGGAGGAGGGCCAAACGGCGGCTGGTTCGGGTCGGAATAGGCGGAGGAGGGCGGCGGCAGCTCGTGCGGGTGAGGCGGCGGCTCCGGCGAGTCTCCCGGCGACCTTGGCGACGGCGAGCTGGCTCCGAACAGTAGCTGGACGGAGGGGATGGAGCTCGGGGTCGGGCAAGTAAGGCGGAGCGGCATGCGACGGCTAGCCGACGGAGCGACATGCAGGCGCGCGGACGACGGTGACGACGGCGAGCTCTGGTAACGGGCATGCAAGCGTCGAGCTTGGCTGGCTTCCGTCGGGCGGCTGCACGCACGAGCTCCCCCTTTCCGCCGGTTCAAACATGAAGAAGAAGAAGAAGAAGAAGATGGCCCTTCACTTTTTGGGGATTAAATCCACCCCTCCACTTGTCAAGATCTCCACCAATTGGCCACCCATCCACTAACTTATTTCTTCTACAACCTATTTCAATGGGTCCAAATCAATTTCCGCCAGGGTCCAATTCTTTGTACATCAAAGTCTTTCATTCCATTCAATTCTCTTCCAATTAAGTCCAATTGAAGTCAATAAAATTAATCTAATGTCACCACACTTCAATTCACATCTTCACTTGTCCATAGAATCAACTTAAGTCCCAAAAGCGCGACTAAATGCGGGCCTACTAATTTCTCAAGCCAAATTAGTCATTCTCTGATTATTTTGCTGAAAAACTCGGTTGCGTGAAAAAATCTTCCAAAGATTAGTCAATATTCCTAAAATGATTTGTGACACACCCAGACTTCAAATTTCTGAATTCGATCTCACTTCCACGGTTAATTTCACTTTGGCACGATACTAGTGTGGCCCAACCTACCGGGTAGCCTTTAGAAATTTTCATGCATTTGACCTGTGGTTGATCATCTCAAGCCACAATATACATCTTTGAAACATTGGTGACTTTCAGTTGTCAGGGTAATCTCAAGGTTTCAAATATGAACACAGGGTACCCAATCGATTGAAAAGTCGGTCCAGTGTCGATCAACAAGAATTGTGCAGTCTGGTGGAAATCACCCACACCTGATCACATGCCTCTGTCGAGTCAACCTATCTCCGATCTCTAATCGATTTTTAATTGTGCCGTAATGACCCTTGCAGATTAGCTCGGTCGAAAGGTAACTTCCTAGTCAAATTCTCGAGTCTGATGCATTAGAAACTCTTAACAGCTTCACCCGATGACTAGTTTTCACATGAGTGGCTAACTCAAGGAAAAGAATTATATGCGTGTCAACGAAATGTCCATCTCAATTTATTGAAAATAGAATTGAAAAATCGGGATGTCACAATATAATGAGTGGGAGCCAAGGTTTGAGTCTATTTGCCATGACCTTTGTAATAAAAGTTGCACAAACTTATTGGTTGGAATTCTGTTATGCTCTCAAGATTTGCTACTTTGGGGATAAGAGTGATGAGGCTCTGATTAAGTGTTGGATCAAAGCTGCCTTCTTTGAAAAAAGAGTTCACTAGGCTGAATATATCTTCATGAATAATAGCCCACTAACTTTGATAGAAAAGACCACTCAAACCGTCTGGTCCGAGGGCTTTTGTTGCCCCAATTTGGAAAACTGCTAGCTGCACCTCCTCCATAGTTATTTGTGATGTTAGCAACTCATTCATTTCCTCAAAAACAACAATTGGACATTGCTCTAAGACTGCCTGATAGTAATGAGAACCCACAGATTTATACAGTTCTTTGTAAGAATCTGTTATGTGTTGTTTAATGGCTCGAGGCTCTCAACTCCATCTATTCTCTTCAAGCTTTAGCATGGTAATTTTGTTCCTTTGTCTCCTCTTAATTGTTGCATGAAAGAATTTAGAGTTTCTATCTCCCGACTTCAACCAATTAACTCTGGATCTAATACCCCAATACATTTCTTCTTAATGCCACAATGTACTAATTTTTCAATGATGATATTATATTCCTCCTCTCTGTCAGTTTGGCCTGCACTATTCATGATCTGAGTGAGCTGGTTTCTGAGCTGGTCAATTTGTTTAGACGCATTGCTAAAAGATCTCCTGCTCCATTTTCTCAAATCTTGGGTAACCTTTTTTGTTTTCCTGACTAGATCTCCTTGCTGCCTATTCTCTGTCTTCCAAGCCTTTTCTACTATATCTGCACATTTAGGATGTTCTAACCAGAAAGCCTCGAATTTGAAAAGTCTCTGTTTTTTTGGTTCAAATGCATTTAAGCATAGTAAAAGAGGACTATGATCAGAACCTATTGCTGGAAATGCAAAAGCTTCGGCATTAGGAAATAGAAGTCTCCATTCAAGGTTACAAAATGCTCGATCAAGCCATTTTTTGACTAAATCTTCTCCAGCTCTTTTATTTGTCCATGTGAATGCACACCCCTTGCTTTCAATGTCTATTAAAGAACATGAGTCGACAAAGTCCCTAAAAGCCATCATTCGGAATCTTTCCGCTAGTCTTCGACCCACCTTCTCCCAATGATATAACACCTCATTTAAATCACCTATGCAAAGCCACGGTAATGTTGTAGATCCATTTCTAGCATGAAGTAAGTTCCATAGAGACACTCTCTCCTGGAAGTTAGTAGATGCATGTAGGAAAAAAATATGCATTTTAAAACTGTTTTCAGCCACTGTGCATGAAAGATCAATTAACTCTTGGTAGCTATGCTCAATATTGAGTTGCACCGACTCATCCCATAATAATACCAAACCTCCCGCTATTCCAGTAGGATTAATAACAAACATAGAAGAAAAATGTAGACTTCTTTTGATATTTTCCATCATCTGGTATTGGTTTTATCTCCATAAGAAAAACCAGATTAGGTCTCTCGCGAGCCACTAAGGCTCATAGGTGCTGGACTGTTAAGGGAGAGCCTAAACCTTGACAGTTCCAACTTAACACCTTCATGTCTTCCTTGGTGGCTTATTAAGGCTAGCCACCAAAGCCCCTGCCGATTCACCTTCTCACATCTGAATTGGTGTCTCCTGAAGGTTGTCCATGTCCACAAGGGTCAACAGACTGCCCTTTCTCTCGTATAGAGCAAAGCATTTTAATTTTTTGGATGCTTGTTTTTTTATACCAGATTTAGCTGCCCCCTGGATCCCCACCCCTGCATCATGCATTGGATACTCCATTGCTGGATTCTTTTTCATTTTTTCTGTGCAGTGACTTCTGTTGAGATTGACAATTCTGGTGTTGGTTGTGTCGTAGGTTGATAGTTGTTCTTTACAAAAGAATGAAACCATGCATCCATGTCAATGTATGAGGATACATCTGGTGCCTTCTATGGCCCCTTCTGGATTCTCCGACAATGGGCAAAACTTTATTTTCCTTCTGTGTTTTATAATATCACGCATGCTCTGCCCCGCTCTAGGACTATTAATCCTGTACCTTACACTCCAGACACTAGAGAATGCAGGCTATTGAGTTAAGAGCTAACATCCATCCCTGTTGGCGTTTCCTCTTTTCAACACTTCCTTGTCTGGTTATGTGGATCTACCAGCAAATTTAGAGATGTGGAATAAGATTAACATGCATATTTATTCAAAAGTTGTACTTTTCTTAAGACCAGCAAATTTATCGGCTCTCTCTTTTTTGATCTATTTTTCTCATTTACTCTCAGAGAGCTTTTAGAGAATCGTAAGGGAAATCAAATGAAAGATATTATCTTTTACTTGAATGTAATCAAGGTTAGAAAACATTTGCCAATGAGTGTGATTAAGGGATTGTAATCTCTTCTTTGCTAATTATCATTTAACTATCCCGTCGATCTTTTCGCGGCACACCCCTGAAGCATGTATGTTCACTATATCAGCTTTACTTTTTTTTGCATTTATTTCTCACTCAAATTGCTTTATTTTTGTTTGTTCTTTCAACTTTGTATAACAACTAATTGAGACCCTATATTTTTAGTCTTTCTAATCAAGTCCTTCCACTTAACAAAATATCTAATCTCTCGATATTGGCCAAATCCAACTGATTTCGTCATAAGAGGAAGCCAAAGAGTAAGGTGAATTAAATATTACTTACATTGACACCCATCCAAAGGTCGAAGATAGGGAATGGATCAAATGTTTATTCTCCCACCAATTCCCTATCCACAGTGGGTCTTTACCTATGCAATATTTAATTTAGGCCACGTGTTGGCTTTTTTTAACAACCATGTCAGTTGGATTAGGCTAGATTTTACGAGTTAAAAGGACTTGATTAGAAAAGTTGAAAGTATAGAGACTTGATTAGAAAAGTAGTAAAAGTACAAGGATGAAAAGTAAAATAATTTAAAAAGAAAGTATAAGAGAGACAGAGACAGAGAGAGATGCGGTGGCCTTCATTCAGTAACTGTGCCAAGCCTTTTGACAAGACAATTAAATTGGGCTAATGGGCCAAGGTCCAAGAAACTAAATCTATTGGATCCACATGCATGGACTCAAATTTGGACCTATCCAACCAGCCTTCACGCAGAGGTTGATTTGGACAAACATCGAGATAATAAGATATTATTGTTGTTTCGTACGAAACATCTCCACAACTTTTCCGATAGATATCCAGCTGGTCCACAATGAAGGACATGATTATCCATCATGAATAACCTAAGCTTCTTCATATTTTTGAACGAGTCTGCATTCAAGATCAAGTCTTGTACATCAATCTTGCCTAGTTTAATGCCTTCAATGGCATCTGTTCCCTGTTAGAGACAAATAAAAATAATTATGCACATTGGAAGCACTTGAAAATAATTATGCATATTGAAATAAGCCAATAAACTCTTACCGAATTTTGACTAAACAATCGTAGAGCATCCTCATGACACCATATTCTGCTTCGCTCACTAGGATTTTCAGGGCACTCTCGAATCACAATTCTTCTACCCATTTCTCGAAGCATATCATGCATCCAAATTTTGTTATTTTCGTCAATGTATATGAGCCACTTTTGAGCCAAGATCTCAATACCACTATTGGCATGGACACAACATTGATCTAGAGACCTGATTATCTCTTCTTTGTCATATCCATTAAGAAAACATGCGATGTCGAGAAAAATCGTCCTCTCATTGGCCTCTAAGCCATCACTGGCAATCCTCAGTATTTGATGAACCTTTCCTTGAGAAATTTCTTTCAATCGATCAAAAGCTCCTTGCCAGTCTTCTACACTTTTGCCATTCAAGAAAGAACCCATCACAGTGAGTAACAAAGGAAGCCCTTTGGAAAAACTAGTGAAGCAATTTGAGAGCATCTTATAATCAATTTTGGGATATCTTTCTTGGAATGCATTCCAACTGAAAAGCTCAAGAGCTCGATCATCATTTAATGGTCTTACCTTATAGATTTCCCCACGTAAACCGATTAGGGTTTCTTCATGTCGAGGGATAAAAATGACTCTACTTCCCAAGCCTAAGTTTATTGCCTCGATCAGCTGGCTCAGTGGCTCTGAGAACCCTTCAGCATCATCAAATACTAACAAAACCCTTTTGTTTTAGAGCTTACTCTTCATGAGGTTTATTACTATAGTAATATCGTTGCCAAGCTCAGGAACTCCACCACCAAGAATGTCACCAAAAATGGTCTCCTGCATTTTGACAAGGCCGTCTCGGCTCGAGACATCCTTCACGTCCGCAAGGAAGCAACTCCGATCGAATTGATCTGCAATTTGGTGGTACAAAGCTCTCACAAGTGTCGTCTTACCTATTCCATTACTCCCGGAAATTCCCACGATTCGGACCTCCTCAACCTCTAACTTGAGAAAGGAGCACAAGGTTTGTACTTGAGAATCTAACCCGACGGAATGGAAAGCAAGCAGGTTTGTGCATGAGCGGCTCAATCTTCTTGAGATTTTCTCCACAATGGAATTGATGAATTCAGCTTCAAATCTGCAAATTGTCATAACTGAAGGTGTGACTCTAGTCGTGCTAACAAAAGATGAAGAACAATAAGATTACATTCTAGAATTTAGGAGTGTCGTCCATATAATATAATTTAATGTCCCATATCCAATCCACTATAATAGAAATTAGTGGGCATGTGAGAGGTTGACATGTGCTCTCATAATATGGCACATCTCCCTCTTTTTCATATTTGACTTTCCTTATTTTTCTTGCTCTTATTTTTTACTATGGAAGATGTCTGGACTTGCCCACTTTCTCTTTAATATTAACGAAAATAAGGCATGAGACATCTGAGAACCTCCTATATAAAAAGAAGCTCGTACCATTTGGATAAACTAGTTTTTTTTGTTTAGTATGAAATACAAAATATGAAATGTGGGTCAATACTTTATCTTCCTTCAACGCTTAACAGAAGTTCTTTTACCGTTTTATTTAGCTGAAAACTTCGAATTTGCTATATGAGGAGCTAATCAGCATATCAGGAAAGTGATGGAAGATAAAAGACAGTATTAAGGAGTGTAACTATCATACCACGTTACAAAAATCCAACTCAAAAGCTTAAACAGATAAGTAGTAAAAGACCACACATGTATATAAAGCATATAAATTCTATAATCATGGGATATTTCAACAAAGAGCAAGTCCTATGGTTTCATGCATAAAATAAGTGACTTCCTTTAGGAATCCTCTCAGGGAAACATTCAAGGAAGAGAGAAAGTCACTACCTGTCTCCAAGAGGCCAACCAGTAAGATTGCCAGCTTTGCGGAGAGCGTCTCTCCACCTCCGGACCTTGTCGGCATTCTTCTGCCCGAAACCCTTCTCGCTTTGGCCGATCCGCGTGAACTGTCCAGACTGCTCGCGCATCTCTCTAGGGTCAACATCTACAAAAATAAGGAACACCAACTGGCCTTTCTTTTCCTTGCACTCGAGGATCTTATCCAGCTCATCCAGACACCACGGCGAGGAGACAAAGGTCTGAGAGATGACCACTATGGCGCTCCTTGACTGCTCAATTGCTTCATTGATTGCTGGTGCAATCTCTAGTCCTCTTTCCAGACTACAGTCAACAAAGGCCTTTATCTTTTTCCGCTCGAGAGCGTCGTGGAGATGGCTCACGAAGTTGCGTGTATCAGCCCGTTTATAGCTGATAAATGTGTCGTGAACCCACCGACGGATGAAGGAGAGAGGCAAGTAGAATTGTGGCTTGGCAGTTAGGCTATTTTTGAGAGAAGAGAAGTGGCGTGGAAAGAAAGAGGGCAAAGAGATAGGAGGGGATTGCAATTGGAATAGTGATGTTCTTTTGTTTAAGAGGCTTGGATACAATGGAGGAGGAGAAAAGGGAGGTAAAAGCTTGCTCTTGAGTTGGCCAAATTGGATCATCATCTTTCTAGATTTTGCCATTGAAAGACCCCCAAAATCGAAGTAAAGAAAGAGCTGTACCGAGTTGATCACGAGGCAAGCTAACCTGACCTATTTATAAAGGAAGTTCGAATTCATCACGATGCGTCCCATCCATCACTCTCCCTAAAAGACCATAATATTTTTCCGTGAGATATCGCCATCTGTATCACCTTTTGTTGGAAGTTTGAACCGCACTTGGGTGCAGCTGCTGATGGAATCGGACGCAAACCAAAGCAGAAACAACATGCCATTGGCGAACACAAGTTATTAAAGTGAAAAAGAGAAGCTATTGCATGCAATGTGCAGTCAATATACCTTATAACAAAGTAGCTTTCGGATGGTCCTACGACATCTTTTGTCGCAAATAGACGAAAAACACGGATAATTCTGGGTAAATTCCTAACCAAGTTATTGTCGGAATAAATTCTCGAGAACCCCAGAAAAAATCCCAAATGTATTGAGGCTTTCTAGATTCGTCCCAGCCATACCCACTCGTGTACTGCAACTAACCTAAATTCCCAACAAAGTGAAATACTGACCAAATAACTAACAAATTTAAATGGGAAGATAACAATGAGAAAAGAATGTCCACTTTTTTAATTGGGATTTCTTAGCTTTGCTTTAAAAATATAGGATATCTGAGTCTTAAAAAAACTTAGAAATTGTCCAACATTCAGCAAAACTCCAATGGTGATTTCTCCAAGGGCCTGAAAAACCGTGGTGTCGGCTTTTATAAGCAAAGCACATTTTTCGCCCACGCTTGATTTCTAGCCACAACAATAATAAGAAATCCTTCATTTGGAAGAGTTTTGATAAAGATTCGAACATGCTGCAAAAGGTACCAATTGGATGATCTCGAATGGAGACTCACACAACCTTATATAAGCCGGCTACACGGTGTAGTCTAAAAAAGCGTTCGACTTTGAGAAAAGAAGAGGACAGGAAAGCAAAGTCCAATTTTGGACTTTGACAGGCCAACGTGCTTCAGAGAAATAAATAAAATAAAATAATAAAAAGCTTGGCTGGATTCTGCTTCTTAATCCTAGTCAGCGTGGGTTTCTTTGACTCGGTCAACAAACACGATGGGTCAGAGAAAGAATTAAAAGAGAAGGAATTATTCCCTACAAAAGTCGGTCTGGGTTCTTAAGGCAGTATGCATGTTTATTGAAATAATTGCTCGCATGCATATATATTGAAATAATTGCTCGTGGCCATGAGGTTTGTTTAGTTGATCGCGAAGAAATATCGAACTGCTGTTTCCAAGCAAGTGCTTGACGTGGGTTATTTCATAAGTATTGTTTGTGAAATTATATCAAAGAAGATTTAGTGCTCAAGCCAATTAAATCTTGTGAGTTTAAGATTTGTTTAATTTCTCCTCGAGATTAAGAGATTATTTCGCAATAACTTGTGGGCTAAACACTGCGTGAGTTATTTGGTGTAATTGTGGCTTGAGAAATATGAAAAGTGTTTAAGTGACTTAAGTGTGGTTGTAATCTCTATTGTATCACTTGATCTATGATGAAATTCATTACTGTTCTCACCTTGGACGTTGATCACTACAAACGAACCACATAAATTTGGTGTCTGATTTATTTTATTGTTTTGTTTATTTTATTATTCGATTGCTCGCTTTCTACAACACCTCTATCATAGATTCAACAAATACTAACGTTCGAATCGACAATAAGTCAAGCCGAAATATACCTTGGAACATTTGCTTTGATCTACTTGCTGGTTACTTTGGAAAAATCGTAGTGAACTCATCTCTCATGGCAAAAAATTGTCACTTCCTTTCCTAGTACAAAAGGCCAATATTTAGGATGCTAAATTCTATATCTGTTAAATTAATATCTCGAGTTTGAATTCGGATAACGATTTGTTAAACCGAATTTTGTTGATAAAGATTTGCCAAGTAGAAGAAACTTTGTTGGACTCCATGAAGGATTACAAAGGAGGAAATAAACTAGAATAAAAAAAAAAAGCAACAAAGTTTTCTTTTTTTATCTACAGGAGGAGGCGGAATAAGATTAGTTATGTGGAGCCCAAAGTCAAATTTTTGACTTTGGACACACACAATATTCCAAAAGGTAAGAAACCCATGTAGAGAGAAAAGCAGGTGGGCCCAAGTCAAACTTTTGACTTGGGCACACATATAATAGGAGCCGCGAGAGAAAAAAATAGGAGCCACATGACGTCAAGTTGAAGAGGAGCCACCCACGCAATCAAGAAAAGGAGAACGCGAAGCCATATGTACGCAAACCATAGACAAACGCTGGAGTTCTTGATTTTGGCGTACGTAGAGCGTTTTACTTTGAGCTTGAACGCGCGGTAATTTTGTACCATGAGTTTATGTCCAAGTGAGTTGTTTATTTATAAATATTTTGGGTTTTGTGTTAAATCTAGGTGTGGGAAACACTTGAGCATGTGAGCAATTGTAAACTCTGATTCTCCGATTATAGTGGATTGTTTGTTACTAGCTCTCCCCGTGGACGTAGGTACCGATACTTGGACCGAACCACATAAATTTCTAGTGTCCTTATTATTTCTCATTTATTTCTCTAGCGATTTCGCATTGACGTAAATTGCAAGATCCTGTTGTTTTCGCGTATCTTATTCCAACAATTGGTATCAGAGCTTAGATCAAGTTTCTTGATTGTGATTTGGAGCTTTTGTTTGTCTGATTATTATCTGGAAATTCTGTTACTGCATTTATGTCTGAAATGAAATTTGAAATTGAGAAGTTTAACGGGAGCAACAACTTTGTGTTATGGAGCATCAAGATGCGAGCTTTATTGACAACTCAAGGTTTGACTAATGCACTAGATGGTGAATATGAGTTGCCTATTATAATGAAAGCCTCTAAGAGGGTAGAGCTAATGGAAAGAATAAAGAGCACAATCCTATTAAATTTCTCGAATGAGGTTTTAATAAAGGTTACTAAGGAGAAGGATGCCACAGCATTATGGGCAAAACTTCAAGCACTCTATGTGAAAAAAAAGTTTGAACAATCGCTTGTACATGATGGAGATCGATTAACTGGGTTATGCACATGAGGCAAAAGGCTACCGGCTGTGGTGCATTGATCCCAGATCACCCAGTTTTCTAATCAGTAGAGATGTGATCTTCGACGAGACCACAATGCTTCAAAAGAGGAGTTCTAAGACACAACCATCAAAGAAGATAGATCATGATGTCATTAGTGAGATGGAGCTTTAGGTGGAGACTCCGAAGACCTCAAAGGTACCTGAAATTGAGACTGCAGATGAAGCTGCAATTTTTGAAGTCGGTGATAGTGAACAACCAGCAAAATCGCAGCACACTATAGTCGCAAATAGACAAAGAATGCACATTAAATCACCGGTACGTTATGGTTATACATATATTGCTTATGCATTGACTGTAGGTGATAAGATGAAGACAGATAAGCCTTCGTCTTACTCTGAGGCGATGGCTAGTTCGGAGTCGTCGCAGTGGTTAGGGGCTATGAGTAAAGAGATGGAATCACTCCATCGAAATCAGACATAGGAGCTCATCAAAGTACCTAAAAGCCAAAAGATTGTCGGAAGTAAATAAGTCTTTAAACGGAAAGAGGGCATTCTTGATGTCGAGACAGCGAAGTATAAGGCGAGACTTGTGGCGAAGGTATATACACAGCGTGAGGGCATTGACTACAATGAGGTATTCTCTCCTGTAGTAAGACATACTTCTATTCGTGTTTTACTTGCCTTATTTGCTTCGTAAGATCTCGAGTTAAAGCAACTAGATGTGAAAACTGCGTTTCTTCATGGTGAGTTGGAGGAGCAGATTTACATGAGGCAACCAAAGGGATTTGCTATTCCGGATTAGTAAGATCATATTTGCTTGTTGAAGAAATCTTTATATAGGCCAAAACAGTCTCCTAGGCAGTGGTACAAATGTTTTGATACTTTCATAGCTAGTCAAGACTACTCAAAAAGTTAGATGGATAGTTGTGTTTACTTTAGGAGATTGGATAATTGTTCTTTGATTTATCTACTCTTATATGTTGATGATATGCTGATAGCAGCTAAGAATATGTATGATATTGATGTGCTGAAGAAGCGGCTAAATGCTGAATTTAAGATAAAAGATTTAGCTTATGCAAAGAAAGTTTTGGGTATGGAGATTTTGTGTGACAAGACTGCAGGAGTTTTACGTCTATCTCAGAAGAAATATATTGAGAAGATCGTGGCACGTTTTAATATGCAGTCAGCAAAATATGTAAATACACCTTTAACGAAGCATTTTAAACTTTCAGATAAATTATCAACGCAGACTAAGGAGGAGGAAGAACATATGTCCCGTGTTCTTTATTCTAGTGCCGTGGGTAGTATTATGTATGCTATGGTGTGTACTAAACATAATATTTTACAAGCTATGAGCGTGATTAATCACTATATGAAGTGTCCTGATAAAGCTCATTGGGAACCTGTGAAGTGGATCCTCAGATATTTGAATGGGACAACAAACGTGGGTATAATGTATCGAATGGACAGAAATGACAGTGAGACCACTGGTTTTGTGGATTCGGATCACGCCGGTGACTTGGATGATCGCAGATCTTTAGCAGGATACGTGTTTATGCTAGTAGATGGTGCAATTAGTTAGAAAGCGTTCTTATAGGATCACATTACCTTATCTTCGACTAAGGCAGAGTACATGGCACTAACCTTTGTAGCAAAAGATATGATATGGTTACAAAGTTTGCTCTCAAACTTTGGGTTATAACAAAAAAGTGTGGATATACACCATGATAACCAATGTGTGATATATTTGGCATATAATCCAGTTTATCATGAGTGAACGAAGTATATCAATATCAGGTACCACTTCATCCGAGATGTCTTAGCTAAGGGTAATGTTATTGTCAAAAAAAAATTACTACAACATCCATCGAGGCGTTGGGAGAGCAGCATGGATGATGAGTACTATAATTTGGCTTCAAACATCGAGTCGAGGTGGAGAATTGTTAAATTAATTTTTCGAGTTTGAATTCGGATAACGATTTGTTAAATTGAATTTTGTTGATAAAGATTTCCCAAGTAAAAGAAACTTTGTTGGACTCCATGAAGGATTACAAAGGAGGAAATAAAATAGAATAAATAAATAAATAAATAAAGGCAGCAAAGTTTTCTTTTTATCTACAGGAAGAGGTTGAATAAGGTTAGTTATGTGGGGCCTAAAGTCATATATTTGACTTTGGGCACACACAATATTCCAAGCCTGAGTTACTTTTTAGTTAAAAAAGGGAAAGAAAAAAAGGTGAGAAGCCCTCCTGTACGTAGAGAGAAAAGCCGGTGGGCTCATGTCAAACTTTTGACTTGGGCACACATATAAAGTAGAACACGCACGTCTCCAGGAGGTAGCGGCTGAAACCCTACGAGAGAAAAAAATAGGAGCCGCATGATGTCAAGTTGAAGAGGAGCCACCCACATGATCAAGAAAAGGAGAATGTGAAGCCGTACGTACACGGACCAAAGACGAACGCTGGAGTTCTTGATTTTGGCGTACGTAGAGCGTTTTACTTTGAGCTTGAATGCGCGGTAATTTTGTGCTGTGAGTTTATGTCTAAGTGAGTTATTTATTTATAAACACTTTGGGTTTAGGGTTAAATCTAAGTGTGGGAAACACTAGAGCATGTGAGGGATTGTAAACTATAATTCTCCGATTATAGTAGATTATTTGCTGATGGCTCTTCCCGTGGGCGTAGGTACCGATACTTGGACCGAATCATGTAAATTTCTGGTGTCCTTATTATTTCTCATTTATTTCTCTAGCAATTTCACGTTGACATAAATTGCAAAATCATGTCATTTCTGCGTATCATATTCCAACAATATCTATAAGAATTGATCACAAGGCGGTACAAAAGGTAAGATCATTTCAATCAGGTGAAACCACCACCACAAGGTTTCATTCCTCCATGCCCCCACTCGCATTAGCTCATCTTGCTCTTCAAGCTCCCCAAAGCCAGAACGTGGAAATTTGCTTCAATAGCGCCTCCCAACACACGAACATATCATTGTTGTTTTGTGCGAAAGGTGTCCGCAGCTTTTCCACAAGATGTCCGACTAGTCCACGATGGAGGTTGCCAGTGGACATTATATATAGCTTAAGTTCCTTCGTATTTTTGAATGAGACTAAATTCAAGATCAAGTCTTCTTCATCAACCTTTAATGCATTCAATGGCATCCATTCCTTGTTAGATCGAAATAAAAATTAAAAAAAATTCCAAATAATGATATGAAGTGAATTCATTTTCTCAAAAAATGGCCTAAAATAAACATTATTTTAAATAAAGACCTGACATGACTAAGTTGGTCCCAAATAAGAGCTTAAGATCGCCGGTTAGCCAAATGCTCATTAGCAAGCAAGCACTTGATTTTTCAAGCAACAAAGTTAGGGACATTTCATCTAGAGATGTTTCCCTTCTTCTTCTTCTTCTTCTTCTTCTTCTTTTTTTTTGGGGTGGGGGGGGAAGTTTCCCTCCCTTCTCATCTCCTCCTTCTTCTTCCATGGTTGTCCTCTTCACGGTACCTACAAACCCCACCATCAATCGAGAATAAAGATAAACAGGATGAATAAATAGTGAGAGGCAAAAAAAGAAAAGCGAAGATTTCCAATACTCGAGAAGCGAAGATTTCCAATACTCAAACTTAGGGCTGAGCAAAGGAAAACACCTGAACCAAATCGAATGGGCCAGTTTGGTTAGGTCCCAAGGGGCATTGGTCCGATTCCCGGTTTCCTAAAATTGAAACCAGTGAAATTGGCCCGGTTCCCTTTTCCAACCTTGGAATCGCTTGGACTAGACCGATCATTTTCTAAAGCTTTAATTTTATTTCTTTAAAATTATTTAAGAAATAATTTTAACTCTTAATTATTAAGAGTTTTCTAAATGTTGTTGAAATGCAACATTTAGACAAAAAGCCAAGAGAGGCATGCTTTGGTTGGAGCAAGACTTGGTGGGTTTTATGCACAAATCCTCTCACATTCTTTGTGTGCCCATTCGATGTGAAACTCTTGGCATTCACTAAACACAACAATAGAGAAAAGTCAAAAGTCCTACATTGAGAGCATTTGCATAGAAGGTCGGATTCCACAAGAGACTAGAGAGACAAGCTACAAACCAAGAGTCCCGCATTGAATAGAGGAGTCATGCATAAAAGTCATACTCCAACCAAAGCATGCCTTTCTTGGCCTTTTGGCTAAGATTAAGTATAATATTAGTCAAGTGTGTGAAGTTGACACAATTTGAAGCATTTTGATCTTTTGATTAAAGAATAAATGTTTTTTTTTTTTTTTTTAAAAAAGGGGGATGGGAAATAGATTTATTATCAGTTTCCTTGAGCAATCCGGGAATCAAACCGGACCAACGATCCTAACTAGTCCGATCAGTTCCCAATCCTAGAAATAGGGAACCGGTCCTACTGATATGATTCATGAACTGAGTACCGATCACCCCTACTCAAATTTAAGTCTGGGAGTTATCTCTGAGAATTGTCCTATGCATGGTGGTTTGAGGAAGAACAAGACCACACCAAGGATGTAAAAAAGAATGACAAGAGACCATCCGCTTCGTTTGCATTTTCATGTGCAACTTCATCTACCAAATGTTACCTAAGCACTTGTAAGGGCTTGCCAGGCACTATTTTATCACTATTCATCTACCTATTTCTTGAAGCAAAACATGCATTTATATAATATTATTTTCATCAATGCATAGCAACTTTTAAGCCAGAACCTCAATCCCACTCTTGGCATGGATACCACATCAATTTGGGAACTTGATGATCTCTTCTTTGTCAAATCCATTAAGGAAACACGCTATGTTGAGAAAAATTGTCTTCTCCTTGGCCTCTAAGCCATCGGTAACAAACCTTGTTCTTTCATAATCAATTCCCTAAGGGGTTTCTTTCAATTGATTAAAAGTTCCTTGCCATTGTTTAATGCTTTCCTTATTCAAGAAAGAACCCATCATGGCGAGCCTATTAAAGAAAGAACCCATCATGGTGAGTCTTAAAGGAAGCCTTTGGAAAAATTGGTGAAGCAATTTAAAAGCATCTTATAATCACTTATGGGATATCTTTCTTGTAATGAATTCTAATTGAAAAGTTGGAGAGCTTGATCATCGTTCAGTGCTCTTACCTTATAAATATCCCTAGATAGATAGATTATGGTTCCTTCCTGTCGAAGGATCAAAATGACTCTACTTCCTAAGCCTAAGTTCATTGCCTTGATAAGATGACTTAGAGGCTCCAACAACCCTTCAACACCATCGAGTACCAGAAAAAAAAAAAAAAAAAAAAAAAAAAAAAAAAAAAAAACCCCTCTTGTTGTGAAGTTATTGCTAAATGAATATCATCGCCAAACTTTGAAACTCCATCATCGAGAATGTCACTGAAAATGGTCTTCTGCATTTTGAGGTGGCCATCTTAGCTCCATATATCCTTCACATTGACTAGAAAGCAACTCCGACTAAATTGATTTGCAATTCGGGGCACAAAACTTTCACAAGTGTAGTCCTTCCCATTCTGCTAGCGCCAAAAATTCCCACTATTCGGATATCCTCAACCTCTAATTGGAGTCATGAGTACAAGGCTTGTAACAGAGAATCTAACCCAACATGTTGGAAAGTAAGCAGCTTCGTGCGGAAGCTGCTCAGTCTTTTTGAGATTTTCGGCATATGGGATTAGATGGATTCAGCTTCAAGCCTGCAAATTATCAACAATTAAATGGGTGACTCTAGTTATTCGTGCTAATAAAAGATGAAGGAAAGTCAATAAGATTTTCTCCACAATAGATCGGTCGAGTGCAGAGTGAAGAGGCGGCTTCTCCATCATATCATATTTTCCTTCGGTAATACGGAACATCGGATCAGGCCTCGTCCGACCCAAGGAGTAGGTATTGGGGCTTGCATTGACTGTTGCATTTGGTTCAGCCCATCACCTTTTTCTTTTATTATCATTATTACTGTTTCGTCAGAATTGCCCTCATAACGTGATATTTCTCACAAAAAATCGTTCTTTAATTTGTAAAAAGAGACAAGGGTTATGTGTCAACTCGATATCTTATGCAATAAGAAATTAAACTTCTTTAATCTAAACAATAATGTATAATCTTAGATTAGGTTGGAATTTAATCGATGAAAAAATCCAAAAGTTATAATATCAGTCTCGAACTATGCTAGAATTTAATTGACGACACAAGCTAAAAATAGTGAGATACAATGTTGGAATTCAATAAACGACAAGGTATTAGGATAGAGAAACATGCTAAAATCTAATTGACAATGGGAATCTAAAATGAATAACTAAGGAAATTTAAAGTTTTGTGTGAGGGTCTCTTGTTGGATAACTGGTGATATTTATAATGAATATGTGATAACCACTTTTTGACTGTGCACAATGGTTGTATTTTCTTGAGTACCTTCCACTGGTTATGCTCACACTCCTTTATTCTCGCGAACTCATCTTGCCCATGCTTTACAAAACCGTCCACATTGTGTATTGAGAATTGTACAATTATCAATAACCATTCCATCACTGGGTTTCTGAATGGCAATTGTTCCCTCTACGACGTGCATCTTCAACAGCAACCGTCTTGGCGATTAGAATAATACTTAAAACATTTGTAATGAAAAATTACCACCAATGCTTGTATAGGCGGCCATCAACCGTCTGTCATCATTTTTCAATAGATGGATACGTGGCATTAAAATATATAACTATCGATTGCCAACTCTCTGTTTTTGTGTTTGTCGACGGCTTAATATATGTAAGATGACTTTTACCAAAAAAATATATATATGTAAGATGACATCCGTACATTACTCACATGATTGTTGCTTATTTCTACCTAAATACTGCATATTTCTTGCCCTCATGCTAAGTACATGTATGTTGATAACCGAATCAACTTTGGGTGTGAATAATTACTAAGCTAATAAAATGAATCCATTAATGAAGTAAACAAGAAAGAGATTCTCGAGCTACGTATAGCGTATTATCGTTTTCTTCTGCCCTCCTTTTTGCATCTTGGGGATGCTGTTGCCACACAGTACCTTGCTAAATTAGATCAATTAATTGATGACGGATGAAAATTCTAGGCATAGATTGTTGTTAGTCACGGAATACCGTCGATTGGTACATACGGCTTTAGTCTTCTAAGTTTCAGCATTTCTGCAATTTAGTCCTTTAACATTCAATTTGTGCCATCAAATCCTCTACCTTTGTCAATTTGTGCTATCTGATCTTTGAAATTTTATTTTATGCAATCAAGATAAAGAGTGAACTTAAAATATAATAGCATTAAGTGCAATATGAGTAATCAAAATAATACATTTCAGTCAATTGAATTACTTAGGGATAAGTGCTACGAAGTCCTAAAACTTGTCACGAAAATGCAATTGAGTCCTAAAATTTACAAAAAAATGTAATTAAGTCCTAAAACTTGTCAAATTGTTTCAATCAAGTCCTAAAGTTAACACCGTTAGCCTTTTTAACGGAAAATGCTGACGTGGCCTTTTAAATAATTTTTCTTTTTCATATGGCTTTTTAATTATTTTTTCAATTTTTTTAAATAGGTTTAAAAACTAAAAAGAAAAGTTAAAATTTATTTTTAAAATTGTTAAAAAAAAAAAAAAAAGATAAAGCAACTCCTCCCTTGCTGCCTCCACCGGCGCCGATTCCGCCGCCGCCACCGATCGCCGAAGGGGCGGGTGATGGTCGCCGACCCTAGTAGGGATGGCTGGTCCTCACCTGGCTAGGGTGAGGCCTCACCGGCCCTAGGCAAGGGCCAGCGACCCCCGCCAAGCTCGGGCGAGGGTGCCCAAATCTAGGCCCGCCGGCCCTCGTGAGGGGGGCTAGCGATCATCGCCGCCCGGGCGAGTTGTCACCGGCACTCGCGGGGGACCAGCGAGGCTCGCCAAATCTCGGCGAGCCTTTTTTTTTTTAACAATTTTTAAAAATAAATTTTAACTTTTCTTTTTAGTTTTTAAATATTATTGTTAAAAAATAATTAAAAAAACCACGTGTAAAATGAAAAATTATTTAAAATGCTACGTCAGCATTTTTCATTAAAAAGGCCGACCGTGTTAATTTTAAAACTCGATTGAAACAATTTGATAATTTTTAGAACTTAATTGCACTTTTTACAAGTTTTAGGACTCAATTGTATTTTCGTAACAAGTTTTAGGACTTCTGCAGCACTTATCCCAATTACTTATATAGTTAACCAAGTAGAATTTGTTTTTCTATAGTGAATGGTACTACTGTTACATAACGTGTCATGATCTTTTATTAGATAATACATGTGTTCTTCTCATACTTTGTGATCTTTAGTGACTCATTATCATTAAAGATTGTTCGAGATTCAAAGCAAAGTATGGAGGAGATTAAAAATTTTTGAGGTGTTGAGTCTTTACCAGCATAAAATCCGATCAACTTGTGTAGAATAAGTTCATTGATTAACAAGGCTAAAGCTACAAAACCAGCTCCACCTTGCAGACAGATTCCAATGGGGTAAATGCTATAAGCAGCCTTTGACCTGCAACGCTTCTTTGTGGAGCAATGCCAGGGTGCAGTTTTGACAGATTAAACATCTTAGTTCAAAACTTTCAGATGTAAACAAAAATGTGACCTCTTTGGCGAAGATGAAGACCAGTGAGAAGAGCAAATTGAATAGAGCTAAAATGCCAAAGAACCTAACCCGATGTGACGTGAACTTGTCCATTTCTCCTTCTTTGTTCCAGATGGACAAGGAACATCAACGAGGTGAAAGCCATGTGCGGATGCAATTTAGCTTTTATATAATGTGAAAATACCTAAAATGTTTCAATGTTGACATTGTCACGTATAACATTCTTATTATTTTCTTTATTTTCAAGACTTAAAAGTAATGTTGCCATATATATATATATATATATTTGGTCGAAGTAATGTTGCCATATTCAAATAATGAAAAAGGGTTGGATTTGCTTTGAAACTTCAGTTTTTTTGTGAATTATTTTCATCATAAAGATATACTCCTTTGAAAATCTACACATAAGGAAGATAGGTGAATTCCATGGAATATCATGAATAATGTGTGTGTCTATGTGATCCTGGTTACAGGTGAAACCAAGTCAAGCTAATCGATCGTAGCTCAGCTAAATAAGTATTCGAGATCAACTTGCCGAATTTCAAGTCAATTTCCAATTTGAGCTACTCCAGTATCCTATGGCGCCGAGTTCAAGCTTGTCAATACTTAGTTTGATAGGCTTGTGAATCAAGTTTTCGTTACTTTTAAAATATATTCGATAATTAGAAAAATAGAGACAAGATACTTAAAATGACACAACACTAGAGCTTTATACATAAATCGACTGTAGTTGAGTTGAGCTTCAGAATCTTGATTTTCTAATCGAGTTGAACTTGAGCAGGACAATTAATACTCGATTAAGTCAAACTTGGTGATTTGCACAATAATACCAGGCGCTGTACATGATGAGTATCCATCTTTGCTTATCAGAAGAGAATTGTTGAATTTAACCAGAAAAGAAAACGATAAGCTAGTAAGCTAATAAATATGCAGGCCCAAGTTATGTTCTGATGCCAAAGGTTAGGATTATGCATAAAAAGATCAATTTTGATAGGAGCTGAAATGCCTAGTTTTGTACAAATCTGACTTCTGTATAAGGCGTGCAAAACGCAGTCCAACCGGGCTCTTGCTTATATGTTCGTATCGATTCTAACAAAAGATGATTATCCACACCTTGGTCATCGCACCAGTACGCAGATGTCACTACCATTCAAGATGTTTTATTGGATGAAATAGCAGTACCCGATGTGAGTCGCCAAGAGAATTCACAGGGTTTATTGGATTCATTGCAATGTGCATATAGTTTAGCTTCGAGATTCTATGGAACCGCTCCAGCTTCAGCCGCTCAAATTCGCACCATTTATTCACTCAGAGGAAGGAAACCCGTGATAAGTCGGTTCATCTGGATCGGGTCGGCCAACTCCTTCGATACCCCTGAGCCAGAAAGCCTGAGAGAAAGAAGCTGCGCCCTCCGGAATGTCGTCCACCACCCACTCGTGACCTCTCGGGAAGTATATCCCCGTTCTCGGGTGCGGCACCCAGAGTGGACCATGCTCGTCGAGCTCATCAGATTGATCACCATCACTCATCTTTCCTTTGGGTATTTCCAGCTTCTTCATCAGCGTGAATGAACTCAAGAATCGCCGATCTCACTTTGCGTGCCTAGAAAGGTAGATTTTGCTGATATTCAGGTCATTTTGTCAAGGATTTGCTGCTTAACTTTGAATCCAATGAGCGAGGGACGGGGAGAGAGAGAAAGAGGTTTTGCAAGTGTAACTCACAATTCCACATGCACATGAACGGTGCTCCGGACCAACGAGAAAGTATCTCGCGTAGCGTTTACAACACGACTAGTATGAGATACTTAGTGACACGGCCCACGGACGAAGCATGATCCAAGATTGTCCGTGACGGGCCATGTCACGCACAAGAGGTTGCTCGAGAGCAGCCCACGATCGACCCATGAGCAGAACGAGCGAAAGGCCCATGCGCAGCCCATGAGCGACCTACGAATGATGTTCGAGCAGCCCGTGACGGATCGGCTGGTCTCGTGTCAGACGGACCTGCAACCCTGATCTTGCTTTTGACACACGCCCATGGTCTACCCAAGGCCTGGCGCGCGCGACCATCGAGTAGCCTTCGAGTAGCCTGTTGTATAGCTTGTAATGATGATACGGATTCAAAATGAACCGTTGGATTGGAGGGACAATCCACGGCTGAGATGCGACCCACTCATGTATAAATAGGGATCCCTCTCTCACTTTGTAAACAGTTCGTTCACAAGCAACATACACTCTCTTTGCCCATTCGGTTCTTGTGTTCGAGTGTGCGTGTGTGTAAGGCTGACTTGGGATCACCGATCCTAAGGCCGCGCGGTGTTTGATCAACCGAAATTGATCGACCCGTGACAAGTGGTATCAGAGCCAACATTCCAAACGCAATGGCTGATCCTCACGCTGACGTTCCGGTCGCTCAAGGTGATGAACGTGAAGATCGTGGACGTCCAGCCGAGAGGGCTACCCGATCGAAGAAGGTCTGTGCTGCCTCGTGTGCGAGGGATTCGAAGGGAGACCTGGACAACCGTCTGACGGCCCTAGAGGAGACCGTGACGGATGTCCAGGCGTTGATGGACGACCTGCACCAGGCCGTCGAAGGAGCGGAAGCTGGTAAGGAGGAGTTCTTGTCCGAAGTGCAAGAGCTCCAAGCCGGCATGGGAGAGCTCCGTGCTGAGGTGCAAGGATCCTTCATGCACAAGCTGCAGTAGCGGGATGAGACTTGGGAGGCCGCGATGGCGGCCATGCGAGCGGAAATGACGGAGATGAAGGGCAAGCTCGCTGAGCTTGAAGCGGCACGCATGAACGGGGTGATCACCGTGCAGTCCCGTGCCGATGCACCCAAACCAAAGGATTTCAAGGGCTCCTGGGTGGCAAAGGACGTGGACAACTTCCTGTGGTACATGGAACGGTACTTCCAGATCATGGGAACAACCGACGACGTGATCCGGGTGAACACCGCAGCCATGTATTTATCTGATGATGCGCTGCTGTGGTGGAGACGTAGGTCGGATGGTAAGAATAGCGATCCTATCGTGACGTGGGCTCAGTTCGTTGAGGAATTTCGGCAAACCTACTATCCTGCTTATGCGGAGGAAGAAGCCCAAGGTGAACTCAAGCGCCTAGAGCAAAAGGGCGGAGTTCGTGACCATGTGAAGCGGTTCTCGGAGCTGCTGCTCCAAATCCCGTCCATGACCGAGACGAAGGCGTTCCACCAATTCATGAGAGGACTCAAACCTTGGGTCAAACAAGAGCTCAAACGGTGCAATGCAACGGACCTCACCACAGCCACTTCCGTGGCCGAGTCCCTTGTCGAATATAAACCGGCAACAACCGCCAAGCCTGATTCTCGACCGAGAGAAAAGGCCACTGGTAGGGGAGATCGAGGCCGGTTCCCTCAACCGAATGCTGGCAGACCACCTCCGACCCCTCATAGGAATCAACCCGAGTCCAGCCATGGAGGATACCAGCGCAAGGTACACACATACAAGTGCTTCTTTTGCGACGGTCCCCATATGGCTCGGGATTGCCCGAAGAGAGGAAAGCTGGCAGCCCTGTGCAAGGAGGACAAGCCGCGGGAGGAGGCGCGGTTGGGATTGTTGCGGATCCTTGGAACGATCAAGGCCAAAAAGGCCAAAGAATCGAAAGGAATGATGTTCGTAGACGTGAAGATCAGAGGTTCCACGATGAGCGCACTCGTGGATACCGGGGCATCCGATCTATTCATATCCAAAGAGGCCGCAAAGAAGCTGCGTCTTTCGTTCGAGGCAAATGAGTCCGGTTGGCTCAAGACGGTGAATTCTAGAGAAGTCCTGACCAGCGGCATGGCCAAGGGCATGGAGTTCCACCTAGGCCCTTGGACCAGCAAAAAAGATATCGAGGTAATTTCCCTTGACGACTATGACTTTGTACTCGGTTTGGAATTTCTCGACCCGATCAATGCGGGTGTCATGCCTTTCGCAGACTGTATATGTATCTTCGACAAGCGGTGCCAATGCATGGTCCCGATTAACCGCGAATCGAGACGCGATCGAAAGATGCTATCGGCCATGCAGCTATCCAAAAGGCTGAAGAAAGGCGAGGTGACCTTCTTGGCGGCACTGAAGGAGGAGGGCGCGGAGGAAGGCTCGGTACCGAAAGAAGTATCCCGAGTCCTCGATGCCTTCCAAGATGTGATGCCGCTCGAGCTACCCAAGAGGCTACCTCCTCAGAGAGAGGTCGACCATCGAATTGAGTTGGTGCCCGATGCTCGACCACCAGCCATGGCTCCCTATCGCATGGCCCCGCCCGAGATGGAGGAGTTGAGGAAACAGCTCAAAGAGCTGCTAGATGCTGGGTATGTTCGACCATCAAAGGCCCCGTTTGGTGCCCCGGTCTTGTTCCAAAAGAAGCACGACGGATCCCTCCGTACGTGTATCGATTACCGGGCATTGAACAAGCTGACCGTCAAGAATAAGTACCCGATTTCCCTCATTGCTGACTTGTTCGATCAGCTCGGAGAAGCCCGATGGTTCTCCAAACTCGACCTTCGATCGGGATACTATCAAGTGCGGATTGCCGAGGGGGATGAGTCGAAGACAGCATGTGTGACCCGCTATGGATCATATGAGTTCCTCGTCATGCCATTTGGCTTGACAAATGCGTCGGCTACGTTTTGCACACTCATGAACAAGGTACTGCATCCGTTCCTTGATCGGTCCGTTGTAGTTTATCGTGATGATATAGTGATATATAGCCGGACGCTTAAGGAGTATGTTGAGCATTTAAGTCGAGTTTTTCGGACCCTCCGAGAGAACGATTTGTATGTGAAACGAGAGAAGTGTGCCTTCGCACAAAAAGAGATCCCGTTCCTCGGGCACATCGTCGGGGGCGGACGTGTGCGGATGGACCCAGCTAAGATCCGTGCTATTGTTGATTGGGAATCACCAACCAAGGTGACGGAGCTGAGATCCTTTCTCGATCTCACGAACTACTATCAGCGCTTCATCCGAGAGTACTCGCGCCTCACCGTGCCACTCACGAACATGCTGAAGAAAGAAAGGCCGTGGGAGTGGACGGATCGGTGTCAAGAGACGTTCGAGCGATTGAAGCGGGCCATGACCGAGGAGCCGGTTCTTATGCTACCCGACTACACCAAGCCATTTGAGGTAGAGACCGATGCTTCTGATTTTGCCATCGGTGGTGTCTTGATGCAGGAAGGTCATCCGGTGGCCTTCGAGTCCCGAAAGTTGAATGATGCGGAGCGGCGATACACGATCCAAGAGAAGGAAATGACCACGGTGGTGCATTGCCTCCGCACATGGAGGCACTATCTCTTGGGGTCTCGGTTCGTCGTGAGAACCAATAATGTGGCTACGAGCTACTTCCAAACTCAGAAGAAGCTCAGCCCAAAACAAGCTCGGTGGCAAGACTTCCTGGCCGAGTTTGATTATGCACTGGAATACAAGCCCGGAAAGTCCAATTATGTGGCCGACGCCTTAAGCAGGAAGTTCGAATTGGCCAATGTGGTGAGTCGACCCGACTGTCCATGGGTTGATCGTATCAAGGAAGGGCTGAAGCACGATCAAATAGCCCAAGGCCTCCTTCGATACGCCCAAGAGGGCTTGATGAGAAGATTTTAGCTCGAGGATGACCTCCTCTACACCAAATGACGGCGACTCTATGTACCGCTCCACGGGAAACTTCGAAAGGAAGTCCTAAAAGAGTGCCACGACTCCAAATGGGCGGGACATCCGGGAATCCACCGCACCATGGCACTTGTTGAAGATCAATACTACTGGCCGCACATGCGGGACGATGTGGAAGCATATGTGCGGACGTGTCTTGTCTGCCAACAAGACAAGATAGAGCAACGGTCCCCCGCGAGACTCCTTGAGCCATTGCCTATCCCAGAACGTCCATGGGAAAGCGTCTCCCTGGACTTCATTGTGAATTTGCCCAAGTCCGAAGGGTGTCAGACCCTCATGGTCATGGTAGATCGCCTCTCCAAATATGCAACGTTCGTGCCAACAACAAAGGAATGCCCGGCCGAGGAAGCTGCCAAACTGTTCCTCAAACACGTCATCAAGTATTGGGGTGTTCCACACACGATCGTGAGTGATTGCGACCCTCGATTCACCGCTCTTCAAATTGCTGGGAACAAGCCTCAACCTTTCCACCAGCATGCATCCACAGACCGATGGACAGACCGAGCAGGTGAATAGGTTGCTGGAAATCTATCTTCAGCACTATGTGAGCAACACGCAAGTAAACTGGGCACGACTGATCGACGTGGCCCAATTTTCTTACAACTTGCAGCGGAGCAAGTCCACGAACCAGAGTCCATTCGAGATCGTGACCGGGTAGCAGCCACTCACACCAAGCGCAATTGCCTCAGGCTATCGAGGGAGTAGCCCGTCCACGTATAAGCTCGCTAAGGAATGGGGTGAATAGGCTGACTTGGCTCGGGCGTGTCTGAACAGAGCCGCGAGACGCACAAAGAAATGGGCCGATAAAAAGCGACGGCATGTGGAATTTCAGGTCGGGGACTTGGTGCTGGCCAAATTGCACCTCGTCCTTTGGTACAGGAATGTGAACAAGGGGCTAATCCGTCGCTATGAAGGCCCTTTTCGAGTGATACAGCGGATCGGGAAGGTAGCGTACAAGCTGGACTTACCGCCCAAGTTCAGGCTCCACCCTGTGTTCCACGTGAGCATGTTAAAACCGTTTCATGTGGACGAAGATGATCCGGATCGAGGCACGTCACAACGAGCGCCCCTTGGAGCAAAAACCTCTTATGATCAAGATGTCGAGTGCATCATGGCCGATCGGATCATACGGAAGAAATATCGGGCACCAAGGAAGGAATACCTCGTCCGGTGGAGAGGCCTTCCCGAGAGTGAAGCAAGCTGGGAACCCTCTGAGGCTCTGTGGCAATTCAAGAAGCACATCGAAGCCTTCCATGCCACGGACGCGACGAGGGCGTCGCCTAATTAGGTAGGGGAGAATGACACGGCCCACGGATGAAGCATGATCCAAGATCGTCCGTGACAGGCCATGTCACGCATAAAGGGTTGCTCGAGAGCAGCCCGCGATCAACTCATGAGCAGAACGAGCGAAAGGCCCATGCGTAGCCCATGAGCGACCTACAAACGATGTTCGAGCAGCCCGTGACGGATCAGCTGGTCTCATGTCAGACGGACCTGCAACCCTGATCTTGCTTCTGACACATGCCCATGGTCTGCCTAAGGCCTGGCGCACGCGACCATCGAGTAGCCTTCGAGTAGCTTGTTGTATAGCTTGTAATGATGATACGGATTCAAAATGAACCGTTGGATCGGAGGGACAATCCACGGCTGAGATGCGACCCACTCATGTATAAATAGGGATCCCTCTCCCACTTTGTAAACAGTTCGTTCACAAGCAACATACACTCTCTTTGCCCATTCGGTTCTTGTGTTCGAGCGTGTGTGTGTGTAAGGCTGACTTGGGATCACCGATCCTAAGGCCGCGCGGTGTTTGATCAACCGAAATTGATCGACCCGTGACACTTAACATACTAGCCGTACCATCAATCACATTCAACAGTAATTGCAAAGATCTCACCTCATAATGCCCTGAAATGAATAAATGCAAGGCGATTGCGCCTTTCAGGAGAAACTGATCGGATCGTCTAAAGTATTAAGCTGAGAACACGTACATAAGAAGGCAAAAAATTGTAGGATAACTCGCTTTATCATTCCTAGTTCCGCATGCCACCAAAGGTAATTTCTTATCTAGTAAATCGCTCGAATGCCAAACATAATTAGAATGACAAACAATACCCCCAACCCAAAAAAAAAAAAAAGACCCCCACCTAGGGGTTCAGAAATCACTGAGCGAAAAAAACTTCGTTACCATAAAACAAGATGACCCATAATCTGAAAGGGGAAAAAAAATCAATCATCTAATCTGGCAAATAAATCATCACAGTGAAGCGACTTTGTCATCCAAGCAAACACACAGCAGCGTCTGGCAAGTTTAAGATCTAATTCACGCAAGCTCAACATTGTAAAGGAACTAATAGAATCAACAACATTCTAGAATTCAAATTCACTCCTCTTAACCGTTCTTCGACCAGCCGAAGACGAACTGGTAAATGAAACGGTTTACACAGAACACTCGCAGACACCCGTCGCTCAGACTGGGTATTAGCCATTGACTCGGCAACAAGGTTATAAGAGAACGCAGCGGAAAGGGATAGAGAAAGGGCTGTGGCCAGTGAGTTGCCGTTACCTGCGACGAAGAACGTGGCCAGGCCTCGTGCTCGACGGAGATGATGGTGGTCCCTCGGAGATGGAAGAAGGCGAAGGCAAAGGGACCAATTTCAATACTAGGGTTTCCAACGCTATGTCGCATCCGGTTGCCATGGTTGGGTTCCCACACTACTGTTTAAATTTCGCAAAAGCTTGCCCCTCCAACATGAGAAATGGTGGTCGACGGGTATTAAGATTTTTAGTAGAACTCGCAGGGGGCTGGTAATAGAGAAGCCTCCCGGGAAGTGCTTTTATTGTTCTTTTTCTTTGGTCGAAAATGTTTTTTAATTTTTATGTATATATATCAAAAATGTTAGTCAACACTCATAGCGCTTACTAAAATAAGCCCATGTCAATCAACTTAAACCCAACTCACAAGAGCTCGGCCCAAACTTATTTAAACTAAAGTCAAGCCCAATTATTCTTTCATTTCTCTTCCCTCCCCCGCCCCCTTCCCTCTTCCCTCTTTCCTATTATCCATTTCTTATTCCTTTTCCTCCGTCGTCTTCCTCCCATCCCCTCTCCTTTTACTGCCCAGGCTGCTTTTAACCCTTCACTTCATTCCAGTACACCAAAGCTTCAACAACAGCAAGTCCATTTATTAAACATCTATCAACATTCATTCATTCATTCCTCAAAACTATACTGCAATTTTCTCATTATCACGCCACCATCAAGATCATTAACTCTTATTAGCAATCATAGACTTCAACCATTCTCCATTTGATAAACAACTCAATCACCTATGATTGGATCACTACGGAAATGGTCGATCCATGGGTTAGGGGGACAAACCGATGCAAACACCTAACGGAACCTCCGCTCCCAAGATCGAGACGAGTCATTGCCTTGCCATTGACCGCCAGTAGAACATCACGGGGACAAATACATGAACACATAGAATAGAACGCGAGGAAAATCAGCGTTACTTCTGATCATGACAGAAACTTAGGGAAAATTGTAATTCTGTCTCATTGTATTTCCTTGTACATGTATACATCTATGTATTACCAAAAAAAAAAAAATCAAGGAAAGGATATACACGATCACAATTTCCTACTTTATCTCTGAATATCTTCTACTGAATCAAATAAAATCATAATCTACAATAAAATCGCAACCTTCTCCAACACTCTCCCTCAAGCTGGCGACTTATATAGGTCGAAGACGCCCACCTTGCTTAGCAGATAAGTATGCTGTCTTTGGCATAAAGGCTTAGTGAAAAGATTCGCAAGCTGCTCCACCTATCAATTCCTCGAGTTGTGATGATTCCTTCTTGAATTTTTTCTCGAGTAAAATGACAATCAACCTATATATGTTTTATCCTTTCATGAAAAACCGGATTTGCTGCTAATTTAAGTGCAACATCATTATCACATAATAACTCAGTTGTTTCATCAACTTCTACTCCAAGATCCAAAAGTAGGCCTCGTATCCAAATTATTTCACAGACCGTTTTTGCCATAGCCTGATATTCTGATTCGGTTGATGATAAGCAAACGGTTGATTGTTTTTTAGTTTTCCATGAAATCAGGGATCTCCCTAAATTGATGCAGAAGCCTGTGACAGATCTTCTAGTCACTGGACAAGTTGCATAATCAATATCGCAATAAGCCTTCATCTTCATGTCGCAATCTCGGGACAACAATATTCCAAGTCCTGGGCAGCCCTTCAAGTATTTTACAACTTTTAGTGCTGCATTCAAGTGAGACTGCCTCGGATTATACATAAATTGACTGAGTATTTGCACTGCATAACATATATCAGGTCTGGTCATAGTAAGATAGATCAATTTCCCAACGAGACGCTGGTAACCTGATGGATCTTGAAGCAACGAGTCTTCATCAGATGATGAGGTAGCCTTGTCATATTCAAATGTTGTAAGCTTGACATTTTGTTCAATAGGAATGACAGCTGGCCTGCATTCTGATAGCCCTGTTTCTGATATAATTTCCAAGACAAATTTCCGCTGATTGAGACATATCCCTTTATCAGATCTAGCTATTTCAATACCAAGAAAATATTTTGGAGGCCCTAAGTCTTTGATATCGAAATTGAAATGCAAATACTCTTTAAATTTTCTAATGGCAGAGTCATCATTTCCCATAATGAGTATATCATCAACATATGTTAGCAAATAAATTGATAAAATACCTTTAGTCCATGTGAACAATGCATAATCATGTTTAGAGTGCTAAAATCCTGCATTCGTGAGTGCATTAGTAAATTTTGCATACCACTACCGAGAAGCTTGCTTGAGTCCATATAGGGACTTGCGTAGACAACAAACCCAAGACTCCCCCTGTTTGCGAAGTCCTTGTGGAAGTTCCATGTACATTTCTTCATCAAGATCTCCATGAAGGAAAGCATTATGGACATCCATTCGATGTAAGTCCCAATTGCGAATTGCAGCAACAGAGGAAGGAACGAACAGTGACCTCCTTGGCAACATGGGAAAAGGTCTCATGATAATCAAAACCTTCCCGTTGAGTGAATCTTTTGGCAACCAGTCGAGCTTTGTAGCGTTCAACAGAGCCATCTGCCTTATATTTGATTTTATATACCCATTTTCACCCAATCAGTTTTCTATATTTAGGCAGTGAGACTACATCCAAGTATGATATAGTGACTACATCCAGGTCGCCCTCGCCAAATCTAGCGAGGATTTGGGAGGCGATGACATCGACGAGGGTGTCATTGCGGTCACTGACCACAAGCAAGGGTCGCTTTCGTTGGATTTGGCGAGGGTTTCACCCTCACGATCAAGGCGAAGGTTGTCCTCATCAAATCTGGTGAAGGTTTAAGAGGTAACAACATCAGAGCTATGGGGGACCTCGAGGATGCAAGGGCTAAGGGAGGGCTCAAGGTCACAGACGATGAGGGGGAAGAAGGGTTTGGGCTTGTTCTTGCAAGGGTGAAGACGGCAGTGGAGGAGAGGGCGAGACAAGGCAAGTCAAGAGAGAGATGCAAAGAACACACAATGTCATTTCGTAATATGGCAGGAGCAACGGACGAGGTAGATGCAGAGGCGGTGATGTTGTTCGTCAAATGGTGGGCTCTGTTGTGAGTTGGAACAGTTGCATAGTAGGAGAGAAAAAGAGCAAAGTGTGAGAGAGAGAAGCGTGAACTTGGGAGAGAGAGAGAGAGAGAGACGGTGAGCATGGAATTGAAATTAAAAGAGAGAAGGCTTATAGCTTGTAGTTGGCCGTATCGCCTAATGAATGGAGTGAGATTTTTACATGTTGGAATCCCAGCTCTACCTAATATTTTATCATGTTTCTATTCTTGTATATCTCCACACACGAACTAGGAGTGAAATACACTTGGAGTACCAAAACTTGACACGAGTGAACACTTTAATGTCAAAAGTTTCAAAAGATATACTTTAAGTGTAACTTTTTTTTTTTTTTGAAAAGTTTGACACTTTAGTGCCAAGTCTCGGTGAGAGTAACTGCAAATCCGGCGTTATTTTTTAAATAATATATGTAATCTACATGGCTCATTGGAAGCCAACTCAATAATGATTTGGCAAAAATGGCATTATTTTGTCCCAAAATTGAATTTTAATATAAATATTAATTAAAATAAATAAATAAATAAGAAATATTTGCAGCAAGCTTTGACAGGGGCTTGCATAGCCCTCGTCACCGCCGCCATCACCCCGGCAATGGGCCAACAATGATGAGGTGAAAATCAGCCAAAGTCATCGGACCCTAAATATGACAGGGTTGCCATAGTTGCAATGGCCCTTGGCACCTTTGGGTAAGGGCCAGCAACCCTCATCCGATCTAAGGAAGGGCCGTGACCCTCATCCCAGATCTGGGCGAGGGATAGGCCCTCGCCGACAATTGGCAAGGGTCGCCGACCACTGCTTAGGGCCTGATGACCCTGGCCAACCATCGTCCCACCAAGCTAGCCCTTTCTAGCAACATTGGCACAAGGAGCCCTCATTGAACTAGTTCCCCTTCTTCTTCTTCTTCTTCTTTTTGATTTTTTAATTTATTTTAAATAATATTTTATATTAAAATTCAATTTTGGGGCCACATCAATGTCAAAGCAATGTCGTTTTGCACCTTTCTAGCCACATCAACACAAAAAACAACGTTGTTTTGTGCTTACCTTACTAGAAAAATGCCACGTCAACAATTTAGCCGAAATTTCTCACCGTTGGCACTTAAGTGTTTTATTTTTCTCCTATTTTAGTACTTAAGTGCACCTTTTAAAGTTTTTGGCATAAATTGTCCCCCCTGTGCCAAATTTTGGCACTCTAAGTGTCTACACCTCCCCGAACTAGTATTAATTGTCTCACATGAAACTTAAAGTTCGAGCATCATGTTCAACTCAAGAGCATGAATATCAATATTCTCCTTAAAAACGTAATCATGATTGCCCAACTAATCACACGCACCGACAGAAAAACGTTGATGGGGAAATAATTGAACCGTCCACTAACAGCCCGAGGTGACAAGGTATAACAATCATAATAAACAGTTATACTACAGGCGATGAACTAAACAAAACTTCAAGCATTAGAGATGTGGAATAAGATCAACATGCATATTTATTCAAAAGCTATACTCTTAAGACCAGCAAATTTATTGGCTCTCTTTTTTGTCTCTATACCTTTGAACAAAAGATGAAATTCTGATGAAACATTTAATCTCGTATGGATGAAGTACGGCTCGGATACCATTAATATAAGCAATTTTAATTACTCAGAAGTACATAACGGAACAAATATACGTCCAACCATAGATGTCAAAGAGTAAGCTTTAGATGAAAAACCCATAAAACCCACTTCATAGACGTTTTCAATTGTGGAAGCACGAACACATAACCAACTTCTAATGAGGAATTTGGAGTTTTCTAGTCTATATCTTATCGAACTTCTAAAACGTATTAGATTGATGGAGAATCACTTAATATATTGGCTAGAGTAAGAACCAATATCCTAGGTTTGCTTGGGAATAAAATAACGCTTTCTACCAGGAGAGCACTACTTGAACATATAGACTTTATTTATAGGTAGATGGATAAGGGCTTAACCTAATAATCATCACATTACTTTGTGTCATCAACTTGAATTACCACTCTAGAAATAATTGAGTGTTGCCTCATTCAGATATGGTTACGTCCTAGTGAAGAGGTTCCACATTTCCAATTATTAATTCCTACTAACCAGAACACGTGGCCTTTACAAGTAAGTTTTAGGTTTTCATGCACAAACTAAGAGTGTGTTTGTTTGAGTGAAAGTCTTTTTTGAAATTAATTTTTCGAACGTTCACCCGTTTGGTTTATCAAAAGTGTCTAGTCAACCGAAAACATTTTATAGTTAATGAAAATATTCATGCGTAAAATTAGGAAAGTGAATTTCTAAATCTAAAAAGATGAAAACACTTTTCAAAATTACTCCTATAGATTTTTAAAATTTTCAATTTTTCTTTTCTTTTCTTTCTCCTCCCACCAGCCACCGGGCCTTGGGGACAATTGGTGATTGGTCATAGGTGCGGTTGGCAAGCTCAATCCTCGCTTGAGGTTGGTGAGCTTGCCAGACCTCGACATCAGCATGGTCGAGCCTTACTTGTGGCCTATAGCTGGCCATCACTGACACTCGACAATCGGTGGAGGAAGAAGGAAAAAGAAAAATTATTTAAAAATTCAAAAAAAAAAAAATTACTAGAGTTAAAATCATAAGATTGATATCATTTTCCAATGATATCTAAACACCAGAAAACCTTTTTGGTCGCATATCACCAAACAAAGAAAAGTATTTTCCTTTATCATTAAATGTATCCCCAAATAAATGCACTTAAGTAACTTTCTTCAATAATTCTTTAAAAAAGTAAGAAGACAAATCTTAGAAAATAGAGCATGATTTTGATCTATTTTTCTCATTTACTCTCAAAGAGCTTTTAGAGAGTCGCAAAAGAAATCAAATGAAAGATATTTTCTTAATTTATTCTTGTGGGGCTTACTCAAATGTAATCAAGGTTGGAAAACATTTGTGAATGAGTGTGATTAAGGGATTGTAATCTCCTCTTTGCTAATTATCATTTAACTATCTCATCAATCTTTTTGTGGCACGGCCCTAAACCACATATGTTCACTATATCAGCTTTACTTTTTTTGCATTTATTTCTCACTCAAATTGCTTTATTTTTGTTTGTTCTTTCAACTTTGTATAACAACTAATTGAGACCCTATATTTTTAGTCTTTCTAATCAAGTCCTTCCACTTAACAAAATATCTAATCTCTCGATATTGGCCAAATCCAACCGATGTTGTCGTAAGAGGAAGCCAAAGAGTAAGGTGAATTAAATATTACTTACATGGACACCCATCCAAAGGTCAAAGATAGGGAATGGATCAAATGTTTATTCTCCCACCAATTCCCTATCCACAGTGGGTCTTTACCTATGCAATATTTAATTTAGGTCACATGTCGGCATTTTTAACAACCATGTCAGTTGGATTAGGCTAGATTTCACGTTAAAAGGACTTGATTAGAAAATTGAAAGTATAGAGACTTGATTAGAAAAGTAGTAAAAGTACAAGGATGAAAAGTAAAATAATTTTAAAAAGAAAATACGAGAGAGAGAGAGAGAGAGAGAGAGAGAGAGAGAGAGAGAGAGAGAGATGCGGTGGCCTTCATTAAGTAACTGTGCCAAGCCTTTTGACAAGACAATTAAATTGGGCTAATGGGCCAAGGTCCAAGAAACTATGTCTATTGGATCCACATGCATAGACTCAAATTTGGACCTATCCAACCAGCCTTCACGCAAGGTTGATTTGGACCAATATCAAGATCATAAGATATTATTGTTGTTTCGTACGAAACATCTCCACAACTTTTCCGATAGATGTCCAGCTGGTCCACAATGAAGGACATGATTATCCATCATGAATAACCTGAGCTTCTTCATATTTTTGAACGAGTGTGCATTCAAGATCAAGTCTTGCACATCAATCTTGTCTAGTTTAATGCCTTCAATGGCATCTGTTCCCTGTTAGAGACAAATAAAAATAATTATGCACATCGGAAGCACTTGAAAATAATTATGCATATTGAAATAGGCCAATAAACTCTTACCGAATTTTGACTAAACAATCGTAGAGCATCCTCATGACACCATATTCTGCTTCGCTTGCTAGGGATTTTCAGGGCACTCTCGAATCACAATTCTTCTACCCATTTCTCGAAGCATATCATGCATCCAAATTTTGTTATTTTCATCAATGTATATGAGCGACTTTTGAGCCAAGATCTCAATACCACTATTGGCATGAACACAACATTGATCTAGGGACCTAATTATCTCTTCTTTGTCATATCCATTAAGAAAACATGCGATGTCGAGAAAAATCATCCTCTCGTTGGCCTCTAAGCCATCAATGGCAATCCTCAATATTTGATGAACCTTTCCCTGAGGAATTTCTTTCAATCGATCAAAAGCTCCTTGCCAGTCTTCGACACTTTTGCCATTCAAGAAAGAACCCATCACGGTGAGTAACAAAGGAAGCCCTTTGGAAAAACTAGTGAAGCAATTTGAGAGCATCTTATAATCAATTTTGGGATATCTTTCTTGGAATGCATTCCAACTGAAAAGCTCAAGAGCTCGATCATCATTTAGTGGTCTTACCTTATAGATTTCCCTGCGTAAACCGATTAGGGTTTCTTCATGTCGAGGGATAAAAATGACTCTACTTCCCAAGCCTAAGTTTATTGCCTCGATCAGCTGGCTCAGTGGCTCTGAGAACCCTTCAGCATCATCAAATACTAACAAAACCCTTTTGTTTTGGAGCTTACTCTTCATGAGGTTTATTACCATAGTAATATCGTTGCCAAGCTCAGAAACTCCACCACCAAGAATGTCACCAAAAATGGTCTCCTGCATTTTGACAAGGCCGTCTCGGCTCGAGATATCCTTCACGTCCGCAAGGAAGCAACTCCGATCGAATTGATCTGCAATTTGGTGGTACAAAGCTCTCACAAGTGTCGTCTTACCTATTCCACTAGGCCCGGAAATTCCCACGATTCGGACCTCTTCAACCTCTAACTTGAGAAAGGAGCACAAGGTTTGGACTTGAGAATCTAACCCGACTGAATGGAAAGCAAGCAGGTTTGTGCATGAGCGGCTCAATCTTCTTGAGATTTTCTCCACAATGGAATTGATGAATTCAGCTTCAAATCTGCAAATTGTCAAAACTGAAGGTGTGACTCTAGTCGGGTTAACAAAAGATTAAGAACAATAAGATCACATTCTAGAATTTAGGAGTATCGTCCATATAATCTAATTTAATGTCCCATATCCAATCCACTATAATAGAAATTAGTGGGCATGTGAGAGGTTGACATGTGCTGTCATAATATGGCACATCTCCCTCTTTTTCATATTTGACTTTCCTTATTTTTCTTGTTCTTATTTTTTACTCTGGAAGATGTCTGGACTTGCCCACTTTCTCTTTAATATTAACGAAAATAAGGCATGAGACATCTGAGAACCTCCTATATAAAAAGAAGCTCGTACCATTTGGATAAACTAGTTTTTTTGTTTAGTTATGAAATACAAAATATGAAATGAGGGTCAATACTTTATCTTCCTTCAACGCTTAACAGAAGTTCTTTTACCGTTTTATTTAGCTGAACACTTCGAATTTGCTATATGAGGAGCTAATCAGCATATCAGGAAAGTGATGGAAAATAAAAGACAGTATTAAGGAGTGTCACTATAATACCACGTTACAAAAATCCAACTCAAAAGCTTAAATGGATAAGTAGTAAAAAACCACACACATATAAAAAGCATATAAATTCTATAATCATGGATATTTCAACAAAGAGCAAGTCCTATGGTTTCATGCATAAAATAAGTGACATCCTTTAGGAACCTCTCGGGGAAACATTCAAGGAAGAGAGAAAGTCAGTACCTGTCTCCAAGAGGCCAACCAGTAAGATTGCCTGCTTTGCGGAGAGCGTCTCTCCACCTCCGGACCTTGTCGGCATTCTTCTGCCCGAAACCCTTCTCGCTTTGGCCGATCCGTGTGAACTGTCCAGACTGCTCGCGCATCTCTCTAGGGTCAACATCTACAAAAATAAGGAACACCAACTGGCCTTTCTTTTCCTTGCACTCGAGGATCTTATCCAGCTCATCCAGACACCACGGCGAGGAGACAAAGGTCTGAGAGATGACCACTATGGCGCTCCTTGATTGCTCGATTGCTTCATTGATTGCTGGTGCAATCTCTAGTCCTCTTTCCAGATTACAGTCAACAAAGGCCTTTATCTTTTTCCGCTCGAGAGCGTCGTGGAGATGGCTCACGAAGTTGCGTGTATCAGCCCGTTTATAGCTGATGAATGTGTCGTGAACCCACCGACAGATGAAGGAGAGAGGCAAGTAGAATTGTGGCTTGGCAGTTAGGCTACTTTTGAGAGAAGAGAAGTGGCGTGGAAAGAAAGAGGGCAAAGAGATTGGAGGGGATTGCAATTGGAATAGTGATGGTCTTTTGTTTAAGAGGCTTGGATACGATGGAGGAGGAGAAAAGGGAGGTAAAAGCTTGCTCTTGAGTCGGCTAAATTGGATCATCATCTTTCTAGATTTTTCCATTGAAAGACCCCCAAAATCGAAGTAAAGAAAGAGCTGTACCGAGTTGATCACGAGGCAAGATCCCTTGACCTATTTATAAAGGAAGTTCGAATTCATCACGATGCGTCCCATTCATCACTCTCCCTAAAAGACCATAATATTTTTCCGTGAGATATCGCCATCTGTATCACCTTTTGTTGGAAGTTTGAACCGCACTTGGGTGCAGCTGCTGATGGAATCGGACGCAAACCAAAGCAGAAACAACATGCCATTGGCGAACACAAGTTATTAAAGTGAAAAAGAGAAGCTATTACATGCAATGTGCTGTCAATATACCTTATAACAAAGTAGCTTTCGTATGGTCCTACGACATCTTTTGTCGCAAATAGACGAAAAAGACGGATGATTTTGGGTAAGTTCCTAATTGTCGGAATAAATTCTCGAGAACCCCAGAAAAATCCCAAATTTACTGAGGCTTTCTAGATTCGTCCCAGCCATACCCACTCGTGTACTGCAACTAACCTAAATTCCCAACAAAGTGAAATATTGACCAAATAACTAACATATTTGAATGGGAAGATACCAATGAGAAAAGAACGTCCACCTTCTTAATTGGGATTTATTAGCTTTGCTTAAAAAAATATGGGATATCTGAGTCTTAAAAAAACTTAGACATTGTCCTACACTTAGCAAAACTCCAATGGTGATTTCTCCAAGGACCTGAAAAGCCATGGTGTTGGTGATTTCTCCAAGGACCTGAAAAGCCATGGTGTTGGCTTTTATAAGCAAAGCACATTTTTCGCCCACGCTTGATTTCTAGCCACAACGCCAGTAAGAAATCCTTCATTTGGAAGAGTTTTGATAAAGATTCGAACACGCTGCAAAAAGGTACCAATTGGATTATCTCAAATGGAGACTCACACAACCTTATATAAGCATAGTTTATGAAAATTAGAAAGTGGTAAAGAGAACTTCATCTGAGTATGCTCTTGTAACTGCATCCTTTCAAAAGATTTCTACTAACTGTTGTGTATGTAAGGGTGTCAAACTACCATCCACATCTTGTGTGACTGATGTGTCGTTTCTTTTGTTTGGAGACTCATTACTCATCCATCACATATCATCAATTTCTTTAATTTGTTCTTGTTAAAGCATGTCTTAAGTTTGAATGATTGAACAAACTTGATCCGAATTGAATTGCGGATAAAGTTCAAAGAAATTGAATTTCAAAATATGAAAAGTACTTCCGTGGTGGAGTCATGTGGTGAAGCCGGCTACACGGTGTAGTCTAAAAAGCGTTCGACTTTGAGCATAGGAGAGGACAGGAAAGGAAAGTCCGATTTTAGACTTTGACCGGCCAATGTGGTTCAGAGAAATAAATAAAATAAAATAAAGAAAAGCTTGGCTGGATTCTGCTTCTTAATCCTAGTCGACGTGGGCTTCTTTGACTCGATCAACAAACAACGATGGGTCAGAGAAAGAAAAAAAAAAGAGAAGGAATTATTCCCGACAAAAGTCGGTCTGGGTTCTTAAGGCAGCATGCATATTTATTGAAATAATTGCTCGCATGCATATTTATTAAAATAATTGCTCGTGGCCATGAGGTTGTTTAGTTGATGGCGAAGAAATATCGAAGTGCCGTTTCCAAGCAAGTGCTTGACGAGGGTTATATCATAAGTATTGTTTGTGAAATTATATCCAAGAAGATTTAGTGCTCAAGCCAATTAAATATTGTGAGTTTAAGATTTGTTTAATTTCGGGAAGAAATTAAGAGATTATTTCGCGATAAATTGTGGGCCAAACACTGCATGAGTTATTGGGTGTAATTGAGACTTGAAAAATATTAAGAGTGTTTGAGTGAGTTAAGTGTGGTTGTAATTTCCATTGTATCGCTTGATCTATAATGAAATCCATTGATACTCTGATCGTGGACATTGATCACTACAAACGAACCACATAAATTTGGTATCTGATTTATTTTATTATTCGATCGCTAGCTTTCTACAACACCACTATTGCAAATTCAACAAATACTAATATTCGAATCAACAATAAGTCAACCCAAAATATACCTTGGAACATTTGCTTTAATCTACTTGCTGGATACTTTGGAAAAAATCGTAGTGAACTCATCTCTCATGGCAAAAAATTATCACTTCCTTTCCTGGTGCAAAAGGCCAATATTTAGGCTGCTAAATTCTATATCTATAAGAATATATCACAAGGCGGCACAAAATGTAAGATCATTTCAGTCAGGTGGAAACCACCACCACAAGGGTTCATTCCTCCATGCCCCCCACTCACATCCGGTCATCTTGTTCTTCAAGCTCCCCAAAGCCAGAACGTGGAAATTTGCTTCAGCTACGCCTCCCGACACACGAACATATCATTGTTGTTTTGTGCGAAAGACGTCCGCAGCTTTTCCGAAAGATGTCCGACTAGTCCACGATGGAGGTTGCCATTGGACATTATAAATAGCTTAAGTTCCTTCGTATTTTTGAATGAGACTAAATTCAAGATCAAGTCTTCTTCATCAACCTTTAATGCATTCAACGGCATCCATTCTCTGTTAGACTGAAATAAAATTTAAAAAAAAAACATTCCAAATAATGATATGAAGTGAATTCATTTTCTGAAAAATGACCTAAAATAAACATTATTATAAATAAAGACCTGAAATGACTAAGTTGGTCCCAAATAAGAGCCTGAGATTGCCGGTCAGCAAAATGCTCATTAGCAAGCAAGCACTTGATTTTTCAAGCAACAAAGTTAGGGACATTTTCATCCTCTCACATTCTCTATGTGCCCATTCAATGTGGAACTCTTGGCATTCACTAAACACAACAATAGAGAAAAGTCAAAAGTCCTACATTGAGAGCATTTGCATAGAAGGTTGGATTCCACAAGAGACTAGAGAGACAAGCTACAAACCAAGAGTCCCGCATTGAATAGAGGAGTTGTGCATAAAAGTCAAGTTATACTCCAACCAAAGCATGCCTTTCTTGGCCTTTTGGCTAAGATTAAGTATAATGTTAGTCAAGTGTGAGAAGTTGACACAATTTGAAGCATTTTGATCTTTTGATTAAAGAACAAATGCTTTTAAAAAAAAGGGGGGATGGGAAATAGATTTATTATTGGTTTCCTTGAGCAATCTGAGAATCGGACCGAACCAACAATCCTGACTAGCCTAGAAATGGGAAACCAGTCCTACCAATCTGATTCCTGAACCAAGAACCAATTACCCCTACTCAAACTTAGATCTAGGAGTTGTCTCTAAGAAATGTCTTGAGCATGGTGGTTTGAGGAAGAACAAGACTGCGCCAAGGAGGAAAAAAAGAATGACAAGAGACCATCCCCTTCGTTTGCATCTTCTTGTGCAACTTCATCTACCAAATGTTGCCTAACTTCTTGTAGAGGGTTTGCCAAGCACCATTTTATCACTATTCGTCTACCTATTTCTTGAAGCAAATCATGCATTTATATAATATTATTTTCATCAATGCATAGTGACTTTTAAGCCAAAACCTCAATCCCACTCTTGGCATGGATACCACATCAATTTAGGAACGTGATGATCTTTTCTTTGTCAAATCCATTAAGGAAACACGCTATGTTGAGAAAAACTATCCTCTCGTTGGCCTCTAAGCTATTGGTAACAATCCTTGTTCTTTCATAATCGATTCCCTAAGGGGTTTCTTTCAATCGATTAAAAGTTCCTTGCCATTGTTTAATGCTTTCCCTATTCAAGGAAGAACCCATCATGGTGAGTCCTAAAGGAAGCCTTTGGAAAAATTGGTGAAGCAATTTAAAAGCATCTTATAATCACTTAGGCGATATCTTTCTTGGAATGAATTCTAATTGAAAAGTTGGAGAGCTTGACCATCATTCAGTTCTCTTACCTTATAAATATCCCTAGATAGATAGATTATGGTTCCTTCCTGTCAAAGGATCAAAATGACTCTACTTCCTAAGCCTAAGTTCATTGCCTTGATCAGATGACTTAGAGGCTCCAACAACCCTTCAACATCATCAAGTACCAAAAAAAAAAAAAAAAAAAAAAACCCTCTTGTTGTGAAGTTATTGCTAAATGACTATCATCGCCAAACTTTGAAACTCCATCATCGAGAATGTCACCGAAAATGGTCTTCTGCATTTTGAGGTGGCCATCTTAGCTCGATATATCCTTCACATTGACTAGAAAGCAACCCCGACTAAATTGATTTGCAATTCGGGGCACAAAACTTTCAGAAGTGTAGTCCTTCCCATTCTGCTAGCGCCAAAAATTCCCACTATTCGGATATCCTCAAACTCTACTTGGAGTCATGAGCACAAGGCTTGAAACGGAGAATCTAACCCAACATGTTGGAAAGTCAGCAGCTTCGGGCGGAAGCTGCTCAGTCTTTTTGAGATTTTCTGCGTATGGGTTTGGTTGGATTCAGCTTCAAGCCTTCAAATTATCAACAATTAAATGTGTGACTCTAGTTATTCGTGCTAATAAAAGATGAAGGAAAGTCAATAAGATTTCTCCACAATAGATCGGTCGAGTGCAGAGTGAAGAGGCGATGTCGCAATGTAATCGTCACTGTCGAAGAGCCCAACATCTTCTCCATCATATCATATTTTCCTTCGGTAATAAGGAACATCGGATCAGGCCTTGTCCGACCCAAGGAGTAGGTATAGGGGCTTGCATTGACTGTTGCTTTTGGTTCAGCCCATCACCTTTTTCTTTTATTATTATTATTACTGTTTCATCAGAATTGCCCTCATAACGTGATATTTCTCACAAAAAACCGTTCTTTAATTTGTAAAAAGAGACAAGGGTTATGTGTCAACTCTAAATAGAAGATATCTTATGCAATAAGGATTAAACTTCTTTAATGTAAACAATAATGTACAATCTTAGATTAGGTTGGAACTTAATCGATGAAAAGATCCAAAAGTTTTACTATCAATTTCGACCAAAAAAAAATCTTGAATTATGTTAGAATTTAATTGACGACACAAGCTAAAAATAGTGAGATACAATGTGGAATTAAATAAACGACAAGGTATTAGGATAGAGAAACATGCTAAAATCTAATTAACAAGGGGACTCTAAAAATTATAACTAAGGAAATTTAAAGTTTCGTGTGAGGGTCTCTCATTGGATAACTGGTGATATTTATAATGAATATGTGATAACCGCTCTTCAACTGTGCCCAATGGTTGTGTTTTGTCAGTACCTTCCATTGATTATGCCCACACTCCTTTATTCTCACGAACTCATCTTGCCCATGTTTTAAAAGAACCGCCCACATTGTGTATTGAGAATTGTACAATTATCAATAACAATTCCATCACTAGGTTTCTGAATGGCAATTGTTCCCTCTACCACGTGCATCTTCGACATCAACCGTCTTGGCGATTTGAATAATACTTAAAACATTTCTAACGAAAAATTACCACCAATGCTTGTATAGGCGGCCATCAACCGTCTGTCATCATTTTTCAATAGCTGGATACGTGGCATTAAAATATATAACTATCGATTGTCAAGTATATGTTTTTGTGTTTGTCGACGACTTAATATATGTTAGATGACATCCATACATTACTCACATGATTGTTGCTTATTTCTACCTAAATACTGCATATTTCTTGCCCTCATGCTAAGTACATGTATGTTGATAACCAAATCAACTTTGGGTGTGAATAATTACTAAGCTAATAAAATGAATCCATTAATGAAGTAAACAAGAAAGAGATGCTCGAGCTACGTATAGCGTATTATCGTTTTCTTCTGCCTTCCTTTTTGAATCTTGGGGATGCTGTGGCCACACAGTACTTCGCTAAATTAGATCAATTAATTGATGACGGATGAAAATTCTAGGCATAGATTTTTGTTAGTCACAAAATACTGTCGATTGGTACATACGGCTTTAGTCTTCTAAGTTTCAGCATTTCTGCAATTTAGTCCTTTAACATTCAATTTGTGCCATCAAATCCTCTACCTTTGTCAACTTGTGCAATCTGATCTTTGAAATTTTATTTTATGCAATCAAGATAAAGAGTGAACTTAAAATATAATAGCATTAAGTGCAATATTAACACATTTCAGTCAATTGAATTTCTTACTTATAGTTAACCAAGTAGAATTTGTTTTTCTATGATGAATGGTACCACTGTTATATAACGTGTCATGATCTTTTATTAGATAATACATGTGTTTTTCTCATCCTTTGCGATCTTTAGTGACTATTATCATTAAAGATTGTCCGAGATTAGAAGCGAAGTATGGAGGAGATTAAAAAATTTTGAGGTGTTGAGTTCATTGATTAACAAGACTACAGCTACAAAACCAGCTCCACCTTGCAGACAGATTCCAATGGGGTAAATGCTATAAGCAGCCTTTGACCTGCAACGCTTCTTTGTGGAACAATGCCAGAGTGCAATTTTGACAGATTAAACATCTTAGTTCAAAACTTTCAGATGTAAACAAAAATGTGACCTCTTTGGCAAAGATGAAGACCAGTGAGAAGAGCAAATTGAATAGAGCTAAAATGCCAAAGAACCTAACCCGATGTGACGTGAACTTGTCCATTTCTCCTTCTTTGTTCCAGATGGACGAGGAACATCAACGAGGTGAAAGCCTTGTGCTGATGCAATTTAGCTTTTATATAATGTGAAAATACCTAAAATGTTTCAATGTTGACATTGTCACGTATAACATTCTTATTATTTTCTTTATTTTCAAGACTTAAAAGTAATGTTGCCATATTATTTTTTTTGGTCAAAGTAATGTTGCCATTTCAAATAATGAAAAAGGGTTGGATTTGCTTTAAAACTTCAGTTTTTTTTTTTTTTTTTGTGAATTATTTTCATCATAAAGATTACTCCTTTAAAAATCTACACATAAGGAATATAGGTGAATTCCGTGGAATATCATGAGGAATGCGTGTGTCTATGTGATCCTGGTTACAGGTGAAACCAAGTCAAGCTAATCAATTGTAGCTTGGCTAAATAAGTAGTCAAGATCAACTTGCCGAATTTCAAGTCAATTCCCAATTTGAGCTACTCAAGTATCCTATGGCGCCGAGTTCAAACTTGTCAATACTTAGTTTGATAGGCTTGTAAGTCGAGTTTTCATTACTTTTAAAAATATATTCAATAATTAAGAAAATAGAGACAAGATACTTAAAATGACACGACACTAGAGCTTTATACATAAATCGACTGTAGTTGAGTTGACCTTGAGAATCTCGATTTTCTAATCGAGTTGAACTTGAGCAGGACAATTAATACTCGATTAAGTTAAACTTGGTGATTTGCACAATAATACCAGGCGCTGTACATGACGAGTATCCATCTTTGCTTATCAGAAGAGAATTGTTGAATTTAACCAGAAAAGAAAACGATAAGCTAGTAAGCTAATAAATATGCAGGCCCAATTTATGTTCTGATGATGCCAAAGGCAAGGATTATGCATAAAAAGATCAATTTTGATAGGAGCTGAAATGCCTAGTTTTGTGCAAATCTGACTTCTGTATAAGGCGTGCAAAACGCAGTCCAACCGGGCTCGTGCTAATATGTTCGTATCGATTCCAACAAAAGATGATTATCCACACCTTATAAGTTAAAGATGGTCATCGCGCCAGTACGTAGATGTCACTACCATGCAAGATGCTTTATTGGATGAATAGCAGTACCCGCTATGAGTCGCCAAGCGAATTCACAGGGTTTGTTGGATTCATTACAATGTGTATATAGTTTAGCTTCGAGATTCTATGGAACCGCTCCAGCTTCAGCAGCTCAAATTCGCACCATTCATTCACTCGGAGGAAGGAAACCCGTGATAAGCCGGTTCATCCGGATTGGGTCGGTCCACTCCTTCGACACCCCTGAACCAGAAAGCCTGAGAGAAAGAAGCTGCGCCCTCCGGAATGTCGTCCACCACCCGCTCGTGACCTCTCGGGAAGTATATCCCCGTTCTCGGGTGCGGCACCCAGAGTGGACCATGCTCGTCGGGCTCATCAGATTGATCGCCATCACTCATCTTTCCTTTGGGTATTTCCAGCTTCTTCGTCAGCGTGAATGCGCTCGAGAATCGCCTATCTCGCTTTGCATGCCTAGAAAGTCAGATTTGGCTGATATTCAGGTCATTTTGTCAAGGAAATGCTGCTTAACTTTGAATCCAATGAGCGAGGGAGGGGGAGAGAGAGAAAGAGATTTTGCCAGTGTAACTCCCAATTTCACATGCACATGAAAGGTGCTCCGGACCCACGAGAAAGTATCTCGCGGAGCGTTAACAGCACGACTAGTATGAGATATTTCGCATACTTAGCCGTAATATCAATCACATTCAACAGTAGTTGCAAACATCTCACCTCATGCTGCCCCGAAATAAGAAGGGAAACTGATCAGATCGACTCAAGTATTAAGCTGAGAACACGTATATAAGAAGGGAAAAAATTGTAGGATAACTCGCTATATCATTCCTAGTTCCACATGCCACCCGAGGTAACTTCTTATCTAGTAAATCGCTCGAACGCCAGCTTAATCAAGCATCATAGCTATAGCCTATTTAGGCTCTCGTACCTGACCAACAAATGTTTCGTTTTCACAACAGTCGCCGCCATCGCCGCAAGCTAGTGATTCCGGAGCCGGTATGCAAGGGTGTCTTTCGGGAACAATGCTTCGAGAGATCAGGGCCAATTCGGTTGAAGAGAGGTGCGACGGTCGAGCACTTTTTATAATGTGTCCTACGCGTTCCGGAGGTTCCAGGTGCTCCCGCCACGACAAAAAGCATCGTCAGTGCAAGTACTGGAGTATCTGTTCGATGGTTATGCAACTGGTGCAGGTTTGTGTCAAAAGCGCACACTCACAAAGCGAAAGGTGCAAAGGTTAAAGCTACTTCTATTTAAGAAACACGAGGTTCTTGCGATCTGTGGTCCTTAACGATTGATAGTCCATTATGGGGCGAACATCTTCCGCAAAAGATTAAACATTTGAGCAGCTGAATTTCGCCTTTTTGCTTTGTTGAACTTCAGAATATTTTAACTTTCAAGATCTTGTGATCGTATCATTGGTTGATTTGAGGCATTTCGTGTGAGTCCCTTGTGTGTTCGGGTATTGCGATGTGATTGCCATTACCCGTACATTATCAATGCGTACTTAATGAGAAATCGTGATTAGCAGAATCGGCGAGAACATGGAAGGGAAGAGGAAAAAGAATCTAGCTAGAGGAATATAGGCCAAACAGCTCTTCTCAATTTAGGGCACATTTAGAAATTATTCTATTCCCAAGAATAATTTTTTATAAAAAATAATTTTTTTATTCTATTCCCGAGAATAATTTTTAAATATTTTAAGCCATTTAGTAATCGTTCAAAAATTTTATTCCTAGAATAGAATTATGTTTGGTACCATTCTGAAAATTTCTAATCCAGATCATTCTCTTTTAACTTTATAATAATTTTATTTCTTTCCTTTCTCTTCTTTCAGTTTGCCGGTTGTTGGCCTTAGGATGATTGGTGATTGGCCAAACGAGGGCTAGGGACCTTGTCGAGCATCGTCAGCCCTTAGCTAGGCCGCACCTCGTCCGCCAAGCCTTGCCATCGGTTGGGCAAGCTTGACCAAGCCCGACCAGGCAAGGCTCGCTAGTGGCTAGGGGAGGCCCGAGTGAGGCCCGCCTAGCCACCGACGAGGCCAAGCCTTCAATGAGCTCGCAAAACCTTACCCAACTAGTCGCTGGCAACCAGCGACGACGGTGGCAATAGTTGAAGAAGAAGAGAGAGAAAGAAGAACAAGAAGAAAGAAGAGAAAAGAGAAAAAAAATAGGTTGGCTTGATTCTAGAATTATTCTTGGGAATAAAGAATCGATTTTTTTTTACTTCTCGATTCTATTACAAATCTACTTCCTGGAGCAAAAAAGTAGAAATTTATTTTCGAAAATAAAATTTTTACCAAATGGATTTTTATTTCAAATCTATTCCCCAGAACAAAAAAAATGGAAATTTTTACTATTTAGCTAGTTGCCTAAAACACCCTTATCTGCTTTTATAGAAATGATGAAGAGGAAGAAACTCTTGATATAAATGCTCGAGGCTTATGTTATAGTATGATGAAGGTGAACTCGATTCATTGCAAAGTAAAAGCAACTTAGGAAAACCAAAAACAAGCCGGATGCCGCGCTAGTGACACAAACATATTTGCGCAGTCATCCTTCTTGAGGAGAGGCTTGAGGCAAGTGCGAGCATGAACTTATCTTTTGAGTATAATCACATTCAAAACCGACAGAGCCCCCAGGGCGGTCGATGATTTCATGTTGAGTTGGAATCGAGCTGTAACTAAGGAAACCCTTACCTATTCTATATATAGTCGAATAGTTCATGGGTAATGTGCCAAATCAAGGGTCGTGTAGCGGAGAGGAGCATCTGCTTTGCACAGCAAAGACCCGGTCAAACGCATCGAATTCTCATCCTTCTTCTGCGCCTGAACTCAAGAAATTCTCCAGTGACCCTCAGGAATGGAATAGAAACCTGACAAGATGTCTATACCCCTACAGTTCCTAACAAGGATTTCCGAAATCCTTAGTAATTACAAATCGAACAACTTAATGATCTCGGCAGGAATTTTCAATCTTCGAAAGTAAGTACTGTGATGGAATTTGCCAGAAAGCGAACGAAGAAACCTGCATCATCGCAGGAAGTGGAGCTCTGACACGTCTGTCGGTGAATCTACTTCCCTCGTTCCGTCCCATCTTTCTTTGAAGTAGAAACTCCGTTTCATGTGACTGTAAAATTAGATATTATCCATACTAATTAAATATAGAAAAATTGATCAAAAGAATAGCTTTGTGGGTTTAGCATCCTATCTGTCACATCAATGGTGTTTTCGGCGGGGCTCTACGCAACCCATTACACCTTTCCTTGATCAAATCTTCCTCTACAGCTCCACTTCAATCCCATTCACTTCCATTCTCTCTCTCTCTCTCTGGGCTCTAGTCGATCGTTTCTCTTCAACAGTCTTGCGACTTGTGATGATTTTGATGGGGAAGCTCGCTTTTTGATGCCTAAAAGGTCCAATGCTCCTTCCCTAGTTGCCTAATTTCCACCGAATCAAAACCCCGGTTGATTTTTTTCTTCTGCCTGGAGGAAATCCACAGGCAAAAGCGGAAGCAGCGGCGCCAACGCCACCAGAGGCACAAGAGCCGGGGCAGCCACCCTCTACCCGGGGCGCCGCAGCACCTCTAATAGGTATGTCATGGAGGTGGCAAAATGGGTCTAAAACTCGTATTTTAATCCATATTTGACAAAATGGGTCATAATAGGTTGCATTAAGTTATTAAAAAAAAAGACTTAATTGGGTCATAAATTGATTGCCTAACAAATTAATGAGTTGATAACTAATCCATTTCTAGCCCATATGAAAAATAAAAAATAAAAACAACCTCATGGAGTTGGGACTTAAAAGATGCCAAGCCAATTTTTTTTTTTGGACAATTTATTTATTTATTTCCTTTTATTTCTTCTAAGTTCAACAAGGATCACTAGCTAACTCTCGCCAATCACAAGCAATGGCCCACCAACCCTTGTCGCCCATAAAGGGTCGGCAACCCATTTTCACTCAATCCATTTATCAGTTCAATACTTTTAAATGTTTTTATAAAGAACTATTTATAACTTGGTTGGATTTCAATTTTTTAATACCCTAAAAAACCCCAACCTGGTTATTTGTGACAAATTTACCCAAAACTATTTTTGACCACAAAAACCCCAAACCTGTATACTTTTGATAAATTTATCCCAAACTGGTACACTTGTGACAAATTTACCATATGTTAGTTTTCGTTAAATTTTATTATCAAATTATTAAGTTAAATGACACGTGATAGTTAACCAAGATATACCAATTTAGGATTTTACGTTCTGTTTGTCACAATTTACAATTTTTATGATTTTTTTGTGGTATTAATCTAATTTAGCATAGGGTATATTTGTCATAAATTTACCAAATTAGGGTTTTTGCGGTCGAATAAATTAGTTTGGGGTAAATTTGTCATAAATGTACCAGTTTATGATTTTTTATAATTAGTCGGGGTAAATTTGTCACAAGTTTACCAGTTTGAGATTTTTCATGGTTAAAAAATAGTTTGGGGTAAATTTATCACAAGTGTACCAATTTGGGATTTTTTAAGGTATTAACCCTTTTTTGAATCCATTTTCACTCAATCCTTTTCAAATGTCTAACAACCCATTTATAACCCACTTCAAAATATATGAGTAAAAAAAAAAAATAGATGTATGATCAATTTTGACACCTCTAGTGACACGGAAGAGGAAAAAGAATCTAACTAGAGGAATATAAGCCAAGTAGTTCTTCTCAATTTATTTGCTTTTAAATAGAGGATACAAAGAAAGAGACTCTTGGGCTTTGTTTATTTCACAAAAAAATGTGGAAAATTTTTCAGGAAATCATTTTCTAGAAAAATGAAAATATTTTCCGATGTTTAGTTGAAATATGAAAAAGAACTAGAAAATATTTTCTACCGTTTGATAACGAAAATATTTTCTTCTATGCACTCCTTTTCTATAAATTTTTAATTTTTTTTATTTTTTTTTTTTTTTTTTTTTTTCACAGGCAACCTACCAAGGAAGAAGAAAAAAAAAAAAAAAAAAAAAATAAAAATAATTAAAAACTCAATTTAAAAAATAAAAATAAAAGGAAAAAGTATTTGGGGAAAGAAAGTAAATTGAAAAAGATTTGGAAAATGTTCTCCTCTACTTGAAAGTGTAAATCATTTCCCCCTATTTTGGAAGGCTTTTTTTTTTTAATAAATGAAAAATATTTCTCTCGACCAATTCATTTTTTTTTTTTTTTTAACTGAACACTAAAATATCCAGAAAACATGTTCCTATAAGTTATTTTTTGCAAAAGGAGAGCAGCCTTGATATGATACATCGCGATCTAACATGAACTCAATTCCATGCTACCTAAATGCAATTTAGGATAATTGTGAACGGCCAAATGCCACGCTAGTGACACAAACATGTTTGCACAGTCGTCTTTCTTGAGGAGAGGCTTTCAGCCAAAGCGCAAGCTCATAAACATACTTTCACCCCACGCTGGCTCACTTGGGTGACCTTCCGACCAGCGGTATTATATATATTTTCTTTTGGTCGGAACCAGCGGTATCAAGACAAACGTTTTCTCACGAAAAAGAGCTACTGATCATTCACGAGCTCATTCAAGCACGAACCGATCATCGAGTATAATCACATTCAAAACATACAAAATCCTGGGGCCATCGATCTCACGTTGAATCGTAATTGAGCCGTAACTAAGGAAACACTTACCTATTCCATAACAGTCAAATAAGCTTGGGTAACTACATCAAAGACATTACAAGATCAATATGACAAATCATGGGTCATGAAACACATCTAATTCTCATCCCTCTGCACCCGAGCTCAAGTAAATCCTAGACGTAACCAGTTAATCCAGTGATCAAACTCAACCTACCCACAAGAATCGAGTGTAACACAACCGTTTTATGTGACTGCAAAAGCATTCTAGAATTAGCAGACAGAGCAGGTTTGGCAAGTTCAGCTTAGAATTCAGCCTCTAAGAGACAGTGGACCAAGTTCCTTTCAAGAGAATAATTTCAAGTTTCAATCAGGTTCTCTTGGCGTACGAGGATATCCCTGTCGTACAGAATATAGATTAGAAAAACAAACTGAGACGTAGATACAGAGAAATTTTAAATAATTACTCTGTAGTAGCCACAACATGCCACCACTGATGCATTAAAAAGCCTAAACTTTGCAGCCAAAACTCGAAATCCAAAGAAGTTTTAAGCAACTACTGGGAAGATAATCTGTAAAATAACTACAGAGCAAGAACCAGCAATTTTTTCCACCGATATCTTCAACCAAAACAGACGCCTGGCTTGCAAAAGATCGCTCGACAAAATAGCCCCGCTTATCTACTTCACCTATTGGGCATTTAATTCCATCAGAGGAAATGAGGACTGATCAATCCTGCAATCTCAAGGAACCCAACTCGGTCTTTCCCGCCAAATATTTTCTTCAGCTTCTCATCACAAATTATGACCTTCTTGTTCTCAGGGTCCTAAAAAAGGGAAGCAAAACCAATACCATATCAGAGTCTGATTTTCTCCTTCCTACGAGACAAAGATGCAAGCAAGCATCATATAACACCAGTTCAACGTCCTTTCAAGGGATAGCATTCCTTGAACACAAGCAGCATTGCACAGAATATAAAATAGTCAATTATAGCCTAAAACAAAAAGAGCTTGAAAAAATAGGCATCTCAGCAGACATGTAAATGCAGAGCACGTTGAACATAGCACCTGACAATGGAAAGAAAAAATCCGCAACATTAACCAGCTAAACATGAGGTATGAAATCATAGTAGTTTCTCAAGAGCTCATAAATGGATATGTCCGTGGATGACAGCAAATGAATTGTGCATTACAAAAAGAAGGTCTAGGATCGCTATCTTTTAAGGCAAGAAATCCTCATTAAAAACGCAAAATAGAAAAGGCAAACAGTGGACATGTGAAACGTCATTTCTTTCTCTCATCCTTTACACAATTCATGATTTTTCCAAAGTACTAAAACTTATTTTGGTAAGTGCTAAGGAACCCAAAGACAGTGCTATCATGTTGAAATAGCCCTCTGGTAGAAATTGTTCCAGAAAAATAGTAAATACAGCGTCATTGAACCTTCTTTTAGGATTAGTAAGCATAAACTTCCCTATTCAAGAAACAGAATGCAGCAAGCATAAATCATGTGTTCATTCTCGGCAAGGAAAACCCTAATGCAGCATATTCAAAAGCCATCAACAAAAAAGACATATCAGCTTCAGAGAATAACAATGCTTACCCGACTTGCAAATAATCCTATAGACACTGCAAATACAGTATCACCGCATTGTCATATCTAAGCAACAACTCAAAATAAAATCCCACCTTACCCTCACCCAGTACAAGAGCCCTAGCAATGAACAAAACACTACATATAGCTCCAAACCGTCCCACATAAGACCCTGCTATCTTAACTGATTGGTAACTTACCAGACCACAGTCAAGCATTCAACAACTAACCAGTCGAATGCAAAAGCAAGAATCGTCCAATGTACCACCCTGTTTTCTTGCGGTCCATATCAAGAAGACGCCTAACAAGATTCTACCACACAACTTCCAACCAAGCAGCAAATGCGTACTACCAAGCAAACAGCAACCAAGATTTTAGCGCACTACGAAGCCCGTACAGCAAGAAAAATGACCATACAGTCCTTGCACAACAAAACAGAAAACTCAAACCTTATCCACAGAGCAAAACCCTAACAATTAACACCAAACCCATCACTCGAAACGCTTAAAAATCCAAACTTTCAGCGAACGATAAAGCGAAAATGAAGGAAAACGATGCTGCCAAAAAAACCCGAATGGACCTGAAGATTGTTCTCCTTGATGTAGGCCCAAATCAGCTTGAGCGCCTGGGTGCGGGGAATCTCGGGGACGCCGACCACGGCCTGCATCTCCGGCGAGACGGGGCGGGGCTTCATGATGCCGCGCGGCTCGCGCTTCCCGGCGGAGGAGGAGGAGGCGGCGGGCGAGGTCACGGCCCGTACGGTGGCCGCGCGGGCGGCGCGCGGCGGCAGGGCGAGCCTGGGCGACGGCGAGGGGAGCGAGGCGGCTGCGGCGGCTGCGGCGGCGGCGAGGGGCGCCGACTCGCGGGCGAGGACGGAGGAGAGGGAGTTGAGGGAGAGCGCCATTGCCGAGGTGGGGAAAGCGAAGAGACCGCAGCAGAGAGAGAGTGGAAGAACGAAGGAGATAACGCGAGAGAAGATGCAGAGAAATCAGAGAGAGAAAATGGGATTTTTAAATCCTGCTTCGAAATGTGCTGAGGAGAAATTACCGGAGTGCCCTTGGCACTCGCGCGGCGAAATGTTCATCCCGAGGGTAGCGGCTAAGGGCAAATGTGGAAAGTGAATCTATGTGTGTGTTTAAGGAAGAGGAAAGGTTGCTCGTAAATATGGAAGTAGGGGATTTAGTGCCTAGATTTTAGCCATTAGAATATGCAAATTGAGGAATAATAAAGGACAATAAAAAAAATAATACCTATTTTTTCACTCTGGAGACAAAAATGCCCCCTACATTTCAAAAGAGCAAATAACTTTTACTTGAAAATAGCCGAAGCAAGCTACCTTGACCATCTTCCGAAATTCTAAATAATCTATGATCAAGAGCTGTAGGGCAGACTGCTCTACATTCAGCCGTGCCACCCGATTACAAATATTTTTTCCCAACAAACAAGTTGATGTGGCACATGATATGTCCCACTAAATATCGGCGCTAGAATGGACAAAGACGTGTCATTATGAACAAAAAGATTGTGCATGAACACAATATAAAGAATAGATAGACCATGTCATTCTCTTTAGAAGGACATTTGTCTCCTTATTTCGTTTTAATCATAAATAATCTACTTTCACATTTTGAGAGAAAAGTCTCCTTTGTCATTTGGGCTCTTCTACTCGTGGAGTTTGGTGAATGTCTTGTTTCTCGAATAAAAGTTCATAAATCTTTTTCAAATCAAATTAAAAAAGTATGCATTTTTGTTGCGAAAAGTGTTAAAAGAATCTTAAATCTATTACATCCATACCAATTTAATTATAAAACTTTTAATGATTGCCAATTTAATTCAAACCTTTTAACGCGAGAGAAGATGCAGAGAAGTGAGAGAGAGAAAAAGGGATTTTTAAATCCTGCTTTGAATTCTCTGGTATTTTTTCCCTTTTTTAATGTTTCGAAATGTGCTGAGGTGGAATTACCGGAGTGCCCTTGGCACTCGTGCGGATGCTCATCCCGAGGGTAGCGGCTGGGGCAAAAGTGGAAAGTGAATTTATGTGTGTATCTAAGAGGCAAGGTTGCTCATAATATGGAAGTAGGGGATTTAGTGCCTAAATTTTAGCCATTAGAATATGCAAATTGAGGAATAATAAAGGACAATAAAAAAATAATACCAATTTTTCACTCTGGAGACAAAAATGCCCCCTATATTTCAAAAGAGCAAACAACTTTTACTTGAAGGACGAAAATACCCGCTATTACAAATATTTTTTCCCATTAAACAAGCTGACGTGGCATATGATGTGTCCCACTAAATATCGTGCTGGCATGGATAAAGACATGTCATTATGAACAAAAAGATTGTGCATGAACACAATAAAAAGAACATATAGACCACGTCATTCTCTTTAGAAGGACATTTGTTTTCTTATTTCATTTTAATCATAACTAATCTACTTTCACATTTCGAGAGAAAAGAGACAGGAAGGGTTCCAACCCTTTGTCATTTGGGCTCTTCTGCTCATGGAGTTTGGTGAATGTCTTGTTTCTCGAATAAAAGTTCATAAATCTCTTTTTTATCAATTTTAAAAACTATGCATTTTTGTCAAAAAAAGTGTTAAAAAAATCTTAAATCTATTACATTCATACCAATTTAATTATAAAACTTTTAATGATTGTCAATTTAGTTCAAACATTTTAACTTGATTTAGTCATAAATCTTTTGAATTAGTGCCAATTTAGTCCTAAATGTTTTGACTTGATTAGTGCCAATTCAATCATTCTAACTAATTTTAGTAGTTTGTTGATTTACATAGTACCGTCAATGTTGGTGTGGATAATTTTTTATAATATTTTCATTATTTTTTTTCTTTCTGGCATTTCTTCTTTTTCCTTTTGCTAGTGACCAGCCACAGGTGATGGTTGGCCATCAGCCATGGCCAGGTGGCTAGCCTCACCTGGCCCTGGCAAGGCCAAGCCCTAGCAAGGGCTCCCCTCACCGAGCATCACCTTCGCCCCAGCAATGCGTGTTTGAGGCCACCCTAGCTTGGTCAAGTGCCAACCTCACCATGGCCAAGTGAGGCATAGCCGATCACCAACAAAAGGAAGAAGAAGAAAGGAAAGAAAAAATCAGAAAAAAAAATAATAAATTGAAAAATTATCAAAATATTATCAAAATTGTCCATGTCAATACCAACAATGTCATGTAAGCAAATCAACATCCATGTTAGCAATGTCCATTCAAAATTAGCCGAAATAACTGAATTAGCACTAAATCAAAATATTTAAAACTAAATTGGTACTAGTTTAAAAGGTTTAAGACTAAATTGGCACAAATATGATAAATTTAGGATTTTTTTTAACACTTTTCTCCATTTTTGTCTAATTGGGAGAAGTTGAAGTGATCTTGAATTTTCGCCAACTAAAAGAAGTCCTTGTGCCTTCGATTTTTACTTTAAACACCACTTTGCACCTAGCTAATACTCTGGCTTCTTTTGCAAATTGGTCACTGTGTTTTCAATGATGCTCCTATCGTAGGTGTTTGTTTCCGGTGACAGACGGATGAATAACATGTAAGAACCTGTCCTTAAAAGGGAAACAAAAGTTGGAAACTGAGGCTGCGATGGCCACCGTGACATCAAATCTAAAGCTGCGATGGCCATAGGCGGTGGCCGTGCAACCTCAATTTGATGTCACTGTGGCCACCTAGAGAGGAGGGGGTGGCAAATTGAGAAGAGTCTCAAGAGTTGGGGAAGAGAGAGAGAGAGAGCGAAGGAAGAGCGACTGTCGAAGGCAGCGACGATGCGAGAACGGGGAGGATGTGGCAGACAACAGTCGGGGGTGCTGATAAACTTGGATTGAGGATTTGGGTGATTAAATTTATTCTGATTTTTTACTAGGTTGTTTGGGATAATTTTTATATAAGAGAGAGTATTCTAATCATTTGAGGTTTGTACAATGGAGTTGAAGTGCAATCCAACATATTGAAAAAAGAAAACAGAAAAATAGAGGGTGCAAAGTGGTCATGGGTCAGCTTGAGTATGGTTTCATATTTTTCCTATTTTAAATATCAATGCAAAGCCACACATATTTTCATAATTCAATTATTTGATCCGTTAAATAGAAGTACAATTTTTTTTAGGAATTGATATGGGGCATGGTGTCTTGTCTATTGACTTTGCCTTGCCATGCTAATCCACTCCAATAAATCTTTAAGGGTAAATACCATGAAAAACCCTAAATTTATACATTTATGATAAATTCTCCTCAAATTAATTTTTTGATCACAAAAAATCAAACTAATACATTTATGATAAATTTACACCAAATAACCACCAAAAAAAAAAACCTAAATTAGTATATTTATGATAAATTTACCCCAAACTAATTTTTTTGATTGCCAAAAAACCTAAAATTAGTACATTTGTGATAAAGAGACCTTCCATCAAATTGGATTAATACTACAAAAAATAACAAAAATGGTCTAATTATGACAAATAGATAGTAAAATCTCAAATTGATATATCAATTAACTGTCTCATGTCATCCAAATCAACAATTTGACCATAAATTTAATGGAAATTAACATAGAGTAAATTTATCATAAATGTACCAATTTGGGATTTTTAGTAGTTAAAAAAATAATTTGAGATGAATCTATTAGAGGTGTACCGATTTGGAATTTTTAGTAGTATTAACCATAACCTTAAAAGATTTATTTATTTTGGTTAGATATATTTATGTTGACTATATATTTATTGGAAACTTAACACAACTTATATTTATGTTATATGATATCATACATACGCTTTTACAAGTTTTCGTTGGAATTACAATTCTTATTACTCGATCAAAGTGAGACGAGGTTAATGGATACGCTCCCTCCCGAGTCACAACCGCTGCTTTTATGAGAGCTACAAACTTCGAAAGCTTCCTAAGTGAAAAAAAACTCCATAAAAATCCATAGGTGAGATCCAATTCTTGCTTTCAATATAATTAAGGCTATTTCATCTTTAGGGCGATGCCCCATGGTGCACCGTTGGCCCGTGGTGGCTGCGTCACACCAGCCCTCACCCACCTTTATTTTGTAAATACCATTTGCATATCTCTAAGCAGAACTCCAAATTGAAAAAACTAAATTGCCCCTTATTGCGAACTTATTTTAGCATCTTGCTTAGCATTTGGGTAGTTTGGTTTTTGTTAGTTTAGAGTGATCTCATTGGGTTTGGAGAATTAAGATTTGGGATTGACATTTATGAAAGAAAATGACATTTTTGGAAATAGGGATACAGAGATGATTCATACAAAAGTGCAATTTGGTGTGCAAAGGTAAATTTTGGGTGTACATTTATTATTTTTAAGAGTATAGAGATGTAAATGGTCATTCAACAAAATATGAGTTATTGTTTTCTAAAAGAAATATGATATATTTTAACTCTATGGTATTTTCCAATTTATTAATATTTCAAAACATATTGAGGTGGAAGGAGTATCCTAGACATTTGTGCGGCATTTGTCTAATAATTTTTTTTATGGAGTAGTGAGTCTAGTGACGAGGTAAAAAGGTGACCAATTTAAATCTATATTTATAGATTGAAAAGGCTGCTGAAAGTAGGAAGATTTAGTGTCTAAATCATAACCATTAGAATACTCTAATACAGGATAACAAATATTTGACAAGAGAAGACAGGCAAAGCACATGGAAAAAAAAAAGTGGGTGACGATGAGCACAATTGCAGCATGCTTTGTGCCCTCAAACTCTCCTCCATGTGTAACTCCCATCTAGATTGAGGGCCAACCACTCTCTTCGAATTTTCTCATGCATTATTGCTGTTCTTTCACAAGGTTTGTGACAAATGGTGGACATCGTGGTGGTCTTCAACTTCGACAAGATGATCAACAGTCACAATTATATCATCCACAAGTTGTGCTTCACAAATAAATGGGGAAGCTGCTCACTCCCAAGGAAAATGAAAGTCTCATTCTAAGGAAAATTTGGATTTTTTTAATCAAATGGTGGTGTTGTGACTTCCCGAACTCATGAATCATCTAATTTACTTAGATGACAACATCATTGGCCATGTCATTAGAATCCATCCATAAGGCCGGCTGAGGTTGCGAATCATTCCAATTTGCAACACTGCCACAACCTCCGAGGCTATCCAAAACCTCCATCTCTTCATAATAGAAGAGGTGGCTGTGTGGGTTTGGTGACAAACGCCGGCAAAAATAGTCTTATAAATTTTGACTCTCTACTAATGGGCCTTGCTAATTGTATTTATACATCTTTCTTATAAATCTTATTTAATTGTACTAAAACTTGCAATTGATATGTTATCATTTTACTTAGATATATACATATGTAATAGTATTATTGAAAACTTAATACAACCAATTATATGATAATATACATTATACTTTTTACATTTTAAAACTTTTTCATTAGAATTGGAAATTAGAAACCTTATCAAATTAAAGAGTAAGCACCGCAAAAGACAGAGAACCAAGGTATATCAGCTTACAAATTTATTTGGTATGGTCTCCCTTCTCACAAGTGTTGCTGCTTTTATAGGAGGGACAAGTGGGGAGAGCGTGAACAATGTGGCTGTTTTACGTGCGTTCATCTTCCAACCGTTCCACCTGGGACAATCCCAGCTCCGCAAAAATCCGTAAGGGAGACCGGTTCCTACTTTCAACTTAACTATAGGCTATTTTTATATTTAGGACAGCGTCGCCTCGTGAGGCCCTTTTGGCCGGTGGCGAGGCCCCGTTGGCCAGTGGCGATTGCCCAAAAACATTATAATCCCTCCTTCTCTCTTTAACTTTATAAAAATCGAAATTATAATTTTTTTATTTTCTCTTTTCTTTTTCTTCCTTTTTTATCTTTCTCCTTTTTTTTCTTTTTTTTTTTTCTTTCTCCTTCCTCCTTCCGGTCGCTGGCACGGCGATCGCTTGGCGAGGCGGAGGCCTCGCTAACGCCCGGCGAGGCTCGAGCCTCGCTGATTTGGCGAGCCTCGAGCCTGCCGACGTCGGGCGAGGCTCGAGCCTCGCCGGCGTTGGGCGAGGCTCAAGCCTCGCCGATCTGGCGAGACTCGAGCCTACTGGCGTCGGGCGAGGCTCTAGCCTTGCCGATCTGGCGAGCCTCGAGCTTGCCGGCGTCGGACGAGGCTCGAGCCTCGCCAGTTCTAGCGAGGGGCGAGCTCAAGCTCGCTCGACACCCGCCTCGAGCTCGCGAGCTCGCCAAGGCGGAGGCCTCGCCAGGCGTCGCGAGCTCGAGGCTCGCCTGGCGTGGCCGGGCCGACGTCGTGGCGCCGGCCAAAGAAGAAGAAGAAGAAGGAGAAGAAAAAGAGAAAAAAGAAAAGAAAAAGAATTATATTTTAAAAATAAAATAAAAATAATTAAAATTTTAATTTTAATTTTTAAAAATAATTAAATTCGATTTTTTTAAATAATTATTTTAAAATTTATAAAAATTGTCCATTAAATTTATATTGCCCTTTTAAAAAATAATATATATAAAAGTTTGGAAGTATTTTAATAATATAATCGCCCCACGCTGACACGGGAATGGGGGTGGTGGTCGGGGTGGGGCAGAACTTCCCTCGGCGGGACGGGGATGGGGAACTCAATTCTTATTTCCTTGCACCCCATGTCCATCCTTAAGATATTTCAGTATCCATGCTAATTGGCACGAGAAGTATAAACATAATTTTATTACACTAAAACAAATTGTTAGAATTATAAATCATGCATGAGAAGCTTGTTTAGAGTGGTTTCATTTTGTTTTTCTTTTTTTAACTTTTTAGCATTTTGAATTTTACTTTTTTTGTAATACCGAAAGTTTAGATAAGGCCATTTGGAAGCATCTCAAATTATACTCTAATCTTTAAAGCTAAAAGAATTAAATTTTCAGGAGCACATTAATAACAAATTGTTTGTTCGTCTAACTTAAGGTGTTTTTCTTCTCTTCTTCACTTTACTGTTATTCCAAAAATATAATTTATGAATTAAAATTTATATGACACTGCATGTCAATACCTAGTTTTGAAAAACATATACGATATTTCATGCTTAATAAAATTAAATTGCGAGAGTCTCAAAATTTAAAACTCCAACGGTGAATGAACCGTAAATTGTTAACTTTGCTAATTTGGGCATCAAATGGGACAATGGATGAATCACGTTGTACGTATCGCAATTTAAAAGTATTGAATTTCATAGTAGGATCTCCTTTTTAGCATCCCACACAATGGCTTCTTGAAAAAGAAAAGGGAAAATATCAAGAACATAATTCATTTGACCCAATGACTGTTCATTTACCTCAATTCTGTAAGTTTCATCCACATATAAATCTAAGCCAAATTTCATGTTAAAAAGACTAAATTGCTCTAATTTAGCATCTTGTTTAGGGTTTGTGTGGTTCTGTCTTCAGTTCGTTCGGTGTATTTTGAGTGGGTGTGGAATTTAGAATTTAGAGATGGACATTTAAAAAAAAAAAACAGCATTTTCGTAAATAAGAATATAAGGATAATTTAGGTGTACGCGCAAAGCGATTTGCAGAGGTAAAAATAAAGAATATATTTGGAAAAAATTTTAGAAGTAGATGCATGTAAATGGTCATTCGGTGAAATATGAGTTATATATTTTTGCATTTTCCAAAATAAAAATTATTTCTCTACTTAATCGGAGGGACTAAAGTCAAAGGAAAAGGCCAGAGAGGGCCCAAGTTACAACATACAAGCCCATCAGACCCCAAACCCATGAAGCCCATGATCTATAACATTAGTTTTTCATTCTCATAGAGAAGGAGGTTGCCAAACTTAGAAAGCACCGATGATTGATTTGACTTTACTTGCCAATCAAACATGCCTTCCACCTCCCGGCAAAATCGAGATCACATGTATCGAGTTTTAGGAAAAAATGACATCATAAAAATCAAAACTTTCTCATGGCATTGACTCGACTATCACAAGAATTATTTTGATCACTTGAGTTTCAAAACTCATGTACATAACTCATTTAAGTGTCATAAAAAAAAAAAAATAAAAATTTCCCATCATTTAAGTATCATATAACTTTTTAATTGATCGGTTAAGTGGCATAAATATTTTAAATTGCTCATGTCGGATTTTTAGACACTTAGATGAAGGCTACTAAAAAGTCATGGCACTCAAGCGATTGATTAAAAGTTATAACACTTAAATGAATAGTTTTTAGAAGTTGCAACATTAAAGTAATCAAAAAAAAAAAATTTATGGCATTCAAGTGAACACCACTACAAAAATTATGACATTTATGGTGTACTTATCCTGAGTTCAATGAATAAAAATTTGCAATGACCTTTAGAGCCTAGGGACTATTAGAATAGTCATATATTAAACCACACATTCGTCTAAAATAGTTATTTCCTCGTTAAAATAGATTTATCTTTTCTACCCTTAATTCTAATACATTTTAAAAGATGTCAATAAATGAAAGATGTAGTCCTTATTGATTTTTTCTCCCTCTCCTCTTTTGAAGATCTTAGAATATCTACATGGTAACAAAGCAATATATCTTAAGTTCAAATCTTTTTAAACCACTATTTGCCTTCCCAATTACATATTTCCACGATTTAGGTTGAAACCAAAATCTAAATGAGAGAGACTATTATAATAATTATATATTAAAGGGTTAATATCATGAAAAACCTCCAATTGGTTTACTTGTGATAAATTTATCCAAAACTAATTTTTTATCACGAAAAACCCCAGACTGATACATTTCTAACAAATTTACCCCAATTGATCACAAAAAACCCCATACTAAATCCCAAACTAATTTTTTGATATGAAGAGAGGGCAATTGGATTGTGACTCCTCTATTACATTACATTACGGATAAGTCCATTCTCGTCATGATCGATCCACGTGCTACCGTAGTGCCCGGAGAACCAGGCTTGCTTAGCAACCCAAAAAACCCAAAACTAATAAATATACTCTTTATTAAATTGGATTAATATCACAAAAAAAAATCATAAAAGTGATACAACTATGACAAATGAAGAGTAAAATCCCAAATTAGTCCACCAGTCAATTATCACGTGTCATTTAACAAAATTAAATATAATGGAAACTAACATATGGTAAATTTGTCACGATATACCAATTTGGATAAAATTATCAAAAGTATACGGGTTTTGAGTTAAATTAGTTTTTGGTAACCCACCCGTGGGTAGCACAGTTGGTTGAGATATCTCTTCCAACGAAAGAGGTCAATGGTTCGAAACCTTGCGTTGTTAGCGAAAAGTAAGCCGATTTTGGAGCTTTTTCCTCTAGTATAGTCACTGTTGAGCCTCCACTGCAGGCCCATGAGGCCCCAAATTACAAGTTCCTCGGTCACAAAATATATATATATATATAGTTTTTGGTAAGTTTGTCACAAATATACTAGTTTAGGATTTTTCTTACTATTAATCCAATATTAAATCACACATTCGTTTAAGAGTTTAAGTTTTTAGAATAGTTGATTATAGTCCCGCAAAAATCTCACCAAAGACAATGGACCCCGTGAACGTTTTTAGTACTATTATAGTAGATGACGGGAGTGAGACTATGATTTTCTTGAGTTTATTATCCCACGTGATTTTTTTAATTGGTTTATTGATTGGTGCCGAATGCCTGTTATTAAAAAAGCGTAATTGCGGATAGCATATGGAGATTTTCATCTCTTATCAAACTTACAATTTGTATCTCCCCCAACCTAAAAATACTGACTCAACCCCACGCAACATCAAACGCTGCCTCACTCTCTCACTCTCTCTGGAGCTCCCTGCTCGTGACCATTAGAGCTCGAGTTGTAAGCTTGACCTTTTCAAGGCTCGCATCAGCTCTATTGTAAAGTTCACAGGTCTCCCAATTAGATCAAGATAGGGGTCACTTGACCTCGATTAGGATCAAATTCGAGGTAGCTAGAAATCGTCGCAGGACTCGGATCCAATGTCGGCAACTGTGCCGATGGAGGTGGGCTTAGATGGGAAGAAACGGCAAACAGTGATGGGTAGGGGAGAGACGGGGGAAGGAGACGACACCGGGTTAGGTTAGAGGTTATTTTTGGGGGTGAGGGAAAAGCTTTGAAAGAAAATGATGAGTTGATATGTTAGTGAATTTGATAGGATGTAATTTAAAGGGACGGGACAAAATTTAGGGCGCAAGAGGTATATTCTGAAATCTCGGGTTGCCATTTGATATTTGGGGTAAAAAACTTAGGTTGCTATTTACAGCTATCCATATTACACAAAGAGACTATAAGATAGGACACCAGCATATCATGAGTTCCCCCTCTCCTCCTCAAATTTCTATTGCGAGACATGGAGTCCTCCAAATTTGGCACTTCGACAACATGATTGCTTGCCTACAATCACACAAGGAAAATTGGTCACCTATCGGCCACCACATAAAGAAAAATTCAAAAGGTATAATTAGGTTTAAAGTGCTAAATAACCTATTATTTATTAAACACTAACTAAGTATCTTTTTTTTAAAAAAATGAAAATTGGGCCGTTCCTTTTCAATTTATAATTGAACAAATGTGGGCATACAGTGCCATTCTTCCATGTTCACGAAATGAGACTTTTTTTTTAAGTGATGATGTGCATGCAGGCGGAGAAGGTCAGATGCATCCATTACAATTCTAACTCCTCTCCATACATGATTATATTAGAATTTTACATAAATATTTTAAACTAAATTATGAAAAATTGAAACATTTAAAAAAACTAAATTAATATTCGTGCAATATGTTTGAGATTAATTTTAAGTGAAAACAGATCTAACTAGACATTTTTTTTTTTTGTAATCGAAATCTAGCTAGACATGTTGTTTGGGCTTATATTTGGGCTCCTTCTTTTTCACTTATGTCCCCAAATGAAGAAATCGAACTTTTATTGTACATTCCCAACAAATGGTATCTGAGTCAATGGTTGGTTGGTTGCCCACTCCCAATGTATATCGATATTTGGTGAATATCTCAATGAAGGAATATAATGACCAACATAATATTCCGAGCGATGAACACTGTGGTGTAGCAATGCAAGTCTAATGGAAAGCTTCATGGTTCAGTCTAGGGAACGAGAGTTGAGATGAAGTTGAGTAATAGAGATTCAAGTTGAAATAAGTTGATACAATAAATACTTGGATTAAGGAGAAGTAAACATAATACTTGGCTAGGGGAGATTTTTCAGATGCATTAAGAAGCCTCACATTGGAGAGTTGATATGATGTAGAGCGGTTAAGATATCTATGAAGGCTGTTAAATGGTTGAGATTTATAGCATTTCGATGTAATGATAGAAGATTATAGGGGTGCGATGCTTCATGAGAATCATAGAATTACCCATGTTCATGCTATTCTTTCCACTTTCGTGGAACGATGATTGGGAAATAAGATGGTAATAATTTTTTTTTTTAATTATTTCATGGTATGCATAGTATTTTCGTCGTGATGTGGACAATGCTTACATGATTTATGACGTGTGTCTTACTCGAGCCATCTATGCTTATCATTTCCTTTATTAATTGAACTTATGTGAAAGCTATATTAGGGCACCCTTTACGTGCAATAAACCTTTACATTCAAACAAATACCCTCCTTTGTTTCACACGTTTGGGAAAGGTCATTTTCCCTCCAATATGCTCATGTTAATTACTTCATTTCATACTTTCTCAAGTAAAAATTGGAAAAAATAAAAAATAAAAAGAAGAGAGATTACTAATTATCTGGCCAGATTTATTTATTTTTTTGGTCAAAATCTGGCTAAGATTAAGTAGGCTATGCATCAAGAAATTATTTGGTGGTGTATGCTTAAATTTATTCACAGTGAAGAAACTACACAGCCAAAAGGGAGATAGGACTTCCAAACATATGAAAACTTATTCCTCCGAAAATGGCCCAATAAATATCTATGAACTTCTTCATATGGTGAAGGTAGGCACGTCCATATATTGCGTAAGATCAATGCTAGCAATTAAGCACATTCACACTTCTTCTGATTACCAATTCATGCTCGGTACGATAACAAAGACAGATCTTCAAATCCTTATTCAGAACACAAGACAATTGCTTTGTCTGCGCGTTTGCAAGTTTCAATTGCATTTGCAAACTCGATGATTCGTGTCGCCGCTGCAAGCATCAAGTGGGGAAGACGAGCACCCTTTTCACAACTTGTAACTTGTTGAAAGCACAACTTCTTCTTATGAGTTGGAGACCATGTTTGAGCACGAGGGAGGTTGGGAAACTTCTAAAAAGGAACAGGAGGAGCCAGCTCATTGATAAGGGTGGGTTGGAGGGGAGGCTGATGGGGCAGCAGCAAGCATACGCTGGCAAATTAACATCATGAGAGAAATCACTGACTTCTTAACAAACAACAGTTGTTCCCTCGAATCACTTCTACTCTACGCTGTTTCGGGAGTTGGAAACTCGGTCCCCCTCTTGCTTTTCTGTATACCAAGCTAGGAAAAATCAACTCCTAAATTTCCACCCCGAGAGAGAGAGAGAGAGAGAGAGAGAGAGAGAGGAGGGAGCCAATCATATGTAGCATGCTACAATGAATCTAGTATTACTAGATGTGATGCCGACGGAACAGGTGATTAAAAAAAATGATGAATTGGAAAATAAAAATAAAAAAAGTCAAATTATATGATGAGTGATGTATATGAGAGAATGGAAGAGGACATAGAAAAAAAAGAAAGAAATTGAGTCCTTGAACCACATGATGACCGACCAAAAAAAAAGAACCACGTGATGGAAATTCTATTTAAGATTTTTATTAGGTTCGCTGCTAGAGTAGATTATTTTACACCGTTAGTGAAAACAATAATTGATTTTTTTTATACTTACATTTTTGTCCAATTGAAAACAATAATGGACATAGAGTATGTTAATAATAAGGATAATGACACAAATGGTCCATGAACTTTGGCTAAATATGCAATGTGGTGCCTGAACTTTTCAATATGGTCACTAGCCTTTAAATATGAATATAAACTATTAATTTGTTTAATAAGGTTCTTGAACTTTTGGTACATGTTCAATTTAGTCCATGGACTACATGAAATTGTTTAATGTTGTCATTCAATTAATTTAAATTCAGGGACAATTTTGAATATTTTCATATAATTTAAAGACTAAATTAAACATATACCGAAAGTTCAAGAACAACATTCAACAAATTAAAAGTTTAAGGATGACATTGCTCATTTAGCTAAAGTTCATGAATCATATTTAACAAATTTAAAGTCTGGGCATCATATTATACATTTGGACAAAGTTCATGGACCGTTTGTCATTATTTACCCAAATTAAAAGTCCAATTTTTTTATTATAAATATTCTTTTTCTTTAACTTTTATTTTTCTGACCTAAGGCTAATGATTTGGGCAGAATGACCAACTCACCGACCTAGAGTTAGAAAAGAAAAAAAAAAGGAAAAACAAAACAATTCGATAAATTGTTAAAATATTGTAAAAAAATTGTTCATGTTAGCGTTGGCCATGCCATATAGGATGGTCAATATCAACATCAGCAATTTTTAATTAAAATTGACTAAATAGACTCAATTGGCCAAATGTAATAAGGTTTATAACTTAATTGACAATATTAAAAGGTTTCAAGTGCAATAAGTTCAGTTTTTTTTTTTGGACAAATTTGTCTTCTAAGGAAACCACTCAAGCTCTAAAACTATGGAAATTAGAAAACCAATGTGGATTGGGTTTTCTTTATGGATATTCAAACTCGATAAATATTTTCAACACGCATCGATGCGGCTATATAAGTGCCCTTATGTGCGTATATTTATTATATATAGTTATTACATGAACATAGTACGTTTGGGGTAGTAAGTGCAGCACATCTCATATTCCTTATCAATATAATTATGCCCCAACGACTTCCTCAAAAGCCATAATAATTTGCATGGAAACGTGGGGGGTGTGATTGATTAAAGAAGTCCACCTACCATGTAATCCCACATGATGAACCATCAATGCAAATTATGGACTCAAGGAGCCCGGGGCCCGCCCTGATGAGGATTGTTGAGGGAGAAATCGAAGGAAATCTTAAAAAACAACCCGTTCTCTTTCACATTGAGTGACCATTGTTGTTGTTGTTATTATTATTATTTAGTTGTGTTTTTCTCCAGCATTATTGCAATAAACTTTCTCCAATCAGGTTTTCATGGCGGGTTTCGAAAAATGTAGGTGGTAATGTTGTTTATGATTCGTCAATTAGAATGCGATATCATTATTGAATTATATTGCATCGCTTGAACATAATATTTTTATGTTCTTTATATACATGTGGCCTTCCATCACATATCAACTTAATCATTTGAGTTGAACTTTTTAACATGATATCGGATTTAGCCTCTTTCTCTTGTGTGTCCAGTCAGTTGAATTTCCACATATCACTCCAAATCCGACTGGCAAGTGAAATGAGGTGTCGAAACATCACTGCCTATCAGATTTCTAGATTAGACGTTCTAACGGACATGAATAAACTATGTAGGAAAAATGAAAATAAAAGTAATGTTTGTTTTTCTTTTTAAAATATTTTTTGCCAATGCATAGGATGACAAAAGATGCCAGATAGATGTGGATTGGATTTCAAGCAAAGGCTTTGAGACGTGGAGCCTTTCTTCATTATCTCGTCTTAGCTGGAGCTGTTGTTGGATTGCACCAACCGCTAATCTTGGTGCCTTTGGCCCTGTCGTTTTTTACCCATAACTTTCTGTTTACGATGTTGGTGAGATTGGGCACTGTTTGATGTTTACAGGCTCACATAAGCCAAAATGAGCTCGCAACGACCGTTAGATCTCGCGAAACTAACGTCGACTATTCTTGGGAAAAAAAAAATCTTGAATGTACTAGATCGATGTGGGAGAGTGCTCCATTAAGATTGCCGAGAGAGGTGCACTGATCGAGGTGCACGAAAGCTAGCTCAAATAGAGCATGCATGATAAAATTTCTATTTCTCTATTTCTCTGTTCCCCGAAATAAGTTTGGAACAGAAATCTGTTTGGTAACGCAATTTGATTTTTCTATTTCTAAAACAGATTTCTATTTCAGAAATAGATTTGAAGAAGAAATCAAAAACTAAAATCTTTAACTTCTCAATTTCTGAAATAAAAATTGAGAAATCAATTTTTTGCTAGAAATCAATTTTTATTCTAGAAATTTTGTCATGCGCACTCATAGCATCTTATGGTCAAAACCCAAAAAATGAAGAACTTAAATTTGTTAGATGAAGGAATAGTAAATATACCGCTTGTTGGGTGCACGTGCATTGATGCATCATGATCGTCGGAATGAATGAAATTCTACATTAGATTTTCCACATTTGTGATTTAAATTGAACTAAATGACCATGCAACCAATGCATCACAAATGTCAATTGAGGTGCAATATCATTCATGAATAACCTTTTTCCTATCTCACCTTTTGATTCAAGATTCAAACACTTAAATCCTTTGAAAAAGAGAGGCATTGATGTCATTGAGAATGTCCACCTTTCTTTTTGGGTAGTGCAATATGAGGCACAGTTCCATAAAATAAATCACATGCACAAAATGTTTCACAAATGAATTGCATCGATCTATGTTGGGTTAATAAGATCTTCCTAATACTTTGTATTTTCAAAAATCACTACAACTTTCCCATCAAACTACCTTAAATTTGAAGAATGATTGAAAAATTGAGGTGATTGTAATGTGCGGCTAAAATGACATCCAAACTTACAATAAAAAACATGGGTAACACAGATGATTCATTCGGATTACTCTTGCTATCGACATCTAATGTTGATAAGACGAGCTTATAACAATCAATCATGAATACCGTGCCCGCCAACTCGGAAACTGAGTTTGTCCAAAAAAAAAACTCGGAAACTGAGTAGCTCCTTCACCAGCTCGATCAGTTCCTTCTCCCACAAGCATCATTTTTTTATAAACCCTCGAGACTTGAGATCAAAACAATTAGAGAATTTATAAGAGGAAGAGGAAGCAAGGGCAACCTTGACCAGTGGCGGCGCGACAGCTCAGCCTGGTGGCTGGTCCCTCTGGTGCGCCCCCCCTCGTACGAACCAGATCTCCACCGCCATAACCACCATTCTTGGCGTGCAATCGCAGAAACCATTGTTGCCGATTTTCTCTCTCTAGGCCCCCACTCCATAAATTTATAATTCTTTTTCATATTTTTTCCAGTAATTATTACTATTGCTAATGTCACCATTACTATTACTTAGGGGCGGCGCTCTTATGCGGGAGTTTCGCTAAATATTTACTAATAAAAACCATTTAGACCATCTTAATTAATTGAGAGTCGAGAAACTAAAAAAAAAAAAAAATTAACTTCAAACTTCTTTTTCAGACATTATCTATGTTTAACAACTCAATCAACCTCACTGGTCCTTGCAATTACTCCAATCGCCCAAGACACTATCACTGTTTCGTGAAAATGCTCACAACAATCCATAAGATTTTGATAATCTAGCTTATGTTACGAAGTCACACATTTTAGTATGATCTTCTGTGATATCTTTAAATGGTAATCAAACATTAAAGTTACTTACCTTCTCATAAGGATTATACACAAGATTCCGATAATTTAGCTTATGTTACAAAGTCACACATATTTTGGTATGATTTTTTGTGGTACCATTAAATGATAATCAAACATTAAAGTTACTTACCTTCCCATAAGGATTATACACAAGAAATATAATATTATATAAAGTTAATATCATGAAAAAAAAAACTTAAAATTTGTTTATTTGGGATGAATTTATTCTAAATTAATTAAATCCTAAATTGTTATATTTGCAAAAAAAATTATCATTTATTTTTTCATTAAATTTTATTGTCAAATTGATAAGTTACGAGACAAATGACAGTTGACGAATAAATCCGTTGGGAGTTTTATCAGTTTGTTATGGGCGTACTAATTTGTGATTTTTTGTTATATTAATTCAATTAAATGAAAATAAATGGAGAGTGAATTTATCATAGATATATAAGTTTTGGGTTTTTATGTAAATTTATCATAAATATACAAATTTTGAGATTTTCATGGTATTAATCTATAGCATTAACTGTTTCGCACTAACTGTTTTTGTAACATACATTATCGACACTTTCGAAAATGAAATTTTTTTTCTATTTGTTGTAAATGAAAATAATTTTTTTTATAGACCTGCAAATTTTTTAATTGTACTATTATGATGAAGCGACTGAACTTGCCGCACAGCCCCCGAGCCAAAGCGCCTATTTATCTTGTCCCTTCTCCTCCCCCTGTCATCGTGCACTCCCTTCCCTCTGCTCTGCTCTGCTCTGCTCTCTCTCTGTCCCTGTGTGCGCACGTTAGCCCCGCCGCCGCCGGAGAAGTGCGCACATTAGCCCGACCGGGACGAGACAGAGCGGCCCCCGCTTCTTGCAAAGCCGCCGCCGCCATGGATCAGCTCCGCCGCCCGCTGCTGCTGCTCGGGCTCATCTGCATTGCCCTCGCCGGCGCCTCCGCCCAGGGCCCCTCCACCGCCCCCACCACCACGCCTGCTCCCCCACGCCCACCACCCCCGCTCCCCCACGCCCACCACCCCCGCCGCCGCCCCGCCCCCCACCACCACCACCCCGCCGCCGACGAGCTCCCCCTCCCGCCGTGACGGCCCCGCCCCCGGCCACCGCCCCTCCCCCGGCGACCCCGCCCCCGGTGTCCGCCCCGCCCCCGGCCACCCCGCCCCCGCCACCCCGCCCCCGGTCAGCGCTCCCCGCCGGCGACTCCCCCTCCCGCCACTCCTCCCCCGCCACCCCTCCCCCGGCGACCCCTCCTCCCGCCACTCCTCCCCGGCGACTCCTCCTCCGGCCACCCCGCCCCCGGCCGTCCCGCCGCCCTCTCCCCTCGCGTCCCCGCCGGCCCTCGTCCCAGCACCGGCCCCGGCGACGAAGCCGACGTCCCCGGCGCAGTCGCCCTCGTTGCTGAGCCCTCCGGCGCCGCCGACGGGGGCTCCCGCGCCGACCCTGAGCCTCGGGGCTCCGAGTCCGTTGCAGAGTGATCAGGTATGCGCCGCTTACCTTACGAAGTTCAGTGCAGTTCGCGAGCTCTTCTTGTCGTTGTGCTGCGAAGCCGTCGGTAAAGAAGGCGAATGTAAGCTTATAGCCGACGGATCTTGCTTAGGTCAGGAGCCACTTAGCCAGTGGAGTTTGCCTAGAAAGATGGGGAAAAAAATATTATTGTTAGATTCTTTTAGATCCATTATGAATAGTGAAACTATTCAGATTGATAGATCTCGTCTGAGGGATGGGTTGGCATTTTATCAAATTGAATGATCTCCGGTTGCACTTATAAAGAGAGAAAAAAAAAAAAAGAAGGGTTACTAGTCTAAATAGTTCTTCGGGTTAATACGATTAAAAATCTCAGATCGATACCTTAGACTAGTTAAAATGTATATTTGTTAATACGGGTGACAGACCCTGCAAATAGATCTGAATTAGAGAATGACAAATCCGATGTGGAAAAGGTTAGTTTAACTTAACGACATTAAAGTCATAAGTATTAGTTTGAGATTTTTTCGTGAAAAAAAAAAAAATTAGTTTAATATAATTGTGCAATAAGATATCAATTTGAAATTTTTAATTATATTAACCCTAGCCTCCTTTTGTAATTGATGTCTGCAGTTGAATACTGTGGTTCTTGGATTGGAGTAGGATTTGGGTTGGGTGTGGTCTGGACCAAAATTTAATGGGCCTGACTAGCTTGCGGGGGGTATGCTGTGGTAGGCCTAAGGGGTTGGGCTATGGAAATGACGTAGCCAAGACTTCTAAATGTGGAATTTTGCAAAGCAAAAGAAATAGAAAATAGAGATGGAAGTCTAGGCTGAAAGTCCCTTAAAACTTGGGTTTTCAATTGGATGAATTAGCTAATTTCTTTCTCAAAGAGATCTTTATGATCTCGTCACAGAATTGGAATTTGAACTGGTGGGGTAGTTAGGTGGCAGTTGTTGTCTTAATGACGGGGGACAGCATAGTATGGTATCCACAAGATCTTTTGAAGATGATGTCGCGGCATCTCCATCTTTAGCTTGGTCTGAAAGAATGACATTCCTTTGAAAACTCAAGTTCTGTCCTCAGCTGCAAGCATTTGTTCAGGAGTGTTCATTGTTTAGAGCTGCGGGATCTTATTGCACTCCTGACTGCAAAGCCCTCTTCTTTTCACTTGCTGCAAAAACTGCTGCAAGACCCTTTCTTTGTTTCAGCTATAATTCTCTCTTGTTAATGATTTCACAAAGATGGGGTTTCCCGATTAGACCTCGTGGCGTTAGGTACTGGTAATTGTCGACGAATTATGACCAACCAACTACACCATTGCGTATGTTAAGTATCCGAAAATCTTGTTCAGCTGTCGTGTTTTCACCCGGCGGCAATAGGTAGAGCAATCGTGATCTTGATTGATCCAGTACAGTTGCTGAGGGAATCTACTTTCCATAAATTCTGGGAAGATGTTGACATGAAAAGGTTACTGGGCTAAATCAAGAACTCATTTGTCAAATCCTTCAGTGCCCCTAAACAACCTGATTAGATCTAATCGGGCTTCATTTTCTTGGGTCATTATCTTCTTATAAACGCTGATTTCTTCCTCCTGTATGCAGAGTGGGGCAGAGAAGATCTTGTCAGTCCAGAACATGGCGGGCAGCTTGGCTTTGGGCTGGGCTCTCATGGGGTTGCTACTCTAGAGCATTATGATATACAGCTTCATGATTTAGTTCTATTTACTCCTGTCTCCATACTATGTTATTTTACCACTATCTTTGATGGGACTACTACATGTATTTTGAGCTCTTTTTGTATTTTTTTTTTCCCACACATTTGAGTTGGATTCTTTGGGAGAGATTTTTGAGGAGGGGAGGTTCCTGTTGTTGGGGAGATCTGTTATTTGCATGTGTTTGTTAAACTAGCAAAAGCCCTCTCTCTCTCTCTCTCTCTCTCTCTTTTCCATGTTTCAGCCTTGCGTTATAAATCGTATAGTTCAAAAGTCTCTGATGAGCTCAATTTAAGCTCAATGCTGCAACTGTAAACTATCTATATTTTTATAGGCATAAAAACTAATTAAAATGTCACATATTATGAACCTAAACTCGATTTGGACCATGTACAAGATGACACAAAATATTCAACAAATCTAAATAAATTTTAAATTATGTTTTTTTACAATCTTCATAAGCATCAAAAGATCTTTGACATATATATATATATATGTGTGTGTGTGTGTGTGTGTGTGTGTGTATGTAAGATGATCACAAATGGGATTCCTTGCACTTAACTGTAGAGAAAAGAACAAAAGAATTAGAACTTTTTCGGGTTCCATGCTCGAACTTTTATAAATGTTAAAACTTTTCTATATAACTACCTTTATAGCCGGCGCGATGTTCAGTCCATTAAAGAACAATAACTTTTAAATGAAAAATACAAGATCCAATTGTGTGAACTTTAGAGGACATAGGACCTTATATGACTAACCCTTTTTGCCATCCTATCTTTTTCAATATTTCTGTACTTGTTTATTTGGATTGGGCCACCACTCAACCTCTCTTGCACTCGTTCAAACCACTCCTAGCTCCAAGCAATCTACGTACCACAAACAAGTTCAAACTTTACTGAAAACGGAAAATGGAATGAAATCAATCCAAACATAATCAACATTTTGTACATTTTTGGTTCGGTTCAAATAATTGAAAAAATAAATGCGCTTCTTTTTCTGGTTTGGATTATTTCGATTTGGTTTGGTTAACAAAGAGCCGAACCATAACCAAAATCTCAACAAAAACTGAAGCCTCAACGTAAAAGTCTCTCTTCTTAGTTCGGTTCATGCTCATTTCAAGGCATGAAGGAAAGTCAAAAACTGAATCGATCCAAACCTATCCAAATCGGGTTTTCATATCAGTTCATACTCAATTTGAGCACAATTCGATTGTGTTCAATTGCTCACACTATTGGTTTGATTCAAATTTCTTAAAATTCCGAACTGAACTATTGACATCCCTAATGAACTTTCATGGACCTTTTGATACTCAATTCAAATGCACTTTAGAGAATGTAATGGTAGTGTGATGGCAAAAAAAAATTCTCCTACCTCAAGTGGGTTTATTTTGGAAAATTTATACTTACTTTTATAGCCGGAGACTCTCCAAATTTTGGAGAAGTTGCATCATCGGGCATTCTTTCTCCAAGATGAGGGTAAAACCGCTAGCGGAGGCACGGTTGTTCGGGTCCGGATCACTGAATTCGGACTCCCCTTTCTCCCACTTTTCCGGATACTCCATCTCATTCTTCTTCCTGAACTGAATTGGACCTTTAGTTGATGAACCGGCCTCGCTTCTGGTTCATTGGAAAAATCAGCTGACTTCTCCCTTCTTCATTGATCTTACAAAGAATCGACTTGTTGCGAGTCTGAGTTTGATTAATATATGCATATAAACATGTCAAATCATGTCAATTTGTGCCCAAAAAAAATTGTCAAGATTAGGAAATTGCCCCTTTTTTGGCTGCATTTGGAAATAGGCCTTGGACACCCAAAGCCCTTTTGGGCAAATATTGGGTGTTTGAGATAAATTTTACAAACTCCCTTAGGGTAAAGTTAGCATTATGTAAGCTGAAAGCCCAAGGCTAATTTTGGGGTGCCTTGAGCTTTAAGCTCTCTTAGCATGCAAATATCAACCGTTCATCTTCTTTGTTCACTGTTCATCTTCTCCGTTGAAGGCGGCCGTCGGGGTTGCATAGGACTACGAGGTGTCAACAACAAGCTAGAGGAAGGCTAGCGATAGTCATAGTGACCCAAGCGACCATCGTAGGGGGTCATAGTGACCTCCGTGTCATTTGGTTCGCAATCACCTCCGCGAGAGGCCATGTGATTTGGGTTGTTGTGACCTTGCCGGGGCCATGCAACCTCAAGCGAGGGTCGTGCAACCCCCTGACAGGTCACGTGACCCTAGGCAGCCCTCATCGAGGCCACACAACCTTAAGCGAGGGTCGCTGTCGCAACCTACCCCTCGAAGGGAGGGAATAGGTTTAGAGGTATTGCCTAAATATCGGGCCTACGGCCCATGATTAGGCACGGGTTCTCCCGAACCCATATCTCGCGCGACATTAGAGGATTTATAAGAATTTTGTAATAAGGAGTCGCCACTTGCCTAAACCAAGTGAGGCATGAGAGTATACCTTTATTTCATATGCAACCAGATAATCTAGATTCAAGAACTTGATTACACTAATTAATCAATTAGTGTTATTTCAGTACCTAATCTTTTTTTTTTTAAATGATGTTTTTGTTAAGTAACCTAGATTGATTTTATACCTATACACTAACATGTGAAATGATTATTCGAGTGCACAATCATTAAAATAACAATTAGTAACCATTGTGATAACTCTATAAAAATAGAGTTATTTTACCTATTTTAGACAACAATTAATGCAATATTTATGAGAAAATATTTGGATTTCCTTCTGATTATTTTGAATTTTCCTTATTTATGCAGAATAATGAGATATGGAGAAGATAAGGAAAAAAATGACAAAAATTAGGAATTTAAATCAAAAAAGGCAATGGAAGATGAATATCAAATTAAAGAATCATTGATTTTATTCCCTAATGTTATCTGCAAGCATTGGGAGATAGATATCAAATCAAAATCCTCTTATTTACTCCTTGATTTTGTGCGCAATTGCTTGGAGATAAAGATCTTTGATATATCCTATGAATAGAAGAACATTGAGAGGGCAAGAGAGTTAAGTTTTTGTTATATTATTTTTCATTGTTTTGAGAGTTTTTCAAGTATTTTGAAGAGAAGACAAAAGTAGTGATAGAATTCTTATTCTTTGATTCAAGATGCTAGGTTTAATTTATTCTACTATGTTCTAATTTTCTTTTATTAAGGCTACGACGTAACCTAACTATGATGATGTGAATTTCATGATTTTTATGTTTTGCAATTAATTTCATTTATGTGAGTTATATATTATTGTGCATAATGTTTTTGAGTGATTGGCCATCACTTAAATGATCCGATGTACATGTTTGAGACTGAGAAGTGATAATATGCAATTGTTCATTATAATATATAACCATGAATTAAACGTGGATAGAGATATACCGCGTTATTTAAGCTTTCGATGATAAGGCGATTTAAAATACTCATCGTAAGCTGGGAATATTCATAATTTTTAATGCACTTATGTTTATTTTAATTCACATAGAGATATAATGGATTAATAAACCAAGTAGGTTTGTTATACCTAGAGATAGAATAGTAATAGATTAGGAAATTCCGCTATCACATGTTTGATATTGTCTTTGTACTCACAATAATCTGAAATTCATATCCAGTGGTTATGGTGAAATCGGATGCTCTAATATATTTATCTGATTGATTTACTACATTTAGTCTCCAAATTTTGTTTTTAATTTATTCTCAATTATATTTTGATCTTTTAGATAAATTTTAATCTATTTTAGTATTTAATTAGTTTATTAATCATCGATCTCTGTGGGACGATCAAGTATTTAATTAGTTTAATCTAGTTTAGTATTTAATTAGTTTAGAAATTCTAAATGTAAGTGAACGTGTCGATCAAGTAATATAATAATAAGAAAGAGTATCGTCTTACGGAGACCGATGATTAATAAACTAATTAAATACTAAAATAGATTAATTCTAAAATTTATCTAACATATCAAAATATAATTGAGAATAAATTAAAAACAAAATTTGGAGACTAAATGCAGTAAATCAATTAGATAAATATGTTAGAGCATCCAATTTCACTATAACTACTAGATATTAATTTCAGATTGTTGTGGGTATATGAACGATATCAAATATGTGATAGCAAAATTTCCTAATCTATTTACTATAATATCTTTAGGTATAGCAAACCTACCAATTTATTAATCCATTATATCTCTATGTAAATTAAAATAAACATAAGTGCATTAAAAATTATGAATATTCCCAGCTTATAATGAGTTTTTTGGATCGCCTTATCACCGAAAGCTACACAAATAATGCGGTATATCTCTATCCACGTTTAATTCATAGTTATATATTATAATGAGCAATTGTATATTATCACTTATCAGTCTCAAACATCAACATCATATCATTCAAGTGGTAGCTAGTCACTCAAAAGCATTATGCATAATAATATATAACTCACATGAATGAAATCAATTGTAAAATATAAAAATCATTAAATTCACATCATCATGGATAGGCTACATTGTAGCCATAACAAAAGAAAATTAGAACATAACAAATGAAAAAATATAAATATAAATCAAACACAACATCTTAAATCAAAGAACAAGAATTCTGTCAAGCACTTTGGTATTCTTTTCAAAATACTTGAAAAACTCTAAGAATAATGAAAAACGATCTAACGAAAACCTAATTTCTCTCTCCCTCAATGTTCTCCTATTCATAAGATATATCCAAGATCCTTATCTCCAAGAAATTGCGCACAAAGTTAAAGAGTAAATTAAAGGATTTTGATTTGATATCTATCTTTTTTTTTGCAAATAACATTATAGAATAAAATCAAGCATTCCCTAATTTGATATCCATCTTCAAATTTTTTTTTTTTTTTGAATTCCTGATGTTTGCCATTATTTTTCTTATATTCTCAATATCTCATTATTCTGCATAAATAAGAAAATTCAAATAATTAGAAAAAAAAATCCAAATATTTTCTCATAGATATTGAATTATTTGTTGCCTAAAATATGTAAAATAACTCTATTTTTATAGAGTTATCAAACCAAGTGATTAAATAAATTGTATGGAAGAGAAAAAATTTAACATCAAAGAAAAGATAAATACTAGTCCTAACTAGATTAAAGGGAAGCCAAAATCAACATACCAAAATTGCACAATCAAGGATAGTCGTCTTTAAGGACAACTAAAATCTCTTGAGTAGGAATCTAAATTGAAAGACTTCCATTTTTTAGAAGAAAATGAACTAAGAGATTAATTTAAACATTTTTGAAGATTTTTTTAATTAAATTAAAAAAATTATTGATTTTTTTTTGGAAAAATTTTTGAATTTTTGAATTTTCCAAAACCTTTTGATTTTTGATTTTTTTTTTTTTTTTTTTGGTGTCTTTCTATTTACTACTAAATTTTTTAGACTTTTCTGAATTTTGGAATTTTCTGAGAAATTTTGAATTTTCCTTAATTTTCTTGTTTTAATTAATTTTAAAAACTCGAATTTTCAATATTTTCTGAATTTTTTGAATTTTTTTAATGCTCTTTAAAAGTTGTTAAATTTTTTGGAAAATATTTTGATTTTTCCTATTTTCGAAATTTTTAAAATTTTTAAAATTTTTAATATATTTTTAATATTAATATTATTTTATTCGGAAAAAGGGTTCGGACCGGGTGGGACCGGTCCGATCCGAGTCCAGGTGGATTAAAAAAAAAGGAAAAATTTTTAAAAAAATTTGTTTAACTAATTTTTAAATCTAATTTTTTTTTTAATTTTTTTGGTAATTTTTAATTTTTTTAAATGATCTTTGTAATGCCCTTTTTCGTCTTTTCCTCACTTCGTCCTTTTCCCTGCACACTCTGCTCGTTGATCCTTCCGAAAGCGAACACTTGCATGTTATAGTTTTCTATTTTTTATAACCTTTTTTTGTTTTGCTTTTTTGCTTTTTTGCTTTTTTTTTTTATTCTTTATTTATTTTTTTCTTTACTTCGTCCCTTCCCCCTGCACGCCTTCAACCCTCCCGAAGGCTGTCTTCTCCTTCCGCACGACACTCTTCACCGAAATTTGTTTCTTTACCAAAACTCATTCGAACAATAACAACAACCGAAGCACCCAGCATCCCTTCCAACACCAAATCACCCCGACCGGCGCAAATCACCGCCGGCCATCTAACTCCGGTGACGGCTGAACTAATTTCGGATGCGGACATCCCTGGCTTAAACACACATGATTACTCCGCGAGAATGGCATGAAATCATAACGAAAACATAAAAAAAAAAAAAAAGGAAAAGGCACGGTCCTGCATATATATGACCAAGCACAAATCAGAACGAGTTTGAACTCAGCTTGTTTCTCGATTCTCTTTAAGACATTTTGTCAAACATATGAAGTGCATCAGCTAGAAGGAGGACCTAGGCTCGCTTGGGCATAGATTTGAGCAAACATCAACACACGACATGCACGAGCGACACTCAAGATCCGCTAAGAGACATATTAATCACACTCGAACAGATATGAAGACTATCTTCAGCCACGACATACTCACGGGCTCAAATCTCTTTCAGGCATTTCAACAACCGGTTAGCATACACAACAGAAACGAAGGATCTTCGGACTGGTATGGACTCGAGCACAAGCGTAGATGTCTATCAAACATCTACGAGCTTTCATGGAGGACCGGTGAGGCCCGGAGCTCGCGCGAACTAGTCGGCCGTGAGCTCCAGCCCGAGACCTCGAAAAGAAGCTCATGGCTTAGGGAAAAGCCTATCTGGTTCGGGTGGTGAGCAACGGGCGTACTTCATGCGACGGCGAAACGCTCTCTCAGTCTCACTCTCTCCCTTTGGCTCGCCCTCTACTCTCTCAAGCTCTCTCCAACTCTCTGTCCTTCGCTTGAACCCAAGAACCAGCCGAGAACCCCCCGCTTCACTTGCTCCTCTCTCGCTTTTTAAGCATCGACGCGCATGGCCTTCTATGCCAAGCCAGCTGTTGCTGCCGGTCTGCCTCCCGACCACCAGCTCCGGTGCGAGGCTCATGCCTGTGCCTGCCCCTTCTACCTCTGTCCTTCCTCTTGCTCGCGTACGCCCGCCTCCTTTCTGCAGAATGCGTAAAGGACAAAAGAGAGAGGGGAAAAGAAGGCCGGGCTCATCTTGGGCAAAATAAAAGAAAGGTTGACCGGCCCAGGCGAAGAGGAAGAAAAGGGAAAGAGAGAGAGGCCGGGCTGACCTGCCCCCGGCCCGGTTTCATCTTTCCCATTTTCCTTTCCTTTTCTTTTCTCTTTTTTTTTTTTTGTAATTAATTTCTTTTGATAATTTTTTAATATTTTTCTTTTTTTATGACAAAATTTTTGGAAGAAATTAAGAAAAGACCATTCAATGTGCAGTGCAATAATAAAAACACAATACATTTTAATGATTTTTTTTTTACCTTTTTTAGTGACTAATTCTCAATTTTGTATGTAATTAAGTTTTAAATAAAATAGTAAAATTTAAGGTGTTAACAATCACAAAACCCCTCGGCGAGGTGGCGTGACCCTAGGTGGCCCTCACTGAGGCTATGCCTGGGGTCGCGCGACCCAAGTGAGACCCTCGCTTGAGGTCATGCGGCCTCAATGAGGGCCACACCTAGGTCATGCAGCCTCAGCAAGGGCCACCTAGGTTGCATGACCCCTACCGAGGGTTGCGCGACCCTTGCTGGTGATCGCCTGACCTTAGGCGGCCCATACTGGTGGTCTCTAGGGGCCACCTAAGATCCAGCAACCTCAAACGATGGCTGCCGCTAGCAATTTGGATGCCCAATAGCCATTGCCCTTCATAAACAAACTATTTTTTTCTTTTTTTCTTTTTAATAATAAAGGTCCTTTCTAAATATAAATCCTCCAAATACTATTTTGCTACTTTACAATGGACTTTTAGATTACAATTTACCAAACGTAATTTACATTTTAAAAACCCATTTAACTTAAAACTCTTTGTATTTATCTAAATAATTTTCCTAAAAGTCCAACCAAACATACCTTTAATCTACCTCGTGGCAAGTTAGACTCGGCCCATTATGGATAGTTGTGATTTGACATAAAGATGCATGACATCCTGCGGATCCTACAGTAGCTAGATTGTTCGGTTTTGTTTTGAAAAACCTCCCATAAAACGCATGAAATCTTATTTAAACACAAATTTTTGTTGTTCAAAAAATTTAAACTCAGGTTCCTTCCAGAGATTTTATTCAGGTTTGAAGGCATCCCGGCTTTAGAGAGAAAAAAACGAAAGTGGCTGAAAAGGTGCAGGACGTGGAAAATCGAAGTATCAAGAGACGTAAATCGCTGGGGGAAATTAAAGTCGTATAGTTCTGTGTTCTTCAGAACAACATGAATGACCAAGGATATTTTGCTTGCAGGCACGAATTCTAGACAGAACATGAGTAGTGCTTGGAACTTAAGACAGAATTTTTTTTTTTATACCACGATGCAATAGACTTTCATTCCACATTTATTTACATTTATAAAGTAATTTTATAGATTACTCTTTGCATCTATCACCGTGTTCGTCAGCAAACAATTTACTTGGACAAGAGCCGCGGAAGCTCCCCTTAGCCGACGACTACTTGGATCGCGGGATTCAAGCAGTATAAGTTTTTGAGAGGTAAAATTGCACCCATGTTTTGTACGCCTGACCTAACGTTTAATTCTGTCTTAAAAATTTTAAAATTGATATAATCCAGCCCTTTTAAAGATCACTCATGCAATTTTACTAACGTGACACATCAGGAATTCAACACGGCTTACCTTAATAATTTTTGCATATGCAACATTGGCATGACCCTGATGAGGTGTCACGTCGTAAAAAAATGAAAATTTCAAAAGAAAATATAAAACAATACCCCCAAGACAATGCCCCTCCCTCCTTTTTTTCTTTGGCGAAAGAAATTTCATTCATTACCTTAATACTGCATGATAGAATTCATAGGAACTCTCAAAAATCACCATAACAAAAATAGCCTGTAAAGCTCCAAAAAAAAAATAAATCAAGATACATCATCAGAGCATGATTGGTAGAGATAATCACATACTTGTTCTTCGAAAATAGATTAGTGACTACATTCAAGCAAAATGATCCATAGCTGGTATCACCGAATCACATATCATCAATAGTGATGGGCACATGTTGAGATCTCCATATGTAATTATGGTTTTGCCTTTCGGTGGTGGCTACCTAGATTCAATGTCCCCAATACCATCACCATTGGGAAACAACAAAAACACGTTGAACAAGTTTGACTTTGACACCTATGAGAGTCTTTTAATAGGTCGCCAAGGTTTTTAACAAAGATGCATTGAACAAGGGTAGATTTGACAATCAAGTTGCTATGAATACCATTGAAATTAGAGGCAGAACATTTATTCATTAAAACTTCTAGATCTGGAATTAGATTAGAGAGCAAAACTTCCGAATCTAAAACTAGATTAGGAGAATAAAGAAATAAATAAGACGGAAATAAAAAGGAAACCAACTAGGGAGGGAGGGAGAGATTAGGTCAAATCCCTCCCCTTTAAGAGTTGAAAAGATGAAAAAAGACTGAAACTCAAAGAGTCTCCCCTTCTTAGGTTGGTGCCAGGGCCACTTTACCTTCTCCCTCCATCCCGGATTCGCACCCCATTCCCCTGCCATTGCCGGCCCTTGATTTCTGTCCATTGTCATTGGAGGGTCTGCTTAGCGAGTTTGCACCATTCTTCAATATGGGCCTTGTTTATGAATATTTTCGAGACACTTATTTAGTAGGTAAATCTTGAAAAAATTCTTGAAATTATACAAAGTCAAGGTTTTCCTTTTGTATTAATTGATATGGATGTTGGCATGCATATTTGATGCGTTATTGATGTCTTGAGAACATAGCTTCTCTTGTTTAAGACACTTCGTTTTTTAAGCTTATGAATTAATAATTCATTTGATCTAGTGAGAAAAGGAATAGCAGCAAGTCGATGATATCAAGCAAATTTGTGAGCTTGCTTTGACGGGAAAATCAAGGGTTGAAAAATTCTATCTCGAAATAGAAGTTCACTCCGTGCATCTTTTTTGTCTTATGAAAAGTAGAGAATCATTGTTGCGCGACTATAAGGTCAACCTTCTTTTGAGAAATTCGAGAAAACATTCAATTAAAAAAAGAAAAAAACTCAGAGGACATTTGACGCATTAAATATGGCAACATTTTTTTTTTCTTTTTTAATATGGTTGCTTATGCTTAGCAAATGCTCGCTCATCAACAGAATCCCACTTCGATTTTTGATGCACCGATTGCGAATAATGATAAAATCTATGTATCAGAAAGGACGAAGATCTGAGGAGAAATTGAAAGTGAATAAAACCGAAGAAACTCAGTTATGCGGAACAATTGCTGTACTAATGTCCTGTCCTGAGAAGTAAATTGATATAATTTACAATGTACTTAACGTTACGTGCAGATCCAGCTGGATTGGACCGGACCCATGCGGTGCTCAGTGGCCGGTGCCGAGGCTGTCGGTTTACCATCGTCCAAACGCAACCTGGAATGAAAACGACAGCAGAAGAACAATCGGTCCCCGAGGCAGTTAGAAGCCGTTGAGCAGTAAAAAGTAGTTGGAGTGAACGATTCTCGAAGTTCGTTCTTGGCCCGTCACTGCAATTGCTTTTCATCCAAAAATGAACCGTTCCAATAAACCGTACAAGTAAACATTCCCAATCCACGCGTGAAAAATAGGCGGTCTCCAATGAAAATTGGCCCATTGGCCGCAACAGATGAGATCTAAGGTAAAATTGACAAAGTTGAAAATTTTATAATTAAATTTATATATGTATGATAGATTTAAAACTACTTGAATAATTACCCTTGCGTTTTGTTGGGTTTGAATTTCGTGTTGAAAATAATTATGGATTTCGTTCGATAATATTGTTAATTATATGTATCTCTTAAAATTGCTTGCATATCTCAATTTAATTGTATATATCTTGATTGATATATGTGACCTTTTATAGTCATTTTGATAGACTGATGCATTATTCTTTATATACAAATTCCACATTTCTCTCCTCCACTTTTTATTATGGAGTGCATTGGGTGTGAATTCTCTCTTTTGCTTTATTGTGGGGTGCATTGGGTGCACTTCACATCCAATGTACCCACAAATCCATCCTTGCCAATTAACAGTGTTCCCTCTATGCGCACAAGTCTCAAAGTGCTTAGGTGCGTTTGGTTGGTATTTTGAAAGTCATTGAAAAAATATAAAGTAACTTAGCCTAAAGGACTTTAGGCAAATGTAAATACCATTTGGTAAACTATACTTTGGAAGCAACTTTGAAAGAAATGCCGTTTGGTAAAAAACACATTTGAAAACCCTTTGGGTGATTAATATTAGTTTTTTTTTTTAATTTCATTGGTTTAAAATTGAAAAAAATAATGCATGCAAATTTTTAAATATAAATTTTGACAATAATACTAAAAAAATCAAATACATATATAATTTTTTTTTAAAAAGACCAAACCCTTTATCGGAATTTTTTAATTTTTATTTGCTTAAAATCGAAAAAAAATAATGTATGAACTTTTTAAATATAAATTTTGACAATAATGCTAAAAAAATCAAATACATACATACATATATATATATATATATATATATATATATATATATCTATATATATATATATATATATATTTAAAAAAAAAGACCAAATCCTTCGTCGAAAATTTTTAATTTTTAATTTTTTAAATTTGAAAAAATAATGTATGCAACTGTTTAAATATAAATTTTGACAATAATGCTAAAAAAATTAAATACATATATATATATATATAATTTTTTTTTATAAAAAGACCAAACCCTTCGTCGGAATTTTTTAATTTTTATTTGTTTAAAATTGAAAAAAAAAATAATGCATGCAACTTTTTAAATATAAATTTTGACAATAATGCTAAAAAAATCAAATACATACATACATACATACATACATATATATATATATATATATATATATATATATATATATATATATATATATATATATATATAATTTTTTTAGCATTATTGTCAAAATTTATATTTAAACAGTTGCATACACTATTTTTTCAAATTTAAAAAATTAAAAATTAAAAATTGAAAATAATGCTAAAAAATCAAATACATACATATATATATATATATATATATATATATATATATATATATGTATTTAAAAAAAGACCAAATCCTTCGTCGAAAATTTTTAATTTTTAATTTTTTAAATTTGAAAAAATAGTGTATGCAACTGTTTAAATATAAATTTTGACAATAATGCTAAAAAAATTAAATACATATATATATATATATATATATATATAATTTTTTTATAAAAAGACCAAACCCTTCGTCGGAATTTTTTAATTTTTATTTGTTTAAAATTGAAAAAAATAATGCATGCAACTTTTTAAATATAAATTTTGACAATAATGCTAAAAAAATCAAATACATACATACATACATACATACATACATACATACATACATATATATATATATATATATATATATATATATATATATATATTATAAAAAAGACCAAATCCTTCGTCGAAAATTTTAAATTTTTAATTGTTTAAATTTGAAAAAATAATGTATGCAACTGCTTAAATATAAATTTTGACAATAATGCTAAAAATTATATATATATATATATATATATATATATATATATATAATTTTTTTTTATAAAAATACCAAACCCTTCGTCGGAATTTTTTAATTTTTATTTGTTTAAAATTGAAAAAATAATGCATGCAACTTTTTAAATATAAATTTTGACAATAATGCTAAAAAAATTAAATATATATAAATTTTTTTTTATAAAAATACCAAACCCTTCGTCGGAATTTTTTAATTTTTATTTGTTTAAAATTGAAAAAATAATGCATGCAACTTTTTAAATATAAATTTTGACAATAATGCTAAAAGAAATTAAATATATATGCAAAAAAATCAAATATATAAATATTTTTAAAAAGACCAAAATATATTTAATTTTTTTATCATTTATATAAATTTGATTTTTAGCATTATTTTGGCATTTAAAAATAATAATAATGAGGGCAAAATAAGAATGAGTGATGATAGTTTTGGGAAAAAAAAAGTTTCAAGTATTTGGTCAAACGCTAAAAGCTCAAAGCTGGCCTCCTACTAACACGGGCTCTCACCCTTCCCATTGTTGATTTTCACTTGAAAGCTATTTCAAAATAGTTGTCAAATGATCCAAAGATTTTCTCAAGGGGCTTTGAAGGCTGAAAGCCCCTCGGAAATGCTGAACCATACGCACCCTTAGTCAAGTCCATTCCATCACATCTATGCCATGTATACAACAAAATTATTTGAAAATATCACTTCAAATTTCCAACAGACCAAATCAGTTAATTGGCAAGGTGATTGTTGGATTGATTGCATTGATTCTACAATGTTTTGGATTTAGTTGTACTTTTTAAATATTTTGGATTTTGATTGCTTGCACATAGCACCAAATGTTTTGTACTAATGATACGATTTTGTCGTTCTAAAACCATAGGAGATAACTTCTTAGAATGGTCAACTTGTCTACCCAATCAACGTCTCCTAGAATTTCCAATAGAAAAAAAAAAAATCCTAGATTCTATAAAAAAAGGATTACCCCTGAAAATTTGGTCAACTTTCCAGGCTTTATGAGACTATCATGCTGGCGGGAAAAAAAGTAAAAATTGAAAAAGAGAGAAAAGATTGGTGCCAAAAAAAAAAAGTGGGTTCTTTTTTGGTTTGTGGAAAAAAAATAAAAAGAAGGTGAATTCCACTGAGTCAAACTTCGATGCAAATTTCCACAAATTGGTTTAAGGGCGCGTTTGGTAATAATTCTATTTCCTAATGATTCGATAAGAAATGATTCTTTTTTATTTTGTTCTTAGGAACAATTTCGAAAAAAAAACGCGTTTAGTAATTGTACAAAAATTTCGATTCAAATAGAAAAAAAAAGAGAAATACGTTTGATAACTACATAAAATTTCTATTCCAATTCTAAAATTTTATCAAATTAAAGAAATTCTATTGATTAATTAGATTTTACTAAGTAATAAACATATTAACTAATCAAATTTTTATTAAATAGTAAATAATAAACTATAAATATAAATACTGAATAATAAATTAAAATACAAAATTAAATATGTATTCTATATATAGCAAAATTTCCATTCATACTTCAAATCATTTTTTTATTTTTAAAATAATTTTATTAATTTTGTCCTCTTTTTTTCTTTTTTCTTTTTTTTTTTTTCCTTTCTTCTTACCTTATTATTCTTCTTCCTCCTCCTTCTTCAAGGTGGCTAATTGCCAGCCTTGGGACGACCGGCAACTGACCAAACGAGAGTTGGCGACCTCACCGGAGTGTCGCCGGCCCTCAACGAGGCCGTGCCTCGTCGGCCAAGCCTCGCTTGGCCAGGCGAGGCTCGCCGATGGCTGAGGGAGGCCCGCCTGGCCACCGGCGAGGCTCGGCCTCACTAGATCTAGCGAGGCCGAGCCTCACCAGCGGCTGGGTGAGCCTCCGGCGAGCTCGCCCCGCCAGCGGCTAGGCGAGGCGCCGACGAGCTTGCCAGGTCTTGCCGGTGGCTGGGCGAGCCTCCGACGACTAGTGGCGATGGGCGGCGGACGGCAGCGTTCGGCGGGAGCGACGGCGAGACGGCAATGGCGCTTGAAGAACAAGAGAGGAGAAAAGAATAAAAGAAGAAAGAGAAGGAAAAATTATGTAGATTTCATTCTAGAATTGTTCCCGAGAACAAAGAATCAACTTTTTTTTTTTATTCTCGATTCTATTCCAAATCTATTCCTAAGAACAAAAATTTTATCAAACACGATTCTGTTCTAAAACTACTCCCACGAACAAAAAATCGAATCGGGTACTTGTTTGGATGGTTACCAAATAGCCCCTAAAAACTACCCCATTTTTGAGACTTGTTGATTTCATGAAAATAAATAATTTACAAATATTTTTTAAAAAATGATTGTTTGAAATAATTATTAATGAAAAATATTGATGAAGGTATGTTTCATTCATTAATATTTATAGACTTTATATACAATCATTTTTAGAAAAATATCTTCCGAATAATTTATTTTCTATAAATTAAATGGAGCCAACACAGACTACAAATCCCAATCAAAAATTTTCAACCAATTGATAAAAACCCGGAGCATATTTTATTTCTTAACAAAATTAATGGCCTTATTCATGAGGCTACCAAAGAAATATAGAAAACAATATTATAAGTATCATAAATTTTCAATTGATCATTCGGGCACCATAAATTTTTTAAAATGTTCACCATAAATACTGAAAATTCAACATGGCATGACACTTGTGATGGACAAGTTATAGTATTCAAAAATGTTTCTCTTAGACGTATGATACTTAAATGATAAAAAAAAAAAGAAAAGAAAGATACGATTTTTGCCACTTGAGTTGTCTTTATTCTTAAGTAATGAACTTAGTTAGACATACATCAAATGATATATATTTTTATTTTATTTTCATAACTTAGTAATATCAAATTTGAGATATTGCAAGGAATTGGATGCGGTTCCAATTGAGCGCTTTGACATTAGACAAGACGCTTGAGATGATTGCCTTAAACGCGTTTGTTCAGCTGCAATTTCATGTATTTTAAAGATGACAACGAAAATGTATCTTTTCATTTTGATTTGGCCCATAATCTTTGACTTTGCATGTGTTGGAGATTTGAACATGGAGTCAGCTTTAAGAATCTGACAAACACTGTCGTCTCAGGAAAGGCGAGGGAAGATGAGTTCTCTGATTAGTTTCAATAATCAATCTTATCCTGCCCAATAATCAAATCTCAAGCCTTGACTGTAACATCGTACTCGTTACGTCTCTACCAAGCGTTTAACTTAAGAAGAAAACATGAGGAGGCGGAAAAAAGCACATCACAAGTATCATACCTTACAACTGGCACTTGGTGTCATAATTCTTTTCAATTATTTGATGCCATAACTTATGCATGTCACTTATTTGAGTGTTATTTTTCAATCGATCATTTGAATGTCATAAATTTTTTTAAAATATTCATTATAAATGTTATATCATATCAGATTTTGGATAATTAGATGAACATTTTTAAAATGTTATGACACTCAAGTGATCAATTAAAAGTTATGACACTTGGTGAGTGTTTTTAAAAGTTACAGCACTTAAACAAGTGCCGTACAGAAATTATGATATTTGTAGTGTCCTTATTCCTAATGACGCTTAGGATAAACACGCGTAAAAGGTTTTTGTGTGACTAATCTTCACACACTTTTGGCAACCAAAAAGCCGACTACCGCCTCAACCTCTCTTGGGTCCGCCATTGCTGGACAGCTTTGCTTCACAAGAGTTGGCCCTTTTTGAAAAACTCACATTTTTTCCTTCACACTTTCCACCCTTGGAGTTTAACTCGTGCGGATATAGCAAATTTGGGGGGGATCAAGAAGCCACTTCATTAAGCTCGGTTTTAGGGTCGAAATATGAGAGGACGATAAGTTCAATCATCGAAACGAAAATTCGTTTTCTCTATTAATTAAGAATTACGCCATGAAGAACTCGTATTTATCGAGCAATTTTGTATCATTTGTTTGCTCTATTTGAAGGACTCTTAATTCTTTACCCCTATCACAATCTTAAGTGAACGTGTTTGTTGGGAAAGATTGGCTAAAGAAATTTGGGAGTAATAAAATCACATTCTAGATCTGGTCTTCCAGAAAATAATTACATAGTAAAGTCAACTTTTGCATCTGACATTGTCGTCTCGAGAAGCTGTCTTTTGAGTACTCTAATTTCACCGAGCGCCGCGCATACATATATGTATATATTGTCGTGATTTTTACTTGCCCCAGATCAATCTTGAGTGCGAACGTGTTGGTTGGGGGAAGATTGGTCAAGATATTTCTAAGTACTAAAATCACATCCCAAAAGTCAACTTAAGAATCTAACATTCCCATCCAAGGAAAGCAGAGGGAAGATGCAGTGCCTTAATTATAATAGTCTGGCGTAGGTAGCACGAGAGCATGGGGGAATATACAAATGCCGAGAAGTACATGCCAGGTTACAAGAATCAATGTTGTTATTGTTATCCTTATCGTTATTATTGTTGTCACGTTATCATAACATTGATTCCTGTGAGTTTCAATAGTTCTCATTGGACCCGACAGGCGTGCCGTTTACCAATACAGAGGAGACCAGCTTTCAACTTGCAATTCATCTGTTTGACTTTTAGCTGGTTAAGATTCAGCAATAGCAGAGTGGTGAACGTGATTATGGCCAATCGCAGACTTGAGTGTGCATCACTCTTAGTTTAACATGGGAACCGAACTGAACCAGCCGTTTTTGGGTAATTATTGTGAGAATCGGTCTAATTTCTTGTTCCTTCTTAGGAACCAAACCGAATTGGTGAAACTGACTGATAGTATATTAGTTTTTATTCAGCAACTGTCAAAAAATACATATTATTTGTGTGAGTAATCTATTTCTTTACTAGTAACTTCTCTATGATTAGTAATTTTGTCGCACATTGAAGTAACTTTCAATATATCATAGAACTTCTTTGAAAGAAAAAAAAAAAAAAAACACCGCCTATTTTTGAGACTAGTAACTAGATTGGGAGCGGCTAATCCAATTATAGAGTGAACAAGGTCGATTCCAGATTCCACATACTTGGAATCGTTTTTGTGCAGTCTGGTTTTGATTCAAGAATGAGTTGATTCCTATCCTAGAATTGATTACCCTGAATACCTCAACTATTTTTAAAATTTATATGCAATTTTCTTTCCCTAGAAAAAAAAAAAAAAAGAATTTGAAGAGGATGCACCAGGAGTCAGATTTTCTAATTCAAATAGGGAAATTTTCCCAAGAGACCATTTTTTTTTTTTTTTGAAGCCAAACAAGACTAGGAAGGGTAACAATTGTTTGGTAAGAAATGGGAGAGCTTGTGGCCTCATAGGCTTGGTAGAATCAATGTTCAAAATCTATATTATTTCAACTCAATAAATGTTTTTCCATATTGAAAACGGACTTATGTGAGAATAGTTATATTTGTAAGCATTTTATTAGACACCCGTTAAGCAACTAATTAAATTTTTTTTTATAGTTTCAATGCGTTGGCTATCTTGTGTTATACGAGACCACTATTTTGAAAAGTAAATTATTCCCCACTCAATACTCCATAAATGCTCGAGGGCACTCACTAATAAGGCCTTACAAGTTCTTGATTTGGGAATAAATTGATTGTAATTGGAGAACATTATAATCTTAATTCAAGAATGCGTAAGATGGCCAAGAATTCTCAAAAAATCCAATACCATAATTACCAAACAAATATTGATGTGATAAACGCAACCAATCAAAATATAAGAAAAGGCGTAAAAGGTTGATGGGCTATTAAAGAAATTCAACGTGGGTAGGTTTGATGTGATTGCGAAACTATGATACATTGGGGCTATCAAACTTCCATGCTCGGTAGGCTCAATAAATATGAAAAGGATTGTGCACAAGAGTCAAATTGCCTGAGTGATAGGCAGTGTAGTGACCAATGCTGGCAAAATCTACACTGGCCTAGCTCTATAAACACAAGCTGCTAAGATTTGGTGAGACATGAATTCTCTCTAGGCCACATCGTCAATTGGGTAGGTTCCTACAATTACTGACTCCTCGTACTGCCCAGTCACAATCCCCCCATCAAGAAATAACGAAGACCAATGCAGAACGACATTGGATGATGTGGGAGACATGGTCCGAAGTCACTTCACCTCCACCTCTAAAGAAGCAGCAACAACGAGCGTGAGCCCTCATCAATGGGGCAACTTGACCACTCAGGGCAGGGCAATCGTCTTGATTGAACACGGATGAATTGCTCATAAATGTGCAGGATCAAGCACCCATGCGGCTAAAAATAATGGGGAAAAGTCCTTGGTCCAGCCAGGAGATGGATGTAACATCATGGACCATGCATGGCAAAATACACAAGTGGTTGCCAACAACAAACCAAACGGAATCGAATGAAGAGCAGCTCTAATTAATAGAGGGTTTTTATAATGCATGCAGTCTTTGAACTTTTCTCCTACACAAGCCAACCTACTTTCGTCATCATTGATTGGGTATTAATAGTTTGACAAATCGATCAACTATCCATATTAATTAAGTTGGGTGACAAGAGGAGTAATCGGACCGTGCATCAAATTTTTCCATTAAAAAATTGACTAAACAAAACTAAGCACGATCCAGAGTGTCGTGTATTATTAGTAGTCATATATGTTATTATAACCTTTTAATTTTTGAGGTTCGACATCCCATAAGAAGTCAATTAAAGCAAACAAGCAGTTTTTGTTCCGATTGGAACTTTCTGGTTCTTCTAGCACCAGAATTCTCAATATGACCAAGATTAGATTTCATGGAGTTGGCTCAGTGACCATTTGGTGGCCTTATCATTTTGGAAACAGAATGCAGACGTGAGAAAACAAGTTTAATCATTCGAATCTAGGCTTAATTCAAAATCCCACCAGAATAAGAAAACCCCCTTCAAATTACAAAGAGAGCTTTTGCAGTTGAATCATCTGACAACGTTCATAAAGAAGAAGAAGATGGAGGAAGAAGTTAACATCAAGATAATCTCACCAGGGAGAGCAGTTTGCTTACAATCACTTCTGCCTCTCATGTAGGCCATGCCATTCGTAAGACTAATAAAATGTCAAATGGTTCAGCTTTACAAAAGCTTCATCTAATTAAAACCCGACGTCCGTTAATGTTAGGCAAACCCCCAAAAAAAAACAACCTCCATTGGCTCTATTCCTACCGGGTACTCAGAACTCCGACGCCCCGTTAGATTCTACATGGAGGGGAAAAAAAAGGTTCACTTGGCCCAGAACTTGACCTGCAATTGATTATCCTATATTTACAAATCGAAAGATGCATACCCAACCGTCTGAATCAATCCCTAACTTGTGAATCTTCTGTGGTTAGCAACTCAGAGTATGAACAGTGTACCCTAATCCAGTCCTACTCATTCTCATACTTCCATCTTCCAGATCACACCATCGACGTTGCTGTCGTGCGCTTTCTCTAGAGCAGCTACCCTAGCTCGATGTGATGCCTGTGGGATCATACTTTTACCCCCAGTGTCCTGTGTGAGTTCACATGATTCACCGATGGGACCGGATCTCAAATCTGCAGGAGGGATGAAGCAGTCAATTGATAGGCCTGCAATGTTGAATGCAACCTCCTCGATTGTCCAAGTTTCTTCCATCCTAGTTTTTGTATGGCTCATTGCCATCTCCCCAAACCTGAAAACGGTCACTACTGACCGTCCTGCATGTGCAATCATGATTCCTTCGACGGGCCTGTAGTCATCAAGGGATGAAGTGATGGTGGTTTCCCAGTAAGCAGCATCTCCACCATTCATTTGAATACGAGTAAGATGGGAATCCTCGATGCGGACGAGGAGTCCCGTTTTCTGGCTGAAATAGCCAAACAGAACGTGTCTTATGATCTCGGCAGGCCCCTCACTCCTCGCCTTTAATGTCTGGGGGTCAGCGCATAGCTTCAGGATAAAACAGTCCTCATCATTAAGCTTCTTCTCGCCAATGCACCTTGCATCAGAAAACAGACTCACTGTGGTTCTTGGGTCAAGACCCTGAAACGCACATGCGTTACAAACTCAGTCAGTCATGCATAGAAGCTAAAGGTAATGTTCAACAAAAGGCAAAGAACAGACGAAAGAAAACAGCTATTACCTGGAGGGCGCGGCGCAGTGGTCTTACGGGCCCCTTTGCAGTGTGAGCGCCTAGCCAGGGAGTATGCCTCCAAACGAGTTTCCCATTACAACCAGCATGGACCTTACTTCCACCAACTGCAAGCTCCACGTACCACATATCCGGGTTCATCTGCCAGAGCACGAAACCACCTGTATGTGCAGAACTCCGGTTTTTTATCGCCTTCATTGCACTTTCAAACTCTGAACTCACCATCTTCAACTTTCCTAATGCATAGGCATTTCGGATGGAGTTCTGGAGCTTTAGACCACCTGATGCAGCTGTGTACTGTTGCAGTATGTATTGAGCAGATGACGTTTCCTGAAATACAATGAAATTCGCAATTTCCTCAGTATATTTCCCGAAAAAGAAACAGCAAAAGACGCAAGAAGAAAACAAGACGTTGCCCATAAATCCCGGGGGATCAAAACATGGTGCACCGCTGTCAATTGACATCGCACGAGAGCATGAAAATGAAAACCCCAGAATTGATCCTGAATTACTATTTCGATTTGTTCTGTCCGACCAAAAAAAAAAAGTGAGGTAGCAGCTTGTTTGTTTCCTGCTACTAAAATAGCCAACTACACCAATAAAATAAAATCTAAACTGATCTCCTTACCTACATTAAAGGCAAATCCAAACAGTATTAAAATAGTATCCTGAATCTCCAGTTACCTTAGTTAGCATAAACAAAACAAGAAACTAAATATCACCCATGAGATCCAGACCGACTGGTATCTCGGATTCAAATCTTGCCTAACTGGCAGTACATATGCACTAATTTAGCAGTTCTTCTGATTACAGTGAATCAAGCCAGAACCAACTCATTGTCTCAGCTCAAGAACCACATCTGCCCAGCCATCAATAAAGAATGCCAGAACGTAATGAAAACAGACAGCTCGATTTAAACCAAAGAATCACGCAGAAACTGCCAAATTCCCAGACAGTGCAGTACGAAAACAGCATAATTTCCCCAGAGGCAAGAAAGACATGAACCAGCTCGATTTCACCATTATTGAGAGAGATTCTTGGGCGCTCTCCGGGTACCAAAGTACCCATCAACCCATCAACCATGAAGCGCCGTGACATCGCGTTTCGTGATCAGAATCAAGAAATGTAATTCGAAAACGCTGGAGTGATTCTCGCAAAGAAGAACACTACCCCCTTCTCTGCATTGGAAATGCACAGCATCGCATTGACGCAGCATCTTGAAGAGAGAGAGAGAGAGAGAGAGAGAGGGGCTCACGATAGGAGTGTCCTTGACGCTGAGGTGAGGCAGAGGGTCGAGGACGCTAACATGCACCGGGGCGAGCGGCGCGCCCATCACCCCAATCAGCATCCTCACGTCGCTCCTCTTCCCCGAGGGCAACGACGACGACGACGACGCCGGCGACGACGCCGACGACGACGAGGAGCTCACCGGCGGAGCCCTCCCGAGCTGACCCTTCACCCACTGCCCCAGGCCCGACCCGCCGTTCCCGCCCCACCTCTTCGGGTCGCCCTCCGGATCCGGGCCCTCCATCAGCGGCGTCAGGCTCCCGGATCTCGGGACGATCGCCAGCTCCGGCGGCGGCGGCTGCCGCGGCGGCGGCACCAACCCAGCAGCCGCGGCGTGGCGGCCGCGGCCGCGGCGGAGGAGGGCGGAAATGGGGGAGGCGTGGCGGGAGGGGCTGGCGGGGCGGGAGGAGGGGGCGGCGGCGGGAGGGGGAGAGGCCGCGGACCACCTCGTCCTTGAGGGCGGAGAAGAAGCCTTGCTTTCTCTCCATGGGAGGGCGCTTCCCGAGCTGGGTTTTTTTCAGAGCGAAGAGAGAGAAAGAGAGGGAAGGAGGATGGCGGGTCCGTCACGGTTGTAGAGAGAGAAAGGCAGGGGAAGGAGTCAATTTCATGGAGGTACAGAGAGAGAGATGCTGAAAAGCAGGAGGAGGAGAGCGAGACTGCGTTTTCTGCTTCTTCTTCTGCTGCTTCTCCTGCTGCTGCAGCGGTTGGAGTGCGTGACTGGCTGACTGCCGTGGCCTTTTATATAGTGCGTGTTGAGAGGGGGAGAGCAAATGAGAAAAAAGAGAACAAATGGAAAGAGAGAGAAATAGATAGACAAATTAATTCTGGACTGAATTCCATCACTTGGGTGGGAATGGAAGGCTTGCATTTTGTCATAGGATGAGGCAGTATGTGACTATGTGTACCCCACCCATCCTACTTCCTTACCGGGCTAGATTGGGCTCGCATGATTTAACGACTCATTTGATGCTAGCTTCGAACGATGAGGGATTATAGTGATCACCTTGCAAGCGATTAGGGGGCGCACTCATTGCATCACGATTGTTGGATTAAGTGTATCTTGTGCGGTGGCTCATCATGCTTGAGGCTAGACCCATTAAAAGGGTGAGCTAGGTCAAAGATGGTCTAATGTAAATTGATTCATTTTTCATGTAATACAAATTTTGTGATTCATACTCGACTTGATCAATATTGCTACAACATATTTAATCACAAACTGATGTGAGAGAACAAAGTGAGCGAGCGCAAAATTAAGTGAGGGCGAGAGAGAGTAATATGAGAGTCATAAAGATGTGTTGAATCTAAGTAAGTTGTGGAACTATTTAATATCTATATTATTTTTAGCTTTATCAATATTGACATATTTTATGATCAATTTATTGAATATAACTAACTCATATAACAACCTAACTCATTAAATATAAGTTAAGAGATATGTCCATTAGCAAATTTGATAGGTTTACTCGAGAGTTAAAAAATGTGCAATTTGTATCTAATTGGTTCCATAGTTTGCTTAGATTAGTTCGGGATGCTTGCAAGAGCATGAATCATGTGAACTCAACGAGAGTAGTCCGATTATATGAATTGTTTATGCAAATGTCTATATAAGTTGACGATTCGAATTATCGAGCTCACATAGATTGCGTTCACATATTGAGTATAGGTGAGACAGCTACTTTTTTGTCATGCAATATTTGTTTAAAAGATTCTTATAACCAACAAGTTATGGCATTAGAAATATTTTAGAAAATAATTACGATCGTGATAGGTACATATATTGTGAAAAATAATTTTTATCTTTATGGATTATCTAGATTAAAGGTTCAAATATATTGCCTAGCTCAAGCTTGACTCAAGCTTGAACGAGCATTCACTTTCCCAATCGATTAGACTAGAAAATCATGATGCATGCGCTAAAATTAACTCGATTACAATCAACTTATAATCGAACTCGCATTTGAGCTCAAGGTTAATGAGTTCAAATATGACATCATTTTAAGAATTTCACTTCAAGTTTTTGAACTATCAAATATTCCCAATTTTTAATTTTTTAAGTCAAGACAAATATTGATGAATTCGAGCTTGAAACTAGATGAGTTAATATGGAGCAATTATCAAGCGAAGCCCTAGCTACTCGCGATTGACTTGTCATACCTCGCGCCTATCTATGCATGACATCTTCTGTTGATTACGTGTTTCATCCTCATTGGTAGAGCAATTTAAGAATCTCAGAGTCAAGTTAAGGAAGATACAGGGAAAATGTCCATAAAAGTTAGGATTATTTTTCTCATTAGTCATAAATGAAAATCCCGCAAGTGCAAGTTACGCGCATTTGAAACCGTAAAGTTAAAGTAGCTTGACTTTTATATGGTTAACTTTATATATGAAATATACTTAAATCCATGAAGAGAATGGGGTAGTAATGAAATTAGTATTAATTAGGTGTATATCCAGTATTAGTTTCTACGAAACTTCTCAATTTGCATTTTAATTTACCCAAATAATGTATTCGAAATAGGAACGGGCGGTGCTCTTGAAAATTGGAGCTTGAGGAGAAATGTTTGTATTATTGAGGTTCAAACAGAAAATGTTACATTTTTGAAAAAAAAGATTAGAAAATTATTTTCGAAAAAATGACAATATTTTCATTTATTTAGTTGAAATTTGAAAAAAGAATAGGAAAAAGGCTAAGTGTGGGACCTCGGTGACTCATATTTGGGCCTAGCCCCGAGAGACTAGGGCAAGGGCATCGGGTGAGGGAACATGGGGAATCTTGGAATAGGCACTGGTGTTCTAGGCTTGGCTTCAATGGACTTGATAACGGGCATCGAGGACATGAGCTAGAGCACTAGAACCCAAGCTCAAGTTCCGGGACTCAGGCATTAAGGTTGTTAGTATCGAAACCAGAATTGAATCGAATTTTCGTGTATTTATGGTTTGACTTAGGTTTCAGTTCAAATAATGAAAAAATAATTGTATTTTATTCCGATTTGGATAGTTTCAATTCAATTCGATTAACGGAATGGAATGAAAATCATCCTTCTTTTTTAATACTACAATTTACACAATTTCTCTTTTTTTGTTACTAAACCTCTTCTTCATATTACAAAAAGGAAAATTAAAAAACCAAACCAAGTTGTGATTCAATTCAAAGCTAATGCACACCCAAATGGTTTGGTTCCCTTTGAGTTTTTCAAAAACCCAAATTGAACTGAACTGTTAACACTGCGACCATGCATGACATTTGTGGACTAGAGCCCAAGTGTTGAAGATTTAGGTACAAGCATTGTGGGTCCCATGTTTGGCCTTTGTGGACTGGAGCCCAGGTGTGGGGACATCAAGCATGGGAACTGAACCTCAATGGACCTAGGTACCAGTGAGGGGGCCTACCATTGGCATAAAAGGGCCTAGGCTCGGCCTCAATGGACCTAGGTGCGAGCATTGGGGTTGTGAGACTAGCCTCGACGAACCTCAACCCAAGCGTTGAGAACCCAATCTTGGACGCTGATACTTGGGAATGAGCATTAAGTTTTGTGTCAAAGCATAGAATTTTTCGTCAAAGCGATAATATCTAATTATATTTTGGAGAATGATTTCTAATTTTAAATAGTTATTTTCCTAAATTTAAGTAAGTATTTTCAGTTTATTAGGAAAATAAGTTCTAATGCTAAAAGGTACTGAGGTGGTCCACATTTTTTTTTTTTTTTATGTTTAATTTGGTTTAGTATATACATTACGCTTGTGTTTTAATTTTTCGGAGACGTGACCAGGCAATTCTATTTCTTCACTCAAAAGGCTTCACTTGAGAAACAAGTGGGTTGTTTCTTTTGCAAAATTATGCTCAATTTCGTATTTTTGGAAAAAAAAAAATTGAAGTTAGGGAAAACAAAAAATAAAGTTTCATTAGTATAATCGAAGCTTTTTGTTGACTTCACTGCTGGTCAACGATAGTTTCTGTGTCTTCCCAGACCGGGCTTAATACAGAAGAAAGATGGAAAAACATCCATCATGGCGTCATGCAGGAAAAGGGCCTCAACTTTTTGTCCATGATCACTTGATTAAATCAATATTTTGAGCCAATTAGACCTTGACAACTCATTGGCGTGGAGTTGTCCGACATGCCGATGCTTTTCAGATGGCAAAGCATAGCCAAGGGAGGAAAAGATGCATGCTGTTGCTTAATCTGCAAGAATGTTCTTATTATGGAGAGAGAACTTTAGAGTACAATCATTGATGCCATTTCGCATCATCATCTTCAATGATCATCCTCACTAATTGACTCCTCACTCAGACAACACCTGATGATTTTGACCCATTTTACTAACCTGAAATTAGGCTTGTTGACATGGGATATTTCAGAAGGAAAAATCAAAAAGTAAATTATTTGATGCAGCATGAATTTTAATTGGTTAATTGTTGATTCGCATTTCATTGATTTGATCGGCCGATAATTACTTGATTGGATATTTTCCATAACTTGTGACACCCTTCTAAAATTTAATTAGACAATGATGCTAAGTGTACATGATGTGACTCTTTTGTAATTAGTCTTATTTTTCCGCTTTTTACAAATGCCCCTCAAGACGCATTCATTTTCTTTTTCATCAAGTGAACTTGTCTCATTTTTTTTTTTTTTATGTAATGCCAGCTGTAGAAGCAATTATGAGATTTGCTAAAGACAGAACTTTGCTCTAGTAGCAAATATTATTATTTTTTATTTTTGCTTATTAAAATGTTTAGATGTACAGAAATCAAGAGCATTAGGACACTTGAGAAATTCAAAATCCATTGAACTTTAGTCAGAAACAATAGACCTTCATCCCAATTCAAGTGGGAACTTGAATCAAGATGAACAAGGGAAGCATCCACAAGACCGCTATAAAGAGATATGGAATACCATCATTGTCTGATCAGACATGCAACTGTGCAATCCTACAGAGATTCCGCCGACGGTTCACCTACCATGCCTAGACATCCTTCAATGCTCAATCTCGTCGTCTTCCGGCCATGCAGTTAATTTTGTTTCGATGCGAAAGCAACCCTTGCTCGTGTTGCCGTTTTCGCACAGGATTTCTCGAATTACGTAACCGATTGGTAGGTTGCAAGTTATGAGGATGACCCACATGCAAACTTATGGAAAATAGATACAGGTGAGTTTGTGTTTGTAGTGCACTGATCATCTCTGACTAGAGATGGTGCAAAAGATGACCCATACTGCAAACTTGTAGAATATTTTAAAAAGATATAGGTGAGTTTGTGTTTGTTCTAAACATTTTACTGATCATATCTAACTAGAGATGGTGCAGAAAATGATGGATGCCGTATCTTCCAACACTAACATGGACAAATAATATTTTAATATTTTATATTTTTTTATCTTTTTATTTTCAGTTTTTTCCTCTTTTTTTTTTTTTTTTTTTTTTTTTTTTTTTTTTTTTGCTTTTTCCAGGTGGCCCCTTTGCCACGGCCACGCCGCCACTAGCCACAAAATGGCCTCGCACCGCCAAGGCAAGGCCGGCGAGGGCCGACCTCGCCGGATTGAGTCACCCCGGTTGGGCGGGCGACGATTGGCCATCGGCCACAAGCCGATGCTTGACCGGCCAAGGGTGAGGGCCGGCCTCGCCTCGCCAGATCTGGTTTGGGTGAGGCCGACGCTTGGCTGGGCGAGGGCTTATAATTTTTTTCCAATCATGACCCTAGGGCTCCCCTCGCCCGGATCTGGGGATCGGCCTCGCCCTCGGCCCAGGGGTTGTCATAAATAAATAAATAAAATTACTTGAGTGTCATAACTTTAATTGATCAAAAAAAATAATAAATAAAATATAAAATAAAAAGCCAAATTTTTTAAAAAAAATATTTACCCAAGTGCTAGAAATCTAATGTTTTTAAAAAATTATGACACTTAAGTAATGAAATAAAAAGTCATATGACACTTTTTCCTAAATGATTTCAAAAAAAATGACACTTAAATGAAATAAAAAGTCATATACCAAAAAAAAAAAAATTATAAAAGTTATGGTAATATCGTATATAAGTTATGGTGCAATAAGCGTTATACGTAAACTATGACATTGATGGTGTCCTTATCTTGGCATCTTTTGCGATTGAAACCCGCTAGAAACGGAGCTTTATCATGAAGTGCGTTTTCACATGTGATCGGAAACAAGCTCCTTCATGAATATCAGCTGAATATCAGTCGGTCACGATACTCCAGGCTTCCTCGGAGCACATCAAACTCTCTTGAAAATGCAACCCCACAAAGACGCTGCACATCAAAAGCGGTCTCCACTCCCTTCGGGGCGTTATCGAATTCGATCGTGGTGCTGCGACTTGTGAGTCAGTCGGAAGGACGTCGGCGACGACGGACCCGGGGTCAGCCGAAAGCCGAGGCATGACACCATGCGGGCGTCGAAGCATTGGGACGGCAATGTTATTTTGCGATCTTTGAATGCGACTATGTCAATGGACATCGAGCAAATCACGGGCCCAGGGAAGGAGTGATCTTGGGAAATGATTCCTCGTCTCTTTAATGGCATGCAAGCACTTTTTGAAGCCTATGCTTTTCTTGAACGAAGAGGCTACGCTTGAACAGTTTGGAGAGTGTCTTCTTCTTCCTCCTCCTCTCATCAGACCATGTTTAACTAGATTTAATAAATCTCTGGGCTATGCGATAATGAACAGTTTGGCGGGATCTGCCCCGAGTCCCCGATGTTTTCCTCCATCTCTGGGTCGAGCCTAAACCGAGGTACCATGTTCCTGGCCCATCTTCAAGATGCCGGCTTCTCATCGTTACCCCAATTTCATCTATGAAAATTTAACTAGTGAATTACATTAAATGATCGCCATTGGAACCAATCATCAAGGAATAATTGAGGGATTGGTTTCTTAATTTGTGTCAAGCAGTAAAAACTAAATGATTATACAAGATTTAAAAACATAGTATGTGATATAGGAGACTTGTTTGAGTGAAATAGATGGGTTCGGATTCCTCGGTAGAGGGTTTCAAATGCAAACAATTTCATATTTGAACCGATCACTAAAACCATCTCATTTTTATATGGTTCATGAAATTTGGGGAGTATTTCAAAAGCTGTATTATCTATCCAAACAATTTCTTATTACCTCCTCTTAATTAACGCTACTACTTTTTTTTTATTACGATTGGGATTGGAATGTAGTATTTTAAATTGGATAAAATGGCACAAATAGTTCCTTGAATTTAGCCAATGCAAAGTGTCGCTTTAAATTTTTAATTTATTCAATATGCTCCATGAATTTTTGGTACATATTTAATTTAGTCCATGGATTATTTGGAGATCAAATCAAATCCATGTATATAATAATACTCAAGGACTAGATTGAATATTTACTAAAAGTTAAATATCTCATTGAAAATATTAAAAGTTTAGGCACACATAACACATTGAGTTAAAGTTTAGAACCTAATCAAACAAATTGAAATTTCAAAGATAACATTGTATATTAGATCAAAGTTCATGGGCCATTTGTATAATTATTCATTTAAATAATTTAGAAAATAATGCAATATTTCCATATAAAAAGTAAAAATCAAAATGACCAACATCTCTAGCATGGTGATGGTTGGTTGAATTTTTTTTTTCCAAGTACATTCTTTTTCTTAGGGAACTCCGGCTAAAAAAATTTCGGTTTCGCATTATGGTGGGGGCTATGATGACCAAAACTGGTGCCATATTGGTATTTTAGATCAAATATTCCGGCAATGAGTTCTTTATTTTTTTTTTTGGTTTGGTAAAATGTAGGATCTAGAAAGAATTTTTTTAATTATATATTTGTTTAGAATTGAAAAAATACATTTGAATGTAATTAATACTAATTTTTTTATTTGTTTGTTTAAAATTGAAAAGATGATGTATATAATTTTTTAAATATAATTTTGACAATAAAAAAAAAATCAAATACATAAATAATTTTTTTTAAAAAGACCAAACCCTTCATCGGATTTTTATTTTATTACTTTAAAATTGGAAAAAAAAATAATGTAGCATTTTTAAATATACATTTGAAAATAATGCTATATAATCAAATACAAATACATACATAAATATATTTTAAGAATGAACAAACCCTTCATTGGAATTTTTAAGTTTTATTTGTTTAAAATTGAATAAAATAGTGTATGCAACTTTTTAAATATAAATTTAGACAATAATGCTAAAAATCAAATATATAAATATTTAAAAATATATATTTTTATTTTTTATTTTTTATATATTTGATTTTTAGCATTATTTTGGCATTTTAAAAAATAATAACGAGAGCAAAATCAGAAATTTGAAAAATGAGTGATGATAGTTTTGGAAGAAAAAATAAGTTTTAGCGTTTGGTCGAAATGTTGAAAGCTCAAAGTAATAGTCTTTTGCAATATTTTTCCCACTGATTTTTAAAAGTTACTTTAAAATGATTGTCAAACAGTCCAAAGATTTTTCAATGGGCTTTGGAGGCTAAAAACTCATTGGCAATATTGAACCAAATGTACCCTTATTAAGGATGACCCCATGTGTCCGTGTGTACATATAGTGTCCTTTTTCACTCATTCCCATTAATTCCCCATCATTTCCACCACCGCCCATTTTATTGAAAAGACAGCAATGCAACATGTTTCATCAGCAATTTTCATTTTCAATTTGCCTCTAAGAAAGTGGTGTCGAGAAAGAGAATGCCACCCGTATATCACATATCATGATTCCAACTTCAACAATCATATTTGCACTCCATGCCATGCATAATGAGGAGATCTACATGAATCGGATTGTCATGATAGACTACTTAAGATAAAATTTTCTCAAAAATCTTAAAACTTATTACACTTTTTAATTTAATTTTAAACTTTTTAATTGTACTAACTAGATTTTAAATATTTTCACATTTTACCAATTAAGTCTATCCAACCAATTTTGGCCACATGATCGTGATGTGGATACCAACCATTTAATGTGGCACAAACGATGTTGACATAGAAATTTTTTAATAATATTTTAAAAATTAATAAAAAAATCCAAGAAATATTAAAATATTAATAGAAGAAAAAGGAAAAATAAATAAAAATTAGTAATAATAAAAATTCAAAAAAATATTAACGTCAACGTTGGGCATTAGTGATTTTAGCCAAAAGACCAAGGATTCGATTGCAAAATATGAAAAATGTTTAGGATTCAATTAATACTATTAAAATGTTCATAATTGAATTAACAAAAGCACAATTAGTTTAGTGTATTTTTGGAAAATTTTTAAGAGACGTTATTTGGGTATCTCTTACTTATAAACCACTTTAACAAAGCATCTCCTCTTGGGTGTGGGCTTTGCGTGCTACACCACGTCTATTGACCTTATGCAATGTGATGGTTAAAATTATTGTACGGACATATCAAGGCACCACTTTATATATATTATTATAAATTTTGATCCAAACCAACTTACCCATGATAATTTGATTGTTGAGTACATTTAAATTAAATAAAAAATCCTGAGTTGATGTGAAGTGATCAAAGCTGGAGGACTAAAGAAAGCCGGTTGAATAGAGCACAAGAGTTCTGCTATAATTATTTCGAGGAGGTAATTTTAAAATAAAAATTTCATCAAGTGAAAATCATTCTTTTCAAGAACCAAAAGGTGGAAGGTTGGGGGGGCTTCTTGCCACAAAAATCAACGTGTGTTCCAAGAAAGGAAGAAAACAATTCTTCTGGAAAATATCGTAATGAGTTTTATCAAACCACTAAATGTGTAGCTAAAGTTTAATTACCCTACCTCGCCGGTCGCCCTAAGTTGAGGTTGGCAGTTTGGGTAGAGGGAAAAGAAAAGTATCTTTTAAAAGTAGGAGCACATCTTCCCATTAATTAATACAATAGGTGAATAATTATGAAGAAAAGCACCCCACATAAAATTTAGATTTTCGTGAAATACTCATTTTATTGCATTCACTTAATTCATATTAGCATATTGCATGTTGCTCTCTTAGCTTTTTTTTTTTTTTTTTTTTTTGGGGGGGGAATTAATAATTTAAAAATATTTTCTTACTTTTCATTATCGATAATAATTATGCCTAAACACCTTTGTCAACGATAAAAAAAAAAATTCATTCTTTGATTTTTGTTGGTGATATAGACAACTATTTTTAGGAAAATGTTTCACAGAATATGAATGATTTTGAAAATATTTTCCAAAAAATGATCTTTTATATTACTTAAAATAATTAGTCAATAAATATGTTTTGTTATTAATAATAATTTGCATCTAAACATTTTTTTTTGTAGATATGATGAAAATACTTTTATTTTATTTATTTTTTAACTAATATGATTATTTTTAGGTAAATATTTTTCAAATTAATCATTTTTCGCAAAACAAATGGAGCTTTACAATAAGATAAGTTTCACATCGATCTCTCTTATCTAACGGGTTAAATGTACTGTGCTCAGATTAGTCGGGTTTATGCAATAATCAGACTCTTTTTTTTTTTTTTTTATTTTGGTGTATTTTGCATCTTATCTAATTATCCACCTAACTTGACTATTGAACATTTCAATGTTACAATAGACCGATTCCAAGCAAGAGGTCAGCGTTCCCTTAACTCTGTGTTTATATCAGAGATATTAGTAAATAAAAATAGTAATTCCATATCAAAGATTTTTCATCGAGCGCTTTAAAGGGACTTCCATTCTAAAAATGGATAGTCATCTGCTTGAATCCCACCCGACATAACCCAACATAAATAAGAAATTAAATGAATTATCCTATTTGTAGAAATCCAAGTATATCCTAAATCACTTTCATCAATTATACAGCTGTATAATTAAGAAAAAAATGAAACGAATAAGTTAACTACATAAATCTACATTAGCCATGACATGCTAGGGCGTTACACCCGACTTGAAATTCTCATCATGCAAGATAAACAACTGTTTTTAGGAAAATGTTTCACAGGACATGAATGATTTTGAAAATATTTTCCAAAAAATGATTTTTTTATTGCTTGAAATAATTAGTTAATAAATATGTTTTCATTATCAATAATAATTTGCATCTAATTTTTTTTTTTTTTGTAGATACATTTTTTTTTTTTAAGTAATATGAAAGATTAGTTTTAGGAAAATATTTTCTAAATTATTTGTTTTTCTCAAAATTAACAGAGCCTTAGAATAAGATAGGTTTCATGTTGATCTCTCTTATATCACGGGTTAAATGTATTGTGCTCACATTAGTTGGGTTTATACAATAATCAGACTCTTTTTTTTTTTTTTTTTTTGGGTGTATTTTGCAACTTATCTAATTATCCACCTAAGTTGACCATTGAAATTTCTTTTTTTTGGGTGTATTTTGCATCTTATCTAATTATCCACCAAAGTTGACCATTGAACATTTCAATGTTACCATAGACCGATTCCAAGCTATGCAACATACTAGCGTAGCTTTCTTTCTTCTTTTTTCAAGAGGTCAGCGTTCCCCTAACTCTTTATTTATATCAGAGACATTAGTAAATAAAACTAGTAATTCCATATCAAAGCTTTTCTGTCCAGGGCTTTAAAAGGGACTTTCATTCTAAAAATGGATAGTCAATTGTTTGAATCCCACCCGACATAACCCTTTTGATTATTCTATTGTACCTATCTTGTCACCTGATAGATATAAATAAATAAGAAATGAAATAAATTATCCTATTCGTAGAAATCCGAGTATATTCCTAAATCACTTTCATTAATTATATAGTTGTATAATTGAGAAAAATCGAAATGAATAAGATAATTGCGTAGATCTACGTTAGCCATGACATGCTGGTAGCGTTACACCCAACCCGACCCGAAAATCTTGGCACGCGAGATTTATCAAATATCTAAAGAGAGAAAGATTATTATTTTTGGAGAACACAAGGTGAAAATCATAATAACAAGAACATTTGACCGGACATCGTAGTCCAAGTCTATTTTGACACAAAAAGGAGAAATATTTTATTTCTTCCACCTGGGCCTGTCGCTTTCGCGGGGGTTAACGAAGAAGAGGGTTGGTGGCCCTCTCTCTGTAGCTGAAGATGATGATGCTAGCGGCCAGCGAGCGGCGACGCGTCGACCCACCAACCGCGACGGCAAACGCCTCGCAAGAGCGCGACGTGAACTGAAGAAAACCGCAACTCCAAACCCATCTCTCTCTCTCTCTCTCTCTCTCTCTCTCTCTCTTGCGGTTGCACGTTCTTGAATGCTATCTGGGTCGTCGGCGATGGCGCCGGAACTGGTTTTATCTAATCGTGTCGCCGCCTCGATCGCCATGGACATTCAAACTTTAGAACAGAGGTGCGCCTTCTTGTCTCCCCGCCTCGTTTTCATTTCTCGTTGCCTGTTCTGAACCCGGTGCGTTGAGCTTCGTTGCTTCCGCCGGTGAATTTTCGTTTTTGCCCTGTGGACGTTCTTTCGTGGGAATTCAGCTGATTGAGCTGCGACCCAGTTCTTGTTTTTGCACCTTCTCGGGTGCTGCCTGGCTGTTGAACGTCTCTGTGGGTAAAAGAAGGCTCCTTGTTAGTTTGTGTTTTCGGAAGAATGTTAATTCGACCGAGGGAGGTGAAAGATTCTGCTGAATTTGATCGTCCTTTCTTGGTTCGTCCAGTTGATTTGGCCACTTTACTTACTGATGTACTTGAGATTGTTATCAACGTTTAAATTGCTCGTGTTCGTCATTGGCCGATGCTCATCTGCTGAAAAGGCGAATGCCGAGTTGGCAGGGGATACATTTCTTGGACACGGAAAGAGTATAGACGTGTGGGAGTGTGTTTGGGACTCTGTAGTTTGCTATGTTTTGATCTTCTCGTTGTAATTGGGCAAGTCTGGGTTCTCATGGTTATCACCCGATGATATTATTTTGTCTGGCCTCGTACCCTTTATCTATTGAATGAACAAGGAGTGTTATGGAAAACCTTATTTTGAATGTGAAGATATCATTTTTCACAAATGTTTTAGATTCTGGGGTTCATTGTTTTGGTTCATCTGTGCCAATCATTTTCCCTTGTGAACTGTGTTGACTTGCGTCACTGTCACACTATAGTTCGTTCAACACAAGGAGTGGCCTCAGGAAGCTGCTTGTTAATCTCTAGGATGATCGTGGCTTCTAAGAAATCTGATCACTTTAGCCTTGTGACCACATCTTTTTGGTTGATATAATTATATAATACTGCTCATAGTTTTCTATCTCTTCTTTTATTTAGAATGATAGAGTGAGGTGCAGTGAAGAAGTGATAGGATGCTTTCTAGTTAGATGTAGTGATATAGGTTCCTTTTTGCAGTGGATCTTTGAATCATGTTTGTTGGAAGCCTAGGTCGCAGATCTTTTTCAGTTTCACTGGTAATAGGAGACCCGAAATTTGGTGTTAGGAACCTTTTGGGTCAGAGCGATGTTGCTAGAAGGATGAGTTTCGTGCATTTTTTAATGAGCTCCAAATATGAGTCAGTGTCGGTTGTTGCACTCTCTGCATATCCAGGAACTGGGAATCTAGAAATGTTGAATAAACTTTTAGGTATGGTCAGATGAATTAAGTGCTGGGAGATGATATTTTCAGTGATTGGAAGGAAGGGTAGTTGAATAAGGAAACTATTATCACTTGGAAGCAATCACTGAAGGCATAATAGAAAAGATACATAAATACAATAGATAATTGGTGGAATTTGATGAGAGTATCAGTCTAGAACAAATAATTACGGGTTTGGTAGCTTTTTTATTCACAGTTATGGATTTTGTCATCTGCTGAGACTGTTTAAGGGTTTAAAAGAGGGCAAACCACAATAAAGGTTTTCATAAAGCTGGAGGACTTTATTTACCCTTTGGTTCATCATCTTTAGACTTGTTCATCTAGTCATTTCCTTTTCGGCTATTAGTTGGTCATTTCACCAAGTAATCTAGCAATATAATTTTTCTTCAGGATCTTGATTCAGTGGCTGATTGATCTTTTGAAATTATTAATAACATTCTTTTTTGGTTCAGATATATTACTCGGTGTAAAGACCATGATGTCCATCCTAATCCTACAATATTGTCCGGCTTCTCCAAGGTTGGTGTTAAATATGGTAATTTCTTTATTAGAAATCTGCGTATTAAACCTTCTCCTGTTTTTCTCCCCTCGTCAGATGTGGAAACTGTAGAAGGTAGCTTTTGGATCATTTTCCCATGAAGAGATAATTCTTGGATAATGGGAACTTGGACTAGTGACATCTTTGTTCCATGCTTGTAATCTGGAAGTTGTCACTTGTCAGTGCTTAGATATACTAAACGATACAGATATAACCTATTCTGGAAGTGGAAGTTAGGGAATCAAATCCCTTATTTTCAACCTCTCTTGCAGTTTCTTCTAGTACTAATGGAAGAGTTCTCAATGGGAAAATTTGTCTCTACAAGCAGCTATACTTTAATTATTTTGTTGAACACTAATATGGATTTTGCAGAATGTGTTTATGAAATATAGTGGTCACAACAATGTTTGGGCAAAGAAATATTGACTTTGTATTTAAGTCATTGTACTAAACTGAATGGGATATTGGGATAGTGAGGCCGAAGAGAAATACTTTTACAATTACAATCAACAACTTTCATGTCTTATGAAATGATTCTGGTCATTACAGGCAGTCAGAATGCCCAGTTCTCTAGTTTGCGCATTCTTTCGTGAATTTGGATTCACATGATCTTTTTCTTTACTAGAATTCTCACCAGTCTCCTTATAGGATCATGTTATATTCAGTGAACTTATGTTAGCATCTTGAGGATATGCCCAACTTAACTGAACTCACAATATCTTGGAGATAATAAGTTGTGTCGACTTTCCGTTTATGCCTCCTAAATCCTAGGTCAAAGGAACAATACATTCTTTTTTAGTGCTTATCTTAGTTTTTTGGGAACTTGTTCTTACCTTCTTCCTACCTTGTTCAACAATACATTATAGTTAAAATAAATGTCTCGTCTCCTAAACTTAAAACTCTGCCATTGTGTATTCCCCTTCTCATGAGAAGTAATTATCTGTCCAGAGTAAAACTCACTCTTTATTGTAGGTTTCTGGGCACTTTATTTTATCATATATCTGTGTCTTTGCCCAAATTTATTCAATTATTTCTTCTCTTTCATTCTGTTGCCTGCCTTGTTCTGCAGCCTGCCTGCAATGTCCCCATTCTCTGACTCTGCTACCATAATTTTCTCTGATCCTTTATCCTCTTGTTCCTTTACTTGTTTACTATGTGAATGTCAATTTATGGTGATGAAAATCAAATTTTCTCAGAAGTTGAATATGTCTCTCTTGTACTACTTTTTGGGACTAGTACACTCCAGGTGCTTTCACCCTCTCTTGTTTTCTCCCTTGGGTTGGGGGGGGGGGAATCTCCAAGGGTCCTCCTTTTCATGTGATTATTCTGGATGGAGTCTCACAACTGGCTCATTTCTGCTCACTTGTTTGCTCATCTAAGATATCTGATATGAGTCCTGCTCTAGTCTTTGGCTTGGCCTTTTGGGTGGTAAATTTGCTCAAGTTAGTGAAAAAGGTTCTTCTATCTTTTTTTCTTCTATTCATCAAATTCACCATTTCTTCCGTAGTCAATAATAATAGCTGAAGCCCCCTTTATCAACTTGTACTGCTTTGATAGTGCCATTGTGCTAATCAATTAGTGGAAAGAAACTTTGTTAGTTCAAGTCATTGGAACCCTAATTAGTGACTTTGCCCACATGCTTGTTTCTTGGTCTATCTATCGTGTGCTTTTGGATTTGCATGTGCACATGATGGAGCATGGTGCATGCGCATGTTCATATCATGTTTTTTTTTTTTTTTTTTTAGTGGTAATACTGGTCAAATTGGATTTTGATTTTTAGCACTTTTTAGCACCACGCATCTAGGTAATATCTATCGTACAATTGTGTTAGGATGTTCAGTTAACTTACTTTCTATAATGGACTTTATTATAATTTTCTTCGTTCAATTGAATCTCTTTAAGCATGTTTTCTTTGTTTATTTTCTGCTCTAGAGGGCTGCTTCCTAAAGTTCATTCTTCCTTTTTCTTTTATGTGCAGGCTGAGGTAAAAAAAACTCGCCATGAGTTATGTATACTAGAGATCATTCTAGACCATCTCAAGGACATGGATCTCCATCCACTGCTTGATGTAGTGGTTGACATTGAGGCATCTGAAATTGAAGCAGTTGACATATATAATAAATCATCAGGTGAATTAAAGGGAGAGTATGCGTTATTGCTGATGCGTGCCCTGAATAAAAAACTCCATGCGGTTGATCTCCAGGATATCTCCTTGGGAAAGGACTTTTGCCGGTACATCCTAATCTCCTTTTGATCTCAGGAAGTTATGGAAATTTGACAACATCACATGCATGGTCTATTATGATTTTAAGTCCAAATTTTTTGTTCTAAGGATTGTGCACTTGATAAACAAGTTTTGAGCAGTTTGGAAGTGCGGTAACTGAGAAACAGATTACTTGGTATCTTTGGCTGTGAGGGCTTCGGATCAGATTCTGGAGAGTTGATCTTGGTTTTCTTTTAGGTTTTGCATTCGATATGCTGCTTTAAACCTGAGTAGGTAGGTATCACTGATATAGGGGAAAAAAATGCAAACTGGAGGCACTGGAGCAAGTCATTTTATGTTTTCAGGAAATTTTTGCTTCCATTCAAGTGTCCATAGCTTTGTTAAAAGATCTTATTGGAGGAAGATTGCAATTTTATTTGAATTAAGGGTCATTTATAGTTATCATTTTTGTTATATCCATTGGCCATTTATGATGTGGTAAATGTAGTACATAGGTGCCCCAACTTCTCTCTTGTTTTTAACTGGTAAAGAGGAAGAAATGTGGATAATTTATATCAAAATACAATTAGATATCAACTTATGCATAATTTGAAAGAGTGAAAGAAGTAGAAAGTTGGGCTTTCAGATATTTTACACGTTTGAAAGAAACTTATGTAGTCTAATATCTGAGAACCATAAGATTATGTCTGCTTCCCTCAGATAAACACCCTTGTTAATCCACTTGTTTAATAAGGAAAAACTCTGAAAAGAAGAGTTTTGACTTGTTTAAGGAGCCTCTTGTTCAATTGTGGCTTCAAATAGGTTGTGTTTGGTGGAGAGTGGAAGATCCACTTGCTCTTCCTGTGATTTTTCTGTTTCTAAAATCTAGCTGGAGGAGTTAATCTTTAGTTGGGGGTGTGGTGGGTGGATCAGGTGTTGGGAAGGGGGAGGGAGAGGAGAGGATGTGAGAAAGAGAAGAGAGGACAGGGTTGGGGGGGGTGTGGGGGGGAGGGTCATCCTGCCTCCTTCCCTGGGTTCTTTCTGAAAATGGTAGAATTTTTCTAGTAAAAATATAAATGGGTGCAGAACTGGAGTGAAGTTGTAGGAGTATTAGAGATAATGAGAGTAACTAGGTCGTACTTGCATTTAAATGTTACCGTGCTGAACTAGTCATCAATGTTCTCTTATAAGGCAAGAACTGATTTTTAACTAAATTGCTTTATCAAAATAATAATGTTCTTTTGGTGGTTCTATGAATTAGGGATCTTTCAAGTAGAGGCTTGATGTGCGAAGTGTTAAACATGAGGTCTTCCCATTTTCGCAAGCTCAGTATGGTGGGGAAGTTTAGTCGAATGCACACTTTGAATTTGGATTACAGCACTTCGCTAACTAGCTTCCAGAAAGATTGTTTCGCTTGCATGCCGAATCTAAAGTTCCTGTCAATGTGTGAGACAAGAGTTGCTAATCTCTGGACAACTACTGCTGCACTTTCCAAACTCCCTTCTTTGGTGGAGCTAAGATTCCAAAGACGGTTATATTATGAGGATGCAGAATCTTGTATTACATCATCAAGTGGCAATGAGGATGGCAGAAATAATCCTTTTCCGGAAGAATCAAATATTGATATTGCGACACTAGTAGATCAGAATTTAATCTCAGAGGCTATGCTTCACAATCTAATGACAGTCACTAATGCGATTGGCAATCCTGAACTACAAAGGGAAGGTGAGGAGTCATCGGACGATAGTGAGGTTGATTTCTCAAGTCAGAGGCAAGAATATGGTTTCATGCATGAATTAACTAATGCAATCAGCGAGTGGAGTGGGAGGGCCAATGCAAATGATGAGGTAATGATTGAATTGATCTTTACATGCTTGGCATTAACATCATATGAGCAGCATGTCATGGTTGTTAAATGGAATCTTAGTCAACAGTAAAATATTGTACTTGGATAGGAAACAGAATTGAGTCTTAACATCAGGTAAGTTACTTGAATAACTTCTAGATTTTGTGGATTTGTGTGAAGAGAACAAACTCCCAATTAGACGGGTAACACTTTGGAATGTCCAAGAAAGCCATCATATAGTTGAGGCCGAAAGCCATATTTAAAGTAAACTAATAATATATACATAAAAAAATTTACACCAAGAATAGGCTCTAAATATGGTAAGGAGGATATGTATGCTTTAAATATGGTTTTTGGCTTTAACAATATGATGGCTTTCTCGAATTGTACGGAAAGTGGATAGAAAAGATGTCCTGAGTCATATAGAGAATTACATCATCTATATAAGATGTTCAGAACACTTTTGGTTCCTTTGCTCGTTAATAAATAAATATATATGCGATGTATTTAGCTGCGATGAAAATGCAGGTAGAAATGACTGTGTTAGCATCATAAAAATCATCATCAATGTCATGGAGGACAACAGGCTGCAGTGAATAAAAGACTGCAATGAAAATGCAGGTAGAAATGACTGTGTTAGCATCATAAAAATCATCATCAATGTCATGGAGGACAACAAGCTGCAGTGAATGGAAGAGAAATCATCTTTTCATTGTTTGATGTGATCTTGTCTGCAGGTCAGAAAAATCTCATTTTCTTTTCCAACTGTTGTCTGTTCTATAGGTTGAATCTCTCAGCCACAGCGAAGAAGAATCTATTGGTGCTTCAGGCACATATTCTTCTACAAATATTGCATCGAAATACATTCCCTGTAGCTCTTCACCTATATGCTTCAAGAAACACTACAGAGAGTTCATGATAGCTTCTTTACCCCATTTGAAAATGCTTGATGAATTACCCATTAGAAAGAATGAGAGGGAACAGGCTGCTGCTACCTTTTCACAATATTTTGAGTACCTCCCATACAGAAGGAAAGCTAAAGAGAGCGTTCTCAGTATCTTGCAAAACCGTGAAATCAAAGAAAGTCGAAACCTGGCTCGTGCAAATAAAAGAAAGAATACATATCCATCTGGAAAGTCTCAATATTTCTACACCAGGTCACTTTGTGCTGCCAGAGTAGGATCTTGTCCTTGGCCTTCATTGCAACCGCTTTCTTGTTCTAGTTCAGGAGAGGAAGCTCTGAACTTTCGTCCTAGACAATTTGAGTATCATCCTTCGGATTCTTCTCTTATGGTTTTTGGAACATTGGATGGAGAGGTGATCATTATCAACCATGAGAATGGTAAAATTGTCAGCTGCATCCCATCTTATGGAGTGATGAGTAGTGTATTGGGACTCTGTTGGCTCAAGAAGCACCCCTCTTTGGTAAGTTATGATTATATCAATATACTTTAAGACAACTACATAGGAATGAGTGCTACTTATCTAGGCACGTTGCTGCAGATTTGATCGCAACTTATCACAATTTTGTAGCATGCATGTACCATTTTGAAGCTTTTAATTAGTGATATTAAACGTTGAGAATTTTAGCTGCTGTGGGTCTTCAGTTTAATTATATCCACTTTTTAGTAGACTAAAACTTGCTTTAAGTATAGGATTACATTCAGTTCCGAGCATAAGAAAATGGGTAATTTTGTAATCTTTGTACAGAAGTTGTAAAATCAGTGGAGATTTTTCAATTTCATCTATATTTTGTCATAAAACTTGATCTTCTTTGAGACTTTCTGGTGAGTTTGGTGTTTGTGGTGGCTGCAGCTTTTGCTCATGACTAGTTTTTAGCTTGCTGTAGTTTTTGCTTTGAACATTATCGTTCAAACTTCTATGTTATTGACTGCAACTCCTTGTGAATGTTATAAATATTGATCATTCCGAATCTTTAAGGCATATAAATATATACATTTAGATTCGAATTTTTCTCCTAATATATACACACACATTGTTTTTGAACTAAAGCGAAAGGCCACCTTTTGGCTTTTCTGCTGAAAGCAGTAAGTGTTGTCCAAAAGAATCCCCACCGCCCCCCAAAAAAAAAAAAAAAAAAAAAAAAAAAGAAAATGCATGAAGCTATAAGTTGTCCTTAAGAGGATGATTAGGATTAGACTACTTATCCATGTTTCTTTCACCAAGATCTTCTTCATCACTTTTGCTAGGATTTGAAATCCCAGAAATCCACCAAGGGGCGAGGGATGGATTGGTTGAAAATCAGAATTTTGAAACTCTTTTAGAAAACCATAGTATCAAAAGAAATTATGCTGAGGCTAAGTGGATGATGCCATGTTAGGCCAACAGTGATGCTCTAAGTAAATTGTATTAAGGGATAAGGGGTAAGAGGATTTGAGCCAAGTACTTATAAAGGTTCAGTTATCTATGCCTAGTTGTCTTTTTACAGACTTATAACCTCAGAAGGCTGAACTCAACTATTAAGCCAAGTAGATCGCGAGTCACTAAATCTCTTTGCCACAGCAACAATTGGAAGACAGAGAATTGCACCTATGCTGATAATTACGTTGTGTGATAGTTGTCCTTTTAACTCACTGTTTCTCTCTGTTTCAATCTCAGCTCATTGCTGGTTCTGACAATGGTTCACTAAAGCTATATAATATCCAGCAACTACCTCCAAACAATTCAGGAGCATATTCAGGTGCTGCTTCTGTCACTTTTGATGACTTTGATCAGTTGACTTCAGTTCATGTGAATTCTGCGGACGAGTTGCTTCTTGCTAGTGGATACTCCAAAAATGTTGCACTGTATGATATCAACAGTGGAAGACGTCTTCAAGTATTCACAAATATGCATCAGGAGCATATAAATGTTGTAAAGTTTGCTAACCATTCCCCAACCCTTTTTGCTACTTCATCTTTTGACCACGATGTCAAACTGTGGGATTTGAGACAAAAACCTTTTCTTCCTTGCTACACTGCGACCAGTTCCAAAGGGAATGTTATGGTTTGCTTTTCTCCAGATGATCATTATCTTCTCGCATCAGCTGTTGACAATGAGGTATTTGTTGGTACTTGTAAAAACCACCTGTAAAATCCTGAATTATGCACTTATTTTGTTTAATTGTAGATATTGAACTGAGTAACGTCTTGCTTTTAGATTCTCAATAAGCAAGAGATCCAGTCTCATACATGTCAACATTGATTTTAAGAATCTTTTGAGATTTCATATGTAGTCCAAGCAGGTAAGTGTATAATATGAAGCCAAATATGTTAACAAATGCATACTGGAAGATAATGCTCAATACATAATCTATATAAGTTACACAAATGTCTTTATTCAAACAGCCAACGTAAAATCTATTAGCCCATAGTATTTTATGATCAAGGCTCGTACACTATATCAGTTGTGTCGGCAACAATTCCTCCCCTCTTTAGTAAAACCTTTCGCAAGGGCAAATGTGGTGACCCGTGTCTCAATTCGGGATTGAAATAAATGTACCACTTCGTTTTGCCTGCTCCCTTTCCTTTTAGAATGCTCCCTATATTGAATGTTCCAAGCCTTCCGATTTTGAGATTTTTTTATTTTAGCTAAATCGGGATGTCCTCATAACATCTCTTTAGTTTTTCAATCCTGAGAACACCTCCAGAAGAACTCATCAAAGTATTATTTACATTTGTTGGAAGTACTTGGTACCATCCACTAGATTGAGTTTTCGTATAATAAGGTCTCAATTTTTGTGTATGCAAAACTTCCTCCTAGTTTCATCTGTTTAAGCATTTAGATCTTTGCTGCTATTGTTTGAGATCCTTCTTCACCCATTTCTTAGGCCATGCTATTTAATATGTGACAGGTTAAACAATTTCGGGCTGCTGATGGAAAGCTTCTTTTGGATTTTGGAATCAATCCAACGGGAAGCTCCCAGAATTATACACGGTCATACTACATGAACGGCAGGGATTATATTATCAGCGGGAGCTGTGACGAGCATGTTGTCCGTATTTGCTGTGCACAAACTGGAAGGCGTCTTAGAGACGTTTCCTTGGAGGTAAATCTATGACATTTGCATGATATGGAAATTTTATGGATTCAGCAAGTTGCTAGCAATTTAGGCTAACTTTAGAATGCTGTGAGTTTGAGATATGATGTATCTTGCTTTCCTTGGAGGTAAATCTATGACATTTGCATGATATGGAAATTTTATGGATTCAGCAAGTTGCTAGCAATTTAGGCTAACTTTAGAATGCTGTGAGTTTGAGATATGATGTATCTTGCTTTCCTGCAGAAGCATCTTCTGTTTATAAACTTAATGGTGTCTAACTCCTGTCTGTTAATCTCTATTTATCATTTTACTAGAGCTAGAAAAACACGTCAGACTTCATGATTTGATACTCGTACAGCAGAAAGATGTGTTGTTATGGTGGGTTAATCATGATTTAGCCTGATTGGAAATGCTATTCGGGATATTGGTGGCTTGAAATCTTACTTTCACATTGTTAAATGATAGATATCAATTATGAGCTTCAATTATAAGAATTATGATCCTTGACAATCAAATAAATGGATATCAATGATGTCAAATGGGAGGTTGAAGTTACAATATTATGCTCTTGATCATTCAGTAAGGCACTTGAAAGTACCAGAATGCGACCTTATATAAAGGCATGTCTCCGTGTCTCTCTATCTAAACTTAGTCAATATGCCTCTGCTGTGGAACACAGGATATTTCTTTTTGTATCCTCATATGAGGCTAAGTCACAGTTGGTTAAGATCTTGATTGTTTGAGAACATGTGCCAAATGATCTTGCTCAAATTGTGTCAACATCTTCAAGAAAAATATTTAGGCATTTATGAAATCAGCAAGGTGGAAAACCTCGGGTACCATTTCTAATAAATAGCTCACATAAGTGATTACAGTTTGAGTGGGAAAATATATATCTCTTCTATGTGAGGAAATTTTAGTAGCCACCAGTGAAAGTTCTCAACCTGAAAAGCAAGAATAAGGCTAACAATGTATTTCCTTATTAAGTAGAATGGCAGCACAAATTCCTGTGTTGTTTCACTTAATAAGAGCTATACCTTCAGTGAAACCCAATTGTTGACATGCTTTAAATAAGATGATTTGCAACCTCCTGGAGTCATATATTCTAATTTGAGAATTTGAAGCCATCTCCTCATGTGACATTGCAAACGAGTTTCAATATTACATATAAATCCTACATAGGATGAAAATCAGAATCATGAAATGGACGTATCGTTTTTGAATTGTGAAAAGAATTGAATCAAGCTGTGAATTAAAAGATTCGGTAACAAAGTTCCCGAATAAGTTGGACATGAAGTGTAGCTCACTAAAACTAGGTAAGAATTAAAGAATAAAATTAATGAATAGGTGATTTCAATCATAACAAAAAATCACTGCCTCATGAATGATGTAATTTCTCAAAATTTGATTCCATAATTGTCCCCTCTCTCTCTCTCTCTCTCTCCTTGTGCAAGATGTTTTTGTGGAGTGTTAAGTTAGCATAGCCATGCCCGTGCTTTTTCATACTACTGTGGAGAAGATGGAGATTAATCTTTCTTATATTAGGAAGCTTAGAGATTGCATTTTGTTTATGAAATAATTTTATTTATCAAGAAATTGTTCGAGTACATCAGTTATATGCAAAACAGCGAACTGGCAACAGTCATTTATAGTAAGTATGGAACATGAAATACATAGGTGCAAATCCATAAAAGCGGAATGAGATTCAGATTCAGATACCTTGACTCTCACTTCATTTCTCTTTTTAAATGCTGTACACTGGAAATTGCAAAGCTACACTCCAAGCCTTTGGAAAGGTGCTTTATCTTTGAAATAAGCATAGAACTGGCTTTGGCACAACCCAGCAAATGCTATAATTGAAAATTGAATTGCTAAGCAAAATTGTAGGAAAAAGCAAATGATGTGTAGATTTCTTGGATGCTTCATGCAAGTTGAACCAATTAGAATGGAAGAGTGCTTTGGAAGATTCTTGAAGGTGAGGCCTCTTTTCCAAGAAGCTGCCTGAACAAAATGAGATGTTGGGTGGGACATTAGGAAGCCAGATGGCTTTGGGAGGAGAATGACCAGAATCATTGAAAGTTAAAATTGCTTATAGCTCTATGGTAGGAGTTAAATGAGAGGACTTTGCTTTTAGAGACACATGGAAGCTTGTCTTCCTGTGAATCACCAGGATTGCTACTGAAAGGGCAAAGTGGAAGGAAGAGACATGATCATGCTCCAATCAATAAAGTTCTTGATAAAAATGGGATTCATATGATAGATGCAATAATTAACACACCGAAATTCAGAAATCATATCATTCTGATCATTGATTAGAAGAGGATTGAAATCAATCTAGACTTAAGGGGAGGACCGTAGCACCAAGCATCGTGCCTGAAATGTACTGTACATCTGTCAATCGTCACTGATCTCAAATCAAACAGAGGTTTTGTTTTGCTTGCCTACCTATTTAAAATTGATTGCGGTAACAACATTGGAACATTTATTTGCTGAACATGTCCTAAATATGCCCAAGCAGTCGTAGTCCTAAATTCAAATGCAGTTGCTAAGAATCATAAAATCAAATAGATGGCTGATTTAAATCCATATTACTTTTATTTATCAATGTTATGGCCATCTAAGTTGATCAAGTAGGCTAATTATGGGTTATGCATGATCTGAGACCAACCAGTATTCATTTATTAGCGAGAGTTATATAGGTTGACCGGACGGTGACAAGATGTAATTAACCCTTAAAATAGCTAATTTCTTGTATTGTTGACTGGTGTCCAGGTTTTGTAGGTTTGAAACTGAAAATGTCCACCCTATTTATGGAATGCCTTAGTGGGATTGGCACTTGCATAGCAGGATATGCCAATGGGGATATAGCAGTACAATAACTCATTGTAGTGTCCTATTGTTGTCTACGTAATTTTATAAGTCAATTGAGCTTCTGCTGAAAAGGATGTCCTTATTCCTCATGCAAACCCACCAAAAGGAAAATAAAAAAGAAAAAAAAGAAAAAAAACGGTTCATACTTGTGCATGCAGATGAAGAGAAAAGAACGAAAGAGATTCAAATGGAATAAAGATTGACAAACAGAATTTCCTCTGACATGCATTGTAATTAAAATACAGTAGAGAACAACTCATTTCCTGGAAAGCAGATAATTAATGATCAAAAAGGTATTTGCAAGATGCTAATTACTGAAACTTTAATGGTCGTGTCATCAACTGAAACCGTAATCTTCTGAAACTAATGAGGTTGAAAGGAATTATCTGTGAGCATAAATAAATTGAGCTTAATTCCTTTTGTTATATAATCCTTTGCACCTGTGATGCGAACTTGATTTATCTAATAATAAATGTTTTTTTTTTTTTTGCAGGGAAGAGGTTCAGGATCTTCCATGTTCGTGCAATCTTTGAGGGGTGATCCTCATAGAGTGAGTTATGCTCTATTTCGCTATTAGGCTTTGCAATTTAAACCTAATATATCATCTCAAACTGATTCCTTGTGTTACTATCAGACTGATGTCTCCATAGAATTCTGAGAAACATGTCCACACAACTTCTGTCCATTTTTGGTTTCTGTTGACATGCTTTTACATATTTAGCCAAAGGATTTTTATATTCAAAGAAATCTATGGTGAATATAATAGTGATTGAGGTAGCACTTAAAGTATGGATTTGGTCCATCAACTGTACACTTTCTCTATGCAGTCTCTTGCTAAACTTTTTGCAATAACATCTACTTTTACTTTTCTATTTACTTCCATCTGTTACATGTGCCACTGGATGATGGTAGGGGTGCGTTATAGAATGTCCACATGTTCAAAGGAGGAGGTGCAGGAAATGATTATTGATATACTGATCTACAAATTTCCGTGAAAATATGAGGGAGAAACTAATATCATTAAATTGTTAAATGTGTGGATATCTTCGCACAAAATTTTACGACTAGGCTGGTAAAATGTCATAGAAAATTTTACTAGGACTATGCTGGTAAAATGTCATAGCAAATCAATAACTATTCCTAAATGAAATTATTCCTGCTGTCTCTTGTTCGTTATTGACATTTAGAATGGTCGAGAGCCTCTCTATGCCCTTTTTGCTAGCACGGTCCAAAACATTTTGTGCGGTATTATTATATAACAATTGAATAATTAAGGATCTTCATGCACATCACTTCTAGATGTGGTCTGGTTTTCCTTCTATCTTTAGGTTTGTCCAGGATGGGAAAGTTTATGTAGGGCTGCGTCAATTGATGGAAGAAAGGCAAATGCATTTTAAACAATTAATGTTTCTGCCAACTAAATTTTAGATATCAAATTTTAGGTACCTTTTACTCATCATTGCTCAGGCATCTTTTTCTAGTGATCCTGTTTTTTATTCTACATAATTTTTCAAGAGGATTCTCCTGGTGGATACAGAATTACTAGAAAATAAAAGAAACCAAGCTATTGGAATGCGTCTTCTGTTATTTTTCTGGTTGCAAGAAGCTTGAGAGGGCAAAACTTTGGGAGAGAATACCTCACCTAAGAATACGAATCCTGCTTATATAGTAGTTCTAATGTTAACTTGCAGACTAATTTATACCTCTGTTGCTGTTGTTTCTTCCTGAAATTCATGCATTTATTTGCTTGCTACATGTCAGAAAGATGTTGTTACTTATTGGATTGGTTACCATTTAACTGTTAAGAAGACTGGCATGATCAGCTTTTTATTGTTTCTCTCCTGTCTCAAATCCTTCAATTATCATTTATAAGCAGAAAAAGCTCACTCTTTGAGTGATTGCTTCCTAAGCGATGCACTAATAGCCGTTTGATGTCTATCCTGCACTTTCGTTCACTGTTATATTATCCCATGCTGTTTCCATCCTCATTCACTTAAACTACTGTGATCAGGATTTCAACATGAGCATTTTAGCTGCCTATATGCGTCCAAGTTCAAAATCAGAGATTGTCAAGGTATGATCTGCCAACAATTTGTTATTTCATTTGCTCTCAAAATTATGTGTTATATATCCTTGGGTTATGAGTTAAATTGAGCCATAATTGTCAGGTCAATCTGCTAGCATCAAATGATGATACAAAGGACTACTCTAATGGCCAGAATGTTCCCATATCCAACAGCCTGGGAGGTTGATGATTCTTGGTTCTAGTTGTATATTCTCCTACCTTCAATATGTGTAAATATGGATTTGCTGTGTTAACATTGAATGACGAACTCGTTAAGTGAGTCCGTCGTGCTGGAAGCAATTCCCAGCAGGGGGAAGAAACTATGTTTATAGTGAAAGCCATGGTGAGGGTTATACAAAGTTGCTGTGCTGAACATTGAATGATGAACTTGTTAAGTGCGTCTGTCCTGTTGTAAACAATTCACAGCATGGCAAAGAAACTGTATTTTAGTGAAAGGCATGGCTTGGGTATCTTGTGAGTATATCTGCTACCCAATTACCTGTTGTGTTGTTATGTTGGGATTTCCCAACGTTATCTCTTTAGTAAGCTAGATATTTAATTTGTTCTGTTATTAGCATCTACTATAGTAATCATTCCCATGTAAGCATCTCAAGTTTACCGTTAAGCTTAGTAGGTCATTGTGTTTTTGGGGACTGTTGCATCTCTCTGAAGAGATGGAAGGACAAATTAGACTTGGAAGTGTGTGAATGCTTGTGCAAAATCTCTCTGAATCTTTCTGGGTTCAGCTGGATGTTTTTCCTTCTGTTGCCGTCTCATCTTGCCATGGAGGTTAGTGATACTTCAACGAGGCAATGAGATGAAACTTGCTTCACCAACAGATGAATGGGCAAAATGGGAAGTTTTGGGTCAGGGCCTGTGTCTGCAACTGTAGCACTCGCTTAACATCAACAGTGTAGATGAAAGGAGCCTTTCGGGGATGGACATGTATCCTTTACTCCCTTCTTTCATTATTTTCTTCATTTAATATTCACAATTCACTTCAACATTGTCTTTTAAGTTATTTTTTATCCAGACTAACAACTCAAATAATTTCTCAACGAAATTGCAAGTTACTTTATACAGTTCATTTCTACATTTATTTTCATCTTTGTAGTATATTCACTCTTCTTTTTCCTTAATAACTGAGTTTTCTTCTTCTTCTTTTTTAAAGTTAAAGAGTGCTGACACTTTTACTTAGGTTTATGCATTTTTGCTAATTGATTTACTTTAAATTTTATGAAATTGATTCATGAAAGCAATAAAGAGTGTTTAATAAAATGTTTTTTTTTTTTTTTTTTGTTGTTGTACTGATATCCAAATTTTTATTTTTAGATATCGATTTTCAAGGAAATTATCATATGATAGTAGTGCATTGAACAATCTGTCATATCATTTACTATAGAGTAATTAAATAAGAATATTTCATTTCAAAATCATTTTCTACTGGAATTAGATTTCTTGAGATGATGATTGCACGTGGAATTACCTTAACCATACTTTTGTAGAATTGAATAGTCATCATTTGTGTTCTAGATACCTTTAAACATATATTCTCCAGAAAATTGTCGAAAGTCCTAAACATATAACACTTCTATCTATTTAGTTTTAAATATTTTAATTTACCAATTGAGTCCTAAGCTATTTCATATTTGGTCAAATTGAGTTAATCCGGCCAATTTTGATTGAAAATCGCTGATGTGGACAAAAAAAAAGTTATGATAATATTTTCGTTTTTTTTGAATTTTTATTTTTATTTTTACTATGCCCGACGAAGGTTGCTATTTTTCACTGGCCATTAGGCAGGGCCATTGCAACCACGGGTGAGGCAGCATTGCTCACGGGGAGGGTGTTGTCCATGGCAGTAGGAGTGAGCTTCAAACTCATGCCATCGTTGCCAGCCTAGAGCTCGAAAGCTTAAGCGTCCAAGAGCTTAGAGATTAAGCTTGAGTAACCATGGTGATCACAAGCTTGAAGCTTGAGCTTCCATGGCAAAAGCAAGCTCAAAGCTTGAGCTTCCATGGCAAAAGTGAGCTCAAAGCTTGAGCATTCATGGCTACAAGCAACGGCCAATCACGATGTTCTCGCTTAGATTTGGGTGAGGCCGAGTAAGGGTGGCAACCCTCGCCAGTGGCCGGTAAGAGCTGTGACCCTCACTAGCGGCCAATGAGGGGCTTTGTGACCCTTCCTACTGGCCGCTGAGAGCTTGGCGGCTCTTGTCGGTTGTAGAAAAAAAATGAAGAACAGAAAGAGAAGCAAAGGGAAAAGAAAAGAAAATAAATACAGAATTCGAAAAAAATATTAAAATATTATTAAAAATTATTTGCGTTAGTACTAACCATGTTATGTAAGACAATCGGTATCCACATGAACTATTTTTAATTAAAATTGGCCAGATGAACTCAATTAATTATGATTCAATTGACAAAATTAAAAAGTCTAGGATTAAATTGACAATAAAGTAATAAATATATGACCTTCTACAAACTTTTCTCATTCTCAAACTATCACCTCATACTTGAGGATCAAAATAAAATTTGTGAAATTTTTCTTTTTTAATGCATTGATTTAGCTTGTATAGTTCCACGTCATTTAAATCTATCTATAATTACAAGTACTCATGTTCTTGGGACTAATACCCTAAAAATCCCCCAACTTTACTTAATCTCAATTCTTCCCTCAATTTTTTTTAAAAAAAAAAAAAAAAAAAAAAAACATTTTTACTTTAGCCTCAAATCTGCCAAAATATCATTGGTTTCTTTAACATTATTGACATTAAGAAGATGTTGTCCTATATATATGTGAGAGTGTGAGAGTGTTGATAAAAATGAATGTTATAATAACGAATCTCTAACTAAACTAGAAGGTAGTGGTAATTTTGGGATGTGTGGACAGCTTCGAGATTAGAACGAAAGTTGCAGATCCTTTCAGACAAAAAAATCGGGAATGGAAATAGGATTGGAGTAGAGTCTAGGTAATTAGACCATGAATTCTCGCTAATCTTTCATGTACACGTCTACAGCATTTTCACGAGCTGCAACAGTTTATGACAGCACCTAGGAATTTGTCACGTCTAACACCATCTACCGACACCTCCGCCTTTATCGCACCGACCGCCATCCCCCGCAGAATCCACCTGCCATCCTTCTCTGCCACCTTCACGTGTGACTGACAACGTTCGGACAACGCTTGCCATCACCAAACAACACTAAGCCACAGCACTCGCGACAGAACAAGCAACGACAAGAGCCGAAGAAGAAGATGGAAACAATCCTCATCCGTCGTTCAAGACAGAGTAAGTCATCGTTACTACACACGTGCAACATAAACACTGAGCTGGATCTGGATCGTTAAAAGTTGCGGATCTTACGTAGAATTTGTGCGGATCCGATGACGGTGGACGGCTTCGATTGAGCTCCGTCTCTCTTTTTCATTTCCAGGTGTAGCTCTTTATATAAGAACTACATCTCGACAGAACGAGACCTCCACCGTTAGCGAGATCCGAAGATAGAGAGAAGCTAGAAGAAAAGCCATGAAGCTGTTGGCTCCGACTCTTCTGCTCTGCTCGCTCCTCCTGAGCTTCGCTCTCTCGGAGCCCTCATCTGCAACGTCGCGTGAGTATAAGCAAGCATACCCTCTTCTTGAAATGACCATCTTCTTGAAATGCTAGATTTTAAGTCGTGTCAATGCTTGCAACTTTCATCTGACGCTCCATCATTTTAACCATGACTTTGCGAAATGTTTCTTGGATTCTGGTCTTGTGCTTCCGATTGAGCAACTCCATTTCAGCCTGACTTGGGTTCTCTCTCTCCGTGATGTTTTTTTGTATCTAGCCATGTTTTCCTCCGATCACGCCTTTAATTAGTGAGTTACAGACATCGGCATTTACCCACTTTATTAGTTAGGTTTACATGTAAGTGATGTCCATGAACATACATTGATGCTGGCGATAATAGTACATAGATGAAATACTGCAGCATTCTGTGGGAATAAGTGCAAGGGGAGGTGCGCGAAGGCCGGGGTGATGGACCGGTGCGTCAAGTACTGCAACATCTGCTGCCAGGAGTGCGGGTGCGTCCCGTCTGGGACCTATGGCAACAAGCACGAGTGCCCCTGCTACCGTGACAAGCGCAGCTCCAAGGGCAAGCCGAAATGCCCTTGATCACCATATGCATTCTCCATTGAATCTAGAGACTCCAAAGTTTGAGCTTGAGTTCATGGCCTTGATGATCAATAAGAGATTGTAGTGTTCAGACTAGGGCTTAATAGCATGTGGACATCTCTGCTTGATTTTGTGTTTGGAAGGTGTTTGTGTTTCTGTCTTCCTGGTGGGGGTAGTCCCGATGAGGACATGTCATCCAGTAGTTGCAGTCTTTTGCCCCTTTCCCATGAATTATATTGCCTGTATTTGGTGTTTCTGAAAAGTGAGCCTTTTATCTTTTTTTGTGTCGATTGAAAAGAAGATATCAGACTGAACATCATCTTGAAAACCAGGGGCCTAATCATTTTGAAAACTAGGGGAGAGAGTTGGATTGGGGTCATAATTCGAACCAAACCAAACTAGTTCAATTCTCGGCTCTACACACCTTTTGCGTTTAGTTTAGCATTCTCAAGGAGCTTTCAGCCTCTAAAGCCCCTTGGAGAAATGTTAGACCATTTGGCAATAATTTTCAAGTAGCTTTCAAATGAAAGCTATCATTGGGAAATTCTCAATTTAAAAAGTCCAATTTCTTTCATAAGTGGTAGTTTTTAGGACAAAAAACATCCAACAACGGTTGAAGGGAGGGGGGGCTTGAGACCCAGTTCAGAGGGAGTGATTGATCTAGTTGGGTTTTAATGACTCAATCCGTAACTTTATTTTGTTCTCTAAAGCAGTGGGTTAGGCTTAATTCAAAGAGGCAAACGAAACTTATTTTTTCTTCTAAAATTATCCTCACTCATTTTTCAAATTTCTAATTTTTCCCTCGTTATTATTTTTTTAAATGTAAAAAATAATGCTAAAAAAGTAAAATATACATAAATGCTAAAAAAATTAAATATATTTTTTTTTTTAAAAAAATTATTTATATATTTGATTTTTAACATTATTGTCAAAATTTATATTTAAAAAGTTGCCTACATTATTTTTTTCAATTTTAAACAATGAAAATTAAAAAATTCTGATGAAGGGTTTGGTCTTTTTCTTAATAATATATATATATATATACACGTTTTGATTTTTAGCATTATTTTCAAATTTATATTTAAAAATTTGCATACATTATTTTTTCAATTTTAAACAAATAAAAATTACAACATTTTGACAAAGGATTTGGTCTTTTTAAAAAAAAAAAACCCATTATATATATGTATTCGATTTTTAAACATTATTATCAAATTTTATATTTAAAAAGTCGCATACATTATTTTTTTTCAATTTTAAACAAAATAAAAATGAAAAAAATTCTGATGAAGGGTTTGTTTTTTTTTAAATATATATGTATTTGATTTTTTAGCATTATTTTCAATTTTATATTTAAAAAAAGTTGTATACATTATTTTTTTCAATTTTAAACAAATAAAATTAAAAAAAAACTAATATTAATCACCATAATGGTTTTTCAAATGTGCTTTCTACCAAACAATATTTCTCTTAAAATTGCTTCTCAAAGCATAATTTGCCAAACAAATTAAATAGTTCAAACACATAGCATCAGTTTGCATTTGCCTAAAAACAAGTCCTTTAGGTTAAACTGCATGCATTTTTCCAATGAGCTTTCAAAATGTTAAACCAAACGCACCCCTAGAGTCGGCCTAGAATTGGTTTGGTCTCTACTTCCAAGGCTAGAGTCTTACTTGGGAATTGATTCAATCAATCCGATACCAAGCTAAACTAGTATTGAAGCCTTTGGAAATAGAAAATATTTTTGCACCCATTAAGTTAATAATTGAACCATGGTATTCAACGCGAAAAAATAATAATACAATCATTCGAAGTGACGCAAGTTTTATATTTTACTAAAAGAATTTCGTTTCTGACCCAATATAAAAACGGTTGGTCTTCGAATTGAACCGGATCGGAACCGGTCGGTCCATAGAATCGGGTTCCCGAAACGAGACCAGTTCGGTTCTCAGTTAATTCTCAATTTTAGGCCGGGAAATTTTTACCCATCCTAATACCTATCACCCCTCACCAAAACCGATCTCATTTTGGATGAGTCAGGAGAGGCCCATATAAAAAATGGGCTCCAACTCATCTGAAAAAAGTCCATGGACCCTCAAAACGACACCGTCGCTCCCTCCTCTCTATTTCTCCCTCCCCTTCCATTTAACATTTCGGCAGATTTTGAACTCTCTCTCTCTCTCTTTCTTTCTCTCTCTGCGCATCGCCAAATCGCCATTTCCAGTTGCTTCCTCAGACCGCCCGACCTCCAATGGCGAACCCCATCGTTCAAGAGGTCACTCCCACATCGCATCGTCGATCCCCCTTTCAAATTCGAACCCCTTCCCCGTCCGATCTTTCATGGGTCTCCGAGATTTCACCTAATTTTGGCCTTTTTCTCTCTCTCTCTCTCTCTTCAGATCATCGAGAAGCAAGTGCTGACGGTGGCGAAGGCCGTGGAGGACAAGATCGACGAGCAGATCGCGGCCCTCGACCGCCTCGATGACGACGACCTGGAGGCGCTGCGGGAGCGGCGGCTGGCGCAGATGAAGCGGATGGCCGAGAAGCGGAGCCGCTGGATCTCCCTCGGCCACGGCGACTACTCTGAGATCCCCGCCGAGAAGGACTTCTTCTCCATCGTCAAGGCCAGCGACCGCGTCGTCTGCCACTTCTACCGCGAGAATTGGCCCTGCAAGGTGAGTCCGCGTCTCCCTAGTTCTGGAATTGATGACGATTTTGTATGTTCTCATTTTCTTTTCTTTTGGGTTTTTGTCGATTTTGAGGTGTTTTTGGGGGATTGGGTAGGTTTTTGAATCTTCCTTTTTTTTTTTTTTTTTTTTTTTGAGTTTTTGTCGATTTTGAGTTGTTTTTGGGGGTTGGGTAGGTGAAGTTGTGAGTGCCTTGGATCGCCATTGCTCTGAAATATTGGAATTTCGTGTTGATATTCAGCTCAAGATTCAGAATTGTTTTTGAAGTGTTGCTTACTCATTAGTAATTCATGCCACGAGTGAAGCTAGAATAGATATTATATGATGGTATTGCAATTTGGCAAATGCTACTTTGTGGTTGTTTAAGTTCGTGGGCTCATTTTAGCATTCGACAGAGTTACGGAATTTTGCCCCAGTTCTTTGTAAAAAAATGAGCATACCGATCTTACCATCTTTCGCGTTTTCTTTGTATTAGGTGGATTAGTATGTGCTTACAATAGGTTCTGCAAATGTGGTCAGCATAAAGAAGTTTTTTTGCTTTCACTAGTCCATGTGAACTAAAGATGGGACGGAATTATCTTTATGAATAGATGATGTAGCTGCTATCTCTATGGTGAGATGAAGGTGATGTCGACACTGCTTGGGGGAATTAAGATACTTAAAGCAGCTGTTTGAATTTTGAAGAGTGATGGGTTTACTTTTGTTGATTGAATTCCCAAGTGATATTTCTGTTCGGGATTTCGATATTTTTGACCATGGTATTAGAACATATGTTGTGGAAGGGAAGGATTCAACCCTCTGAGTAGGGGGTGGTGTGCTGAACTCTAGAAGGAATGATATTTGATCACTGGTGATTTGCAGGTGATGGACAAACACATGAGTATTTTGGCAAAGCAACATATAGAGACCCGCTTTGTGAAAATCCAAGCAGAGAAAAGCCCTTTTCTTGCTGAAAAGCTTAAGATCGTTGTTCTCCCTACTCTTGCTCTCATAAAGAATGCAAAAGTGGAGGATTATGTGGTATGATACATGACTTTGCAGGTTAATCTTTAGAATGATGGATGTCCTTTTTGAAACCCATGGTCTCTTGTTTCTTATATGCTATACTCAATTTGTAATTAGGTGGGATTTGATGAGCTTGGTGGGACTGATGAATTTAGCACAGAGGATTTGGAGGAAAGATTGGCCAAATCTCAAGTTATCTTTTTCGAAGGTGAATCCTCAGTAAATGCAAGGGCTGGTGCGCAAACTAGGAGGAGTGTCCGGCAAAGCTCAAATGCTGATTCTTCTGATTCAGAGTGAACATACTAAATGGATTCCTAAAATGTGATGTTATCCTTCCAAGTTATACATCGAGTGTTGTGCCTGAGTTAGATTAGTTGTATCTCTGCATGTAGTTCTATTTGCTAGTGAATCTTTGATGCTCTCCATCTTGGAGTAAGATCATCAGTGCTATGAAAGCTGTTTTGTCCTTTCTTTTCTCAATTGAGAGAAGTATACCGAGAAATTGAGTTTAGGCCCTCTTTGAACTACAAGGGATGAAGCTGGAAATGGAATACTATGCCTCAGGGTGATGGTTTTCAAAGTCTTGTCTATCCTCTATTTACCTATTCTTTTCTTATCTGTTGATGTTGATGGAACTTGGAGTTATATGTAGATGCTGCAGATTGTTATTAATCTGCTCTATTCGTGTAGGCCGGGTTTCATAATCTTCTGTTTGTCAATACATAGTTGCTGGCGTTTGGGTGACCTTGAGTGGGAATATGCTTAGTAGGAGGTTTCTTAATTGCGATTATTGCATCTTGGTCCCATAGATTTTGAAGAAATAACTGAGGTCAAAATCTTTAATTCAAATTGTAATTCCTCCTAGTGGTTGGAGCCGTGTATCCTCTTCAAGCGAGTCAGACAACACATTCGAAGAACTGCAGGCATTTTTGTTACAGACAGACAAAATGTCTTGCAATTGATATGATAATCTTTGCAATTTTGTGTTCAAGTCAATCCGATTAAATGAACTGTAAGTAATAATAAGCTGGGGAGTGATTGAAAAATCATGATAGTAGCGGTCAAAGAAATCACTGATCGATGTGTATAAATAGTAGATCTGCAGATACAAGAAACTGGAAAGAGATCTCCCTATTAAAACATGAACAACATATAGGTGCCCCCCTTACGAACACAGACAACACAGAATCACAAAACACAATCTCGCAAAACCACAAATGCATGACAATGATTCTAGAAACAAAAGGAGCGACCCGCACAAGTTAAAAGTACACTGAGATAGCCTTATATGGTACTAAAATCTTCAGGGGCTGCTGGCTGGAGGAGGAGTGAGGAGAGGAATGGAAGGAATATTGGGGAGAGACGAAGGGGTGCCCGGCACCGGGGGCAAGGCAGTTGGCACGGTTGGCACGCTTGGAAGTGGTGGCAGGGCAGTGGTGGGCAATGTTGGCTGTATCGATATTGTTGGTATTGTGGGGAGGGACGGTATGGATGGCATAGTTGTTGGTATCGGTAGTGTTGGTATTGTGGGGATGGATGGTATGGATGGCATAGTTGTTGGTATCGGTAGTGTTGGTATTGTGGGAAGGGATGGTATGGATGGCATAGTTGTTTGCAGCAGATGACGAGCTCCGAAACTCATATTGGTGGTTGAGAGAACTAGGGCGATGAAGAGAACAAAGCTCTTCGAGGAAGCAGCCATGTCGGTAACTAGAGTGTGGATTTTATGTTGTGAAAGACTCAAGGACTTGAAATTAATGAGCTGAGAGGAATGGGTTGCTACTTGTGTGAGTAAATGGAGGAAGGAGATGGGAGGTTATATAGCAAGAGGTGTTTCAAAAATAATTTTGGGTTGTGATATTGGTGACTGGCTTTTGGGTATGGTTAGGAAAAAGAAAAAAAAAGCAGAACATCTCTTTTATTGGTTCTTTGTCAGCTCACCTCCTCAGCTCAAAATCTCCTGACAGATGGCCAATGCTTTCGTTGAAGTCAAGCTTCGCATCTCTGTCTTTGTGGAAGGCAACTGAATAACATGCTTCCCAACTTGCTATTATCTTAGGTTGATTGTTAACTTGCTTCTTGATTTTAGCATATAATTCTAGGTTGGTTAGTGCTGCATTGACCAATCTTCCCGAAAATTGAACTTCATTAATGATCCTGTCTACTGTTAAGTGATGGGCTTTAGCCATTAGGTACTCTTTTTTTTTTTTTTTGTCATTTCACAAATGGTAACGAAAAAAGGTCACTACCATTAGGAACCCTAATTTGGTATATTTGTAAAACATTTAGTCCAAATTAATTTTCATGTAAAAAAATCTTAAATTGATACAATCGTGCCACATTTACTTCTAAATTAATTTTTATGTTATAAAAAAAATTCTAAATTGGTGCACTCATGCTACATTTACTCCAACATTCCGAGCATAAACTCTTAACGATGTTAAAAGCTAATGATTTGAGCTTGAGATTTGAGACTGAGATATGAGAAGTAAAGCAGATAGGCATGAGTTATCCGAGACTTTTCTGAAATTGTAGTAATCAACGAATTCCATTTCTAATAGAATAATTGGCTTATACACATGTTGATAAGTCGGATTTTTGGAATAAAATGCTTTTATGGATATTGAAATGACAAGAAATAGGTTGTTGAGGCCAATTTTAAGATTTTTTTGTAATACAAAAATAAGTTCATGGTTTTTGTGATGTAAAAATTAGTTTGAGATAAATATGGTACGGGTGTATTAGTTAGAGGTTTTGGTGAGACGAAAATTAATTTAAGGTAATTATGAGACGGGTGTATCAATTTGTGATTTTTTTGTGCTATTGACGTTAAAAAGAATGAAAACTGGACACAAACATTCCACAGAAAAATAGTTCTCGTCTTAGATACTTTGAGATTGGTGTCAAGTGTTAACAAATAAGTTATGTTCATGGGATTGTTTCTATCATATATATATATATATATATACACAGACAAAGCCACTAATTGGATATCATATCTATATATGATGACTATAGTAAGCTAAGGAAAACGAAAAAAAGAAATAGCATTGAAATCCATTTTTATTGACCAATTAAAATTGCCTCCCAGGACCTATAATTGCCTCAAAATGTACAATATACACAACATTTCAAGAAACTTATTTTCTTCCAATAAATAGAGCCAGTCCTTTCCTATTCCTTCTATGTCGTAGGGTTAAAACCAAAAAATAAGTTGAGAGTGTTCGTTCCTGTAATCATCATGCAAAACTTCTCTTTGACTCTATGCTTGTCATGTGGAATTACCCTTGGCATTGCGTTGTCACGTGGCCTAGTGGTACTTATTCATAATCTACTTGTAAACCTACACTCTCATATGTTCTTTTCATATGTTAATGATAGATAAATTTAGCATTTAAATATCTACGAATGCTAAACAAATCTAGAGTATACATAGTCAAAACAATTAATGTTAACTTAGAAAAAATAATTGATTTAAATTAAGAATAGGACATAGATGTGTGTTTTCTGTGTTTTAAAATTGTAAGAGCACATTGAAAACCTGTAATTGATTCTGAAGGATGCGACACAAGTGCAGGAAATATCCGCCTCATAATTCTATTATTATTTAGATTTTTTTATTCCCTTTTTCTGTCTTCGTAAAATTTCTTCAAACATTAATGATTGGCAGGAAGCCAATTGTTCGTCCAAATCGGCCCCTTCCTCGAGGTTTGTGAATATAGTATCGGTATTGTTGTTTCTTGGTTATTATCTACCTTTTCTTTGTATTTTAGATTGATAGAATGGGAAATACCTTAAAATAGAATTTAAAAAAAAAAAATTATGTGTCAGCTTGAATAAAATTAAAGATGGAAAATATAATCTTAATCATTTTACATTACTCAAGCCTAAGATAAAAAATTAGTAACTCGATTTAAATTACAAAAGGTACTTAAATTAGTTTGTTGAAATTTTACATGACTTGACAATGGGTCTTTTATATATATGTGTGTGTGTGTGTGTCTGTGTTGGAAATATTTCACTCTTTCTTTATAAATAGCTCATCCCATTTTCATTTCTTCCTCCTATAGCCGGTGTTGGAAATAATCCAAATCACCTACTTTACAAGTTTCGCACTTTTAGGTGTCATCTTACCTAACATGTTAACCTTTGAATTGAATAATTTTAGGCAAAGATGATTCAAGCGCTACGAAATTTGATGCTTTAGTCTACAAAATCTTTCTTGTCCTCGTATCCTTAGCCATGAAATTTTGTGTAGCCAAAGCTACAATAGCCCACGTAAATTTCGTTGCAAAAGGTTGGCCCTTTAGCCACGAAATGAAATTTGTTGCCATTAAGTGTCTATTTTACGCCTTTTGCCATGAAATATCCCATGGTGAAAGAGTATACATTCTACTACAAAGTCACTCGATTTCGTTTCCAAAGTCTATTGCCACAGGCCTTTGGCCATGACATCTCTGCCATGAAGATTTTCGTGGTAAGAAGCCTTAGCCATGAAATTCCACGCTTCTTAGCCAAGAATTCTGCCTCGGTGAAAGGTCGATTTTCTTGGAGTGCCGATTCTCTACTAACAATGAAAAAAGGGTGGATAAGGCCGTATGTGAAGAACACATTTTTATACTGATGGCGTATGTTAAAGTTACTAACAAGATCGGAACCGGTGGAAAAAGACATGGATGAAAGACACCAAGTCACTGATCAATACATATGACAGAAGGTACATACAGGATACTGGAAAAACATTTATTCGTACCAAAAGAGCTCGCCAGAAAACAATGCGAATGATGAATATAATTCCGAAAGATATCTCATGACACAACACACATGTATGCGAGCAATCTTTACAAGGAAAGGGCGGACCCCAACAGCTTAAAGATACACTGAGATAACTAGACATGGTACTAAAATCTTCAGGGGCTGGTGGCTGGAGGAGGAGTGAGGAAAGGAATGGAAGGAATCTTAGGGAGAGACGTAGGGATGCCCGACACCGGGGGCAAGGCAGTTGGCACGGTTGGCATGCTTGGAAGTGGCGGCAGAGCAGTGGTGGGCAATGTTGGCTGGGTGGTGGGCAGCGTCGGCAATGTGGGCTGAGGCAGGGTCGTAGGGATGGTAGGCAATGTGGGAATGGACGGCATTGGTGGCAGTGTCATGGGAAGGGATGGTATGGATGGTATAGTTGTCGGTATTGGTAGTGTTGGTATCGTGGGAAGGGACGGTATGGATGGTGTAGTTGTTTGCAGCAGATGACGAGCTCCGAAGCTCATGTTGGCAGTTGAGAGAACTAGGGCGATGAAGAGAACAAAACTCTTTGAGGAAGTAGCCATGTCAGCAACTGGAGTGTGGATCTTACGTTGTGAAAGGCTCAAGGACTTGAAATTAATGAGCTAAGAGGAATGGATTGCTACTTGTGTGAGTAAATGGAGGAAGGAGATGGGAGTTTATATAGCAAGAGGTAGTTCAAATAGAAATTTGGGTTGTGATAATAAGTTGGTGACTGGCTTTTGGGTATGGTTAGGAAAACGAATAAAAAACAGAACATCTCTTTTATTGGCTCTTTGTTAGCTCACCTCTTCGGCTCAAATCTCCTGACAGATGGCCAAAGCATTCGTTGAAGTCAAGCTTCGCATCTATATTTGTGGAAGGCAATTGAATAACTTGCTATTTTCTTGGGTTGATTGTTAACTCGCTTTTGATTTTAAACATATAATTCTAAGGTTGGTATGTATTGCATTGACCGATCTCCGCGAAATTTTGACTCCGTCAAAGATCCGGTCTACTGTTAAGTGGTTGGGCTTTAGCCATTAGGTATTTTTTTTTTCTTTACACAAATGATAAAAAAAAGGGTTAATATCACTAAAAATTCTAAATTGATATACCCATATTACATTTACTCCAAATAAGTTTTTGTGTAAAAAAAAAAATCCCAAATTGATACAATAATGCCATATTTATCCCAAATTAATTTCTTATGTTATAAAAAATTCTAGACCATTACATTCTTTTTTTTTTTTTGTAAAAAATTATAAGACCAATACATTTGTACCACATTTATTCTAACTTTTTTGTGTTACAAAAAGTTCCAAATAAAAACTCTTAACTATGTTTAAAGCTAACATGATTTGAGCTTGAGTATCTGAGAAATGAAGCGGATAGTCAAGAAAATGAGGCATTTTGAACTTGATCTATGAAGAGTCAAGTTTTTGAAATTTTTTGAAGTAATCAATCAACGAATTCCATTTCTAATAGAATAATTGACTTAAACACATGTTGATAAGGTTGATTTTTTGAATAGATTGCTTTTACGGATATTGAAATGACAAGAAACAGGTTAAGAAGGCTGATCTCGAGATTTTTTTATGTGATACAAAAACAAGTTTTGGGCAATTGTTGTATGATTGTACTAATTTGGGATTTTTCGTGACATAAAAATTAGTTTGGGACAAATGTGGTACAGGTAATATAGTTTGAGATTTTTTGTGGCACAAAAATTAGTTTAGGCTAAATGTGGTGGTGCTATTTACCCTAAAAAGAGTGAAAAATGGATACAAACATTCCATTAAAAATAGTTCAAGTCTTATCTCCTTTGAGATTGGTGTCTAGTGTTGACAAACAAATTATGTTCATGGGATAGTTCCTATCATATATAGATAAAGCCAGAGTTGAGAGCGTTCATTCTAGTGCTCGTCATGCGACACTTCTCTTTAACCCTATATTTGTCTTGTGGTTCAGTGTTACTTATCTATTATTTACGTGTTAGCCTACACTATTATATGTTATTTTCAAATGCTAATAATAGATAAAGCCAATATTTAAACATCTTTAAATGCTAAAAAAATCTAGAGCAAAACTTAGTTGAAACAATTAATTTAAACTTATAAAAAATGATTGGTTTAAAATAAGAATAGGATATAGACGTGTGTTTTCTGTGCCTTAAAATTGTAAGAGCACATAGAAAACCTTCGATTGATGCCAAAAGATGTTCAGAACTCCAAAATGTGGCGTTGACTTTGAAGGACGCAACACAAGGTTCGTGAATATAGTATTGGTATCATTGTTTCTTGTTTATTATCTACCTTTTCGCTCCTTGTATTTTAGATTGATAGATTTAGAAAACAGCTTGAAATACAATTTAAAAAATATATGTCAGCTTGAATATATTAATGGTGGAAAAATCATCCTAATCAATTTAAATTACTTAAGCCTAAGAAAATAGAATTACTAATACGATTTAAAATACAAGAGGTATGTAAATTAGATTATTGAAATATCACGTGACTTAATAATGGATTTTATATACTTTTGGGTTAATATCTTGAAAAACCCCAAACTGATACACTTGTGACAAATTTATCAAAAACTAATTTTTTAATCATGAAAAACTCCAAACTGGTACACATGTAATAAATGTATCCCAAATGATCACAAAAAAATCTAAAACTGATATACTTCTAATAAATTTACCTAAAACTAATTTGTTCAACCACAAAAAAATCCAAAAAATGTATTTTTGTGAAAAAACCATTCGTTAAATTGGATTAATGCCATAAAAACCACAAAAATTGTACAACCATGATAATGAGTAAAATCCCAAACTAATATATTAGTCAAGTGTACCAGTTTGGGGTTTTTGGTAGTTAAAAAATTAGTTCCGGGTAACTTTGTCACATATGTACTAGTATGAGCTTTTTAGGGGGTATTAACCCTGAAAAGCTCAGACTTCACTCTTTCATTATAAATAGCTCATCCCATTTTGCATTTCTTTCTCCTTTCGTTGGTTGTGGAAATACTTCAATTCACGTGTTTAATGAGTTTCGCACTTTTGTGTCTCATCTTACTTGTCGGGTTAACTTTTGACTCGAATAATTGTGGGCAAAGATGATTCAAGCGCTTGAAATTTGACGCTTGAGTCAGAAAGTCTTTCTTCGCTTCATATCATTAGTCACAGGATTTTGTGATGCCGAAGCTACAACGACCCACATAATCTTGTTGGAAAAAGGTTGGCCCTCGAGCCACGAAATAAAAAATTGTTACTATTGAGTCTCGATTTATGCTTTTTGTCATGAAATATTTCGTGGTGAAAAGTATACTATTCTACTACAAAATTACTCAATTTTGTTTCCAAGGTCTAGTGCCGCAGGCCTTTAGCCATGACATCTCTGCCACCAAGATTTTCGTGGCAAGAAGCCTTACCCACGAAATTCCAGGCTTCTTAGCCAATAATTCCGCCGCGGCGAAAGGTCGATTTTCTTTTAGTGCCGATTCTCCACTAACAATGAAAAAAGGTCAATAGGGCCGTACCAGGAGAACACATTTTTGTACTGATAATGTATGTTATAGTTACTAACAAGCTTGAAACAGTGGAAAGGACATGGAAGAATGAAAGCCAAGTCACTGATCAATTCATATGATAGAAGGTACATACAAGATGCTGGAAAAACATTTATTCGCACCAAAAGAGCTCACTAGAAAACAATGTGACTGAAAATTATAATTCCAAAAGACATCAAATGACACGCCACACATATATGCGACCAATCTTTACAAAGAAAGGGCGGACCCCAACAGCTTAAAGATACACTGAGATAATCTTATATGGTACTAAAATCTTCAGGGGCTGGTGGCTGGAGGAGGAGTGAGGAAAGGAATGGAAGGAATCTTGGGGAGAGACGTAGGGATGCCTGGCACCGGGGGCAAGGCGGTTGGCACGGTTGGCATGCTTGGAAGTGGCGGCAGAGAAGTGGTGGGCAATGTTGGCTGGGTGGTGGGCAGCGTCGGCAATGTGGGCTGAGGCAGGGTCGTAGGGATGGTAGGCAATGTGGGAATGGACGGCAAAGGTGGCAGTGAAGTCGGTGTCGATATTTTTGGCATCGTGGGAAGGGACGGTATGGATGGTATAGTTGTCGGTATTGGTAGTGTTGGTATTGTGGGAAGGGACGGTATGGATGGCGTAGTTGTTTGTAGCATATGACGAGCTCCAAAACTCATGTTGGCGGTTGAGAGAATTAGGGCGATGAAAAGAACAAAGCTCTTTGAGGAAGTAGCCATGTTAGTAACTGGAGTGTGGATTTTATGTTGTGAAAGGCTCAAGGACTTGAATTAATGAGCTAAGAGGAATGGATTGCTACTTGTGTGAGTAAATGGAGGAAGGAGATGGGAGTTTATATAGCAAGAGGGAGTTCAAATAGAAATTTGGGTTGTGATAATAAGTTGGTGACTGGCTTTTGGGTATGGTTGGGAAAAATAATAAAAAACAGAACATCTCTTTTATTAGTTCTTTGTTGGCTCACCTCCTCAGCTCAAATATCCTGACGGATGACCAATGCTTTCGTTGAAGTCAATCTTCGCATCTGTCTTTGTGGGAGGCAACTGAATAACTTGCTATTTTCTTAGGTTGATTGTCAATTTGCTTCTTGATTTTAACAAATAATTTTAAGGTTGGTTTGTGCTGCATTGACCGATCTCCCCGAAATTTGGGCTTCATCAATGATCTAGTCTACTGTTAATTGTTTGGGCTTTAGCTATTAGTTTTTTTTTTCGTTACACAAATGATAAAAAGAAGGGTTAATACCACTAAAAGTTCTAAACTGGTATACCCGTACTATATTTACTCCAAATTAATTTATATATAAAAAAATCCTAAAATAATTCAATCATGCCACATTTATCCCAAGCTAATTTTTATGTTATTTCTAGACCATTACATTTGTACTGCATTTACTTTAACTTTTTTCTGTTACAAAAATTTTGAACAAAAACTCTTAATTATGTTAAAAGCTAATGATTTGAGCTTGAGATTAAGAAGTGAAGCGGATAGGCAAGAAAATGAGGCATTTATGAGCTATTGGAGAGTTTTTGAAATTAAAGTAATCAATGAATTCCATTTCTAACCGAGTAATTGGCTTAAACACATGTTGATAAGGTAGAATTTTTGAATAGATTACTTTTACGGACGTTGAAATGACAAGAAATGGGTTAAGAAGGCTGGCATTGATTTTTTTGTGATAGAAAAATAAATAAATTAGGATGTTAATTGAGATTTTTTGGGCTGACATTGAGGATGATTCTGAAGGACGCGACACAAGGTTTGTGAATATAGTATTGGTATTGTTGTTTCTTCTTTATTATCTACCTTTTTCTCTCCTTGTATTTTAGATTAATAGATTTAGAAAACAGCTTGAAATACAATTTAAAAAATATATGTCAGCTTGAATATATTAAAAGTGGAAAAATCATCCTAATCAATTTAAATTACTTAAGCCTAAGAAAATAGTATTACTAATAAGATTTAAATTACAAAAGGTATCTAAATTAGATTGTTGAAATATCATGTGACTTGACAATGGGTCTTATATACTTTTTATATACATGGGATGTTGGACATACTTCACTCTCCATTATAAAAGTTCATCCCATTTTGCATTTCTTCCTCCGTTAGCTGGTGTTGGGAATACTTCAATTCTCATGCTTTATGAGTTTCACACTTTTGTGTCTCATCTTATCTTTCAGTTTAAACTTTTGACTCGAATAATTTTGGGCGAAGATGATTCAAGCGCTATGAAATTCGACGCTTTGGTCAGAAAATCTTTCTTTGCCCCATATCATTACTCACCGAATTTTGAGTCGCCAAGTCGACAAAGCGACAACAACCCACATAATTTTCGTTGCAAAAGTTTAGCCCTTTAGCCGCGAAATAAAATCTGTTGCTTTTGAGCATCTACGCATTTTGTCATGAAATATCCCGTGGTGAAATATATACTTTTTGCTACAAAATTACTCGATTTCATTTCCAAGGTCTATTGCCAAGGGCCTTTAGCAATGACATTTTAGCCACCATTTTTTTTTTTTTTTTTTTGGTCGAAAGAAATAAGTGAATTGCTTGACTTCGTGCGTCTTGCACGTGACTTGACATCCAGTTCGTGAGATAGCATAACCCGTGTAAAAGGGCTTCGGCTTCTGCGTGTACCAACGAAGAAACCCTAGCCTCCGCTGCAAAGCCGTCTGCGACACACACCGCTTCGTCCCTGGTGATTCCGGCAACAGAACAAAGGAATTCTCCTGGTACCCATGACGCGTCTACATTCAATTTCAACTCACGATTTCCCGGTGGTGTCCAGTCCACTAGTGAGTGTTGAGTTGTAATTTGGTCTGGCTTTTTCTTCGATCCTTTACTGAAGGCAATATTCTGGGTTTGTGCGAGATCAAGGATATCCGCCGGGTTGGGAGCCTTTGCTATGAAAATCCATGAGTTACAAGCTTTCCAGATCTGCCATAGAACCCCTGTGATGAACTCTTGATCAGGTAATTTCCTTCGTGAGTCGAAAACCGCCAGAAGCCATTGATCGAGTCGTTTGAATTGTTTCATTATATTCGTTCCCTGTAGCCGATTGTTTGTCCAGATTTGTTTAGTCCACCTGCAAAATAGGAAAAAGATGTTCGGTGGTTTCAACTTGCGGGTAACACATCTGACATAAAGGATCTGGGCTAATCTTTTTTTTTTTTTTTTTTTTTTTTTTGTAGAGATTCTCCCTTGTGGGAACGACATTTTGATAGATGCTCCAAAGAAAGGTTCGGATTTTTGGTGGGACAGAAAGGCTCCAAATCTGTGTCCATAAAGTTCGTGGGGGCTGGTAAGAACAAGAAGCTTTATGTTGATTTTGTTTGGTGGTCGATGCATGGGCCTTGTTATATCCGCTCTTCACTGTAAATTCCCCTCTTGTTTCCTGTCCATATTCTGATGTCGGGTTTGGGGTCTTGACTAAGGGGAAATGCTAGAATCTCGTTTGCTATTTTGTCCTCAAAAAATTGATGAATGAGGGGCTGCTTCCATGTTCGGGATTCTTCATTAATCAGACCTTCCACCATGGTAGGTTCGGCTTGGTTTACTGGTCCTCCCGTTAACTCCTGTGATAGCCATTTATCCTCCCTGATTTTGATTGATTTGCCATCCCCTACTAACCATTTAATATCTACTTTAATGGTATCTCGCCCCAACAGCATGCTTTGCCAGCCCCAAGATGAGCGCTGGCCCTTCTGTGCATTCCATATATCTCCATGAGTAAAATATATGCCCCTTAAAACTTTACTCCATAATGCAGTCGGGGAAGTATGTAACCGCCATATTTGTTTACCAAGCATTGTGCAGTTGAAGGTAATTAAGTCTTTGAACCCAATCCCTCCTTCATCCTTTCTATTTTTCAGAACTTCCCAGTTCTTCCAATGGATCTTTCTTTGTATCTCCTTTCTGCCACTAGAATGAAGCTATTTGCCTTTCAATTGCTCTGCAAATGGACACTGGCAGCTTAAAGATCGACATGGCATAGGTTGGTATGGCTTGCACCACACTCTTAATCAAGACTTCCTTTCCAGCTTTGGTAAGTAACTTTTCCTTCCAACCCTACAGCTTTGAGTTAACTCTGGTTAATATCCATGCAAATAATTCTTTTTTTGATTGTCCCCATTCTATAGGGATACCTAAGTATTTTCCTGTCTTTTCAAAAACAGGCACTCTCAGTTCTTGGGCCATGTTCCTCTTAAGTGGTAAGGGACAATTCTTACTAAAATAAACTCCTAACTTGTTTAAGTTAACAGCTTGCCCTGTTGCATAACAGTACTGGTTAAGTGTAAGTGTCAAATTCTGACATTCCCTTAGAGTGCCATCCATGAAGAAAATAACATCATCCGCAAAAAGAAGGTGAGAGAGCTTAGGACAAGACTTGTTGAGCTGTATACCTTGTATGCTGCCTTCCGCAACTGCTTTTTGCATCAACCATGTTAACACATTTGTGATTAGGATGAATAAATAAGGTGACAGGGGATCTCCTTGCCTGAGACTTCTGGATGGGCTGAAAAAAGGGGTAGGTTCTCCATTGAGCTTAACACTGAAAGTCATTGTTGTTATGCATTGCATTATTAGAGCCACCCATTTCTCAGAAAAACCCATTTTCAACATGCAATCCCGAACAAAATCCCATTCAATTCTGTCATATGCTTTATGCATATCTAATTTGAGTACTGCCTGATGTTTTTTCTTTCTTTTGGTAATGCGCAGCTGATGTAACACTTCCTGCACAATTAGGATGTTATCCTGTATTTGTCGACCCTGAACGAACGCACTCTGTTCAGGTGCTATTATCTCTGGCAACCACTTTTTCAGTCTATTTGCTAGTAGTTTTGAGATAATTTTATAACTGAAATTACAGATTCCAGGCTTTTTAGCCAAGAATTCCGCCATAGTGGAAGGTCGATTTTCTTGTAGAATCGATTCACTAACAACAATTGAAAATGGTGGATAAGGCCGTATGGGAATAACACATTTTTATACTGATGGGGTGTGTGTGTGTGTGTGTTATAGTTACTAACAAGCTTGGAAGTGGCGGAAAAGATATGGATGAATAGAAGCCAACTCACCGATCAATACATATGATAGATGGTACATACAAGATACTGGAAAAGACATTTATTCACACCAAAAGAGCTCACTACAAAACAATGTGACTTAAAAATATAATTCCGAAAGACATCAAATGACACACCACACATATATGCGAACAATCTTTACAAAGAAAGGGCGGGCCCCAATAGCTTAAAGATACACTGAGATAAACTTATATGGTACTAAAATCTTTAGGGGCTGGTGGCTAGAGGAGGAGTGAGGAATGGAATGGAAGGAATCTTAGGGAGAGACGTAGGGATGCCTGACACCGGGGCAAGGCAGTTGGCACGGTTGGAAGTGGCGGGAGAGCAGTGGTGGGCAATGTTGGCCAGGTGGTGGGCAATGTTGGCAATGTGGGCTTAGGCAGGGTTGCAGGGAAGGCGGGCAATGTGGGAATGGATAGCAATGGTGGCAGCGAAGTCGTTATTGATGTTGTTGATATTGTGGGAAGGGACAGTATGGATGGTATAGTTGTCGGTATTGGTGGTGTTGGCATTGTGGGAAGCGATGGTATGGATGACATGGTTGTTTGCAGTAGATGGCGAGCTCTGAAACTCATATTGGTGGTTGAGAGAACTAGGGTGACGAAATAGAATGAAGCTCTTTGAGAAATCAGCCATATTGGTAACTAGAGTGTGGATATTATGTTGTGAAAGGCTCAAGGACTTGAAATCAATGACCAAAGAGGGATGGATTGCTAATTGTAGGCAATGGAGGAAGAGGATGGGAGTTCATATAGCAAGAGATGGATGTGTGGAGTTTAGTATTGTGACAATAGGTTGGTGACTGGCGTTTGGGTATGCTTAGGAAAAGAAAAACCGAACATCTCTTTATAGTTTCCTTGTTAGCTCCCCACCTCAGCTCAATCTTCCACTTGCCAAAAGAAAAGACAAAGGTCAAATCTGTTGTTTTTGTTCTGAGAGATGGCCATGCTGTCATGAAGTCAAGCTTCACAAATATGTTTTTGTGGAAGGTAACTGAACAACTTGCTTCATAACATACCAATTTCTAGGTTGGGTGTTAACTTGTTCTGGATTTTAACATGTCAATCTAGGTTTCTTTGTGTTGGCTTGACTGATCTCTCCGACCTTTGGACTTCAACAATTACATGTTGGTCTACCGTTAGAGCGTTGGTGGATTTAGCCTTTAGGTACTATTTTTTTTTTTCTCTTGATTGCACAAAAAGATAAGAAGGATTAATTTACTAGCCACAGACTTTGCATGAAAAAATAGTTCCAGTCTTATCTCTTTTGACTGTTAGATGCTAGCAAATAAGTTATCTTCACATGATTATATCTATTATATATAATTAAAGGTAGAGTTAAGAGAGCATTTGCTCTTATACTTGCCAAGTGGCACTTCTCTTTAGGTTTATGCTTGCCACGTGGCATCACACTTGGCATTGTATTGCCACGTGCTCCAATAATCTTACCCATCACTTACATGTCGTTACTCACTGTTGTATGTTATTTTCAAAATGTAGATAAAGTCAGCGTTTGGATATCGTTGGATGTTAAAAAAAATATAGAGTATATTTAGCCAAAACACATAATTTAAACTTAGCCAAAATAATTGAAACAAACTAAGAAAAGGATAGCGATGTGTGTTTTTTACATTATAAATGCATATTACATTCTGCATTAATAGCCTTCCTCCTCCTCCTCCTTTGATACAATTTCACATAGGGTTAATAGACATTTCTTTTGCATGGCTCTAACATGTGCTTATAGTGTTATTTTTGCTGTTCTTTTTAATTTGCCCTAAACTTTTGTATTGATTTTTGAACATACTTTGTTATTTTGGTTTTGTTTTTATTATTTGAAAATTATGCACACTTTAGAGAAATTAGTAAATGATAAGAATTCAATTAGAAAAATAGTAGTTGAAGGAGCTAGATTTAGGAGAAAAAAAAATGGGCAGTGGGTTGACGAGCGAATCAGGCAGAGTTATCTATGATGCCCAGATCAATCCGCGAAAATCTGCGCCCTTTCGGCATTCGATAGGACCATCTGTTGCGGATGGAGGCTATGCATCTGTGCTTCATATTACACCATTTTTACGAAAAAATCGTTCAATTAATTCTAAACATATTGTATGGAAATCAATTGAGTCTTTAATTTGTGTGTAAAATTCTAATATAATCCTCATGGTAATTTTTCATTGGAAATCGTTGACGTGACGACGGGAACACCACATTAACAATTTTTCTCGAAAATTAACTGTAATAACTAAATTAAAATTTCGTGCAAATATATTTTAAATTCAATTGACATTCACACAATAAATTTGGGGGCTGGTCGGGAAATTTTCCTATAATTTTATTGACTGAGCAATTCTATTTTTTTGCAGGTGCTGATGCTCTTTTGACTTTTTGGTTGATTGTCGAGGAGGCTGGACAGCTATTTATATGATAATTTGATTTAGATTTTTTTCTTTTGGATTGATCATCAAGGATGTTAGACCACCTTTAGGTAATGATATGATCTTGGTTTTTTCGGTTTATCATATCGGAGACTGGACTACTATGTCATGTATTGCTAGATTATGAATAGATTGTTTAGTTTTATATTTGCTCATTTGCATAATTTATGATGTGTCAATAGCTGCAACAACAGAAATAAAAATACCCAGAATTGCAAAAGCAATCTAAAATATAAATTCGAAATTTGCAAAGGACTTTTAGAAACAAACTTCGTCTCAAATTTGCACCCTTTTAGCCACAAAAAAAATGATGTACTTTATAATAATATTAACGACCAAATTTCGGGTTGAAAACTACAAATAAATTCTCATTCACTTTTAGTCATGAAAACTTCGTCGGTTATATTCAACAATTTGTTATGTGGCGAAAAGCATATGGATTGCTAGCCACGAAATGTTTTGTTGCCTCGAAATTTTCGCATGGTTAAAAGTAGGGGTTTATCTCACAACGTCTTCGCCCCAAGATATATTATGAACCAAGATGATTTGACCGCTACAAAATTTGACACTTCGATTACAAATATTTTACCCGGCCTCGTATCATTAGCCACTAAAATTTGTGCCGTAAAAGCTAATAAAACCCTATGAAATTTTCGTCGCAAAAGGTTAGCCCTTTAATCGCAGCAAAAGAGCTCCCTAGGAAACAGCGTGAATGATAAAAAGAATCCCAAAATACATTTCATGATACGACACACATATATGCGAAGAAGCTTACAGACATAAGGGTGGGACGCCAACAATTTAAAAATACTCAGAAGTGACCTCAGGTGATGCTAAAATCTTCAAGGGCTGGTGGCTGGAGATGTGGTGATGAAAGGAGCAGAGAGAATCTTAGAGAGAGAAGTAGGGATGCTTGGCATCCACAGTAAGGTGGTCGGCACGGTTGGCAAGCCCGACAGTGGCGCCAGAGTAGTCGTAGGCAGCGCTGGCTGTGTGGTGGGCGGCGTCGGCAGTCTGGGCCGAGCCGGGAACGTTCGGACGAAAGGCATAGGCAGCTTGGTGACCTTTGGCGATTTGGGCATGGACGGCAAAGGCGGGAGGGTCGTTGGTATTTCTGTTGGTCGTGTGGTGGGCAGCGTCGGCAGCCTGGGCTGAGCCAGGGTCGTTAGGATGGCAGCCATAGACAGACCGGTGTCCTTTGGCAATGTAGGCTTGGATGGGAAAGGCAGCATCGTCATCGGTATTGATGGTGTTGGTTTTGTGGAAAAAGACACTATAGCTGCCATAGTTATGTCCTGCAAATGACGAGCTCCGAAACTCATATTGATGGTTGAAAGAATTAGGGCGATGAAGAGAACAAAGCTCTTTGACAAAGAAATCATATCCGCAAAATGGAGCATGGGTTTTATGTTGAGATAAGGCTCAAAGGGCTTGAAATCGATAAGCTGAGGGGAATGGGTTGCTAATTGCGTTTGAGGCAATGGAGGAAGGGGATGGGAATTTATATAGTAAGAGATAGTTACATAGAATTTAGGGTTGTTATGATAAGTTGGTAACTGGCCTTTGGCTATATTTAGGAAGAAAAACAGAACATCTCTTTACAGGTTTTCTTGTTAGCTCACCACCTCAGCGTAATCTTTGTGGAAGGTAACTGAAGAACTTGCTTCATAACAGACCATTATCTAGAATACTTGTTAACTTGTTTCTCGATTTTAACATGTCAATCTAGAATTCTTTGTGTTGCCTTGACTGATTTCTTCAAACTTTTTTGTCTTAGGAAAATATCCAAACTTATACAAATATAACGCATATACCCTATATTTTAGTTCCATGTAGGATATATTTGCTATACCGGTATAATTTAGGGGTTTTTATGACCAAAAAAAAAAAAATTGATGTATAGTTCAAGGTATTTGTATCACGATGGGCATAGTTTAGGGTTCTTTTGTGATATTAATCTAATTTGAAATTTGCTTATTTTCTTAATTTATAATGTATCAATAGCTGGAAAATCAGAATTAAAAATACCAAGATTTGCAAATCTAAAATATAAATTCAAAATTCGCAAAGGACTTTTAACAACGAACTTGGTATCAAATTTTCACCCTTTTAGCCACGAAAAAAATGATGTACAAAAAAAATACTATTAGGGACGAAATTTTGTGTTGAAACCTACAAATAAATTCACATGCACTTTTAGCCTTGAAAACTTCGTTGGTCAGATGCGACGATTTTATATGTGTAGAAGAACATATTGACTTTTAGTCAAGAAATATTATCCCCCGAAAATTTCAACTATGAAAATTTCGTGGCTTAAAGTGGGGATTTTTCCCATGACGTCTTCGCCACGAAATATTTCGTGAGCCAAGATGATTCGATCAAAATTCGACGCCGGTTATGAATTTTTTCCTGGCCTCATATCATTCCTTACGAAATTTTCGTCCCCAAAGGATAGCCCTTTAACGACAAAAGAAATTTCTGTCTCTATTGAATGTCTATTTTGCGCCTTTGCCATGAAATATTTTTCAGGGTGGGGTGAAAAATGTACTTTGGGCGACGAAAATTACTCGATTTCGTCGCCAAGGTCTACCGGCCAAAGGCCTTTAGCCACGACTTCTCCGCCACGAAATTCCAGGCTTCTAGTGACGAAATTCCACTGTAGCGAAAAGTTGATTTTCTTATAGGGTCCGCTCTCGTGCTAGCAATGAAAAAAGGCGGATAAAGCCGTACGTGGAGAACTCTTAATACTTTTCAGTGTTTGTTATAATTACGAATAAGCTTGGAAGCAGGGGAAAGGACATAACACAAGAATGGGAGCCGAGTCACCGATCGATACGTATCATAGTAGGTAGATACAAGATACTGGCAAAACACTTATTCGCAGCAAAAGAGCTCACTAGGAACAATGCGAATGATGAACAGAATCCCAAAATACATCTCTGACACAACACACGTATAAACGAACATTCTTACAAATATCAGGGAGGACGCCAACAATTTGAGAATACTCTCAGGTGACCTCACATGATGCTAAAAATCTTCAAGGGGTGGTGGCTGGAGGTGGAGTGAGAAAAGGAATAGAGGGAATCTTAGGGAGAGAAGTAGGGATGCTTGGCATCGGTGGCAAGGTGGTTGGCATGGTTGGCAAACTCGGAAGTGGCGGCAGAGTAGTCGTGGGTAGTGTTGGTTGTGTGGTTGGCAGCACCGGCAACGTGGGCTGAGGTAAGGTCGTTGGGATGGCAGGCAAAGGCGGCGTTGCGACCTTTGGCAATGTGGGCATGGATGGCAATGGCGGCAGCATTGTCGGTATTGGTAGTGTTGGTATTGTGGGAAGAGACGGTATAGATGGCATAGTTGTTTGCAGCAAATGATGAGCTCCGAAGCTCATATTGATGATTGAGAAAATTAGAGTGATGAAGAGAACAAAGCTTTTTGAGGTGGAAGCCATATTGGTAAATGAAGTCTAGATCTTTTGTTGTGATAGGCTCAAGGACTTGAAATCAATGAGCTGAGAGGAATGGATTGCTAGTTGTGTCTGGGTAGATTGAGGAAGTGATTGGGAGTTTTTATAGCAAGAGACAGTCGTATAGAATTTTGGGTTCTGATGACAAGTTGGTGACTGGCCTTTGGGTATGGTTAGGAAAAAAAGAAAGAGAAAAACAGAACATCTCTTTACAGGTTCTTTTGTAGCTGACTTTCTCAGCTCAATCTTCCACCGGCAGCCCTGGTCTTTTTCTGACAAGTGGCCATGCTTTCATGAAGTCAAAGCGTCACATCTATGTCTTTGGGGAAGGTAACTGAACAATTTGCTTCGTCACATATCATTATCTAGGTTGGTTGTTAACTTGCTTCTTGATTTTAACATTTCAATCTGGGTTTCTTTGTGTCGGCTTGACTGATCTCTCCTAAATTTGGACTTCATCAATCACGTGGTCTTCTGTTCGAGGGATGGCCTTTAGCCTTCAGGTACTCTTTTTACTTTTTGTTACGCAAACGTTAAAAAGAATGAAAACTAGGCACCAACATTCCAACAAAAAATAGTTCCGTTCCTATCACCTTTGAGATTGGTGTAAAGTGTCAACAAACAAGTTATCTTCCCAAGATCATACCTAATATATGTAGTTCAAGCAAGAGTAGAGAGAAAGTTCGCTTCTTTGCACATCATGGGGCACTTCTCTTTTGCTTTACCCTTGTGACGTGGCATGACACTTGGCATTGTGTTGCCACGAAATCCACTAACCTTGCCGATTATTGACAATCTTGCATTCTTATATGTTATTCTGAAATCCTAATATAAATATCTTCAAATGCTAAAAAAAATCTAGAGTAAATTTATTTTACACAATTAATTCAAACTTATTCAACATAATTGAATTAAATGAATGATGTAATAAAGATGTGTGTTTTCGATGGGTGATTGGTTATAGGGCAGGTTTGAACGCATTAGGGATGCTTATTAGTTTTTGGAAGCGGGAATTGAACTTGTTGATCTTGGAACTCAATCAAGGTCAATACAAGAATCGGTCGCTTTTCCTTTTTTCCAGTTTCATTTTATAATATATGCAATATATATGCGTCAAACATGAATATCGTTCTTTTGTTGAGGATAAATATCAAACATGTTCAATTTCAACATATATTTTCTACTATAAAGAAAAGATTAAAAGACTTATTTAGGGTTATAGGTTTACTAATTCCTAAAGGTTTAATTCCAGTTTCGGGTTTCCAAGTAAATTGGCTAGTTTAAGGTATAGAAGTGGTCAAGATTGATTCCTAGTTTTTGAATTACCAACCGAGCTGGTTGGCATAGGTTGCTTTCCGAATTGCTTACCCCTATGTTTTCTGTGTTATAAATGGATAATACATATTGCATTAATCATCTTCCTACTCCTCCTTTGATACATTTTTACATAGGTTTGTAGCCTTTTCTTTGTTTCATAGCTCTAACATGTGTTTGCAATGTTATTTTGGCATTTCTTTTTAATTTGCTTTTAGCTTCTGTAATGATATTTGAACATATTTTGTTGTTTAGTGCCTTTTTTTTCTTTTTTTAAATTTGGAAATTTTATGGAGAAAATAGTAAATGATGAAAATTCAATTAGAAAAATAGTAGCCCGAGGAACAAGGTTGAATTATGTAAGTGCAATTTTTTTGATTGATTCTCTTAATGCAGCATTTAATGGTTCTAATTTTTTTTTTAAAACTTTAATTGTATGACCCGGAAAAGATATCAGAGATGCGCGCGAAGACCATTTTGAATTTGACAAGAGGGACCGAAGGCGAGGTAACATGAATTTTAAGTGCTGCCTCCGTGGCGATTTGTTTCGTAGTGAAAGACTTATTACGTCAGCTATAAAAATTTCTTAGCTAAAATTATGGGTTTTTCTCATAATATTTTTGCCATGGCATATTTTGCGGACAAAGATGGTTCAACCGCTTCGAAATTTGACGCTTCGGTCACAATTTTTTTTTCCTGGCCTTACGTCATTAGCCGCAACATTTTGTGCCACCAAAGCTACAACAATCTATGAAATTTTCGTCGCTAAAGGTTGACCTTTAGCCACAAGTAGAAGTCGTCCCTATTGAGGAACTTTTTGCGCCTTTGCCGTGAAATATTATTGTGAGGAAAAGTATACTTAAGGCTATGAAATTATCCGACTTCGTCTCCTAGGTCTACCGCCATAGGCATTTAGCCATGACTTCTTTCACGAAATTCCAGACTTTAGCCATGAGATTATGTCGGGGCCAAAGGTCAACTTACTTGTAAGGTGGAAAGAAGGTGGCTAAAGCTGTACGTGGAATACACTTTTTTATACTGACGGTGAACATTATAACTGCTGACAAGCTTTGGAAGCGGTGGAAAGGGCATAAAGTGAATGGGAACCAAAATCACTGATCAATACATATCATAATAGGTTGATACAACGTACTGGAAAAGCAGTTAATCGGAGCAAAAGAGCTCACTAGGAAACAATGTGAATGATAAATAGAATCCCAAAATACATTTCATGAAACCACACACGTATACTTGAACAATCTTACAGACATAAGGAGGGACGCCAACAATTGAAAAATACTCTGATGTGACCTGACATCATGCTATAATCTTCAAGGGCTGGTGGCTGGAGGTGGGGTCAGGAAAGGAATAGAGGGAATCTTAGGAAGCGAAGTAGGGATGCTTGGCATCGGTGGCAAGGTGGTCGGCATGGTTGGCAAGCTTGGAATCGGCGGCAGAGTAGTCTTGGGCAGTGTTGGTTGCGTGGAGGGCAGCGTCGGCAGTGTGGGCTGAGGCAGGGTTGTTGGGATGGCAGGCATTGGTGGCACAGCAACCTTTGGCAATGTCGGCATGGCCGGCAGTGGAGGCAATGACGTCGGTAAAGTTGGTATGGTGGGAAGAGACGGTATTGATGGCATAGTTGTTTGAAGCAGATGACGAGCTCCAAAGCTCATATTGATGATTGAGAAAATTAGGGCGGCAATGAGAACAAAGCTCTTTGAGGAAGAAGCCATGCTAGTAAATGGAACGTGGATTTTATGTTGAGGTAGGTTAAAGGACTTGAAATGAAGGAGCTGACTGGAATGGATTGCTAAATGTGTCTATGATGGAGGAAGGGGATGGGAGTTTATATAGCAAGACGCAATTAGAAAAAATTATGGGTTGTAATAAGTTGGTGACCGACCTTTGGTTATGGGTAGGAAAAGACTAGAACGTCATCTTATTGGCACTTAGTTAGCTCACCTCCTCAGCTCAATCTTCCACCCGGAAAAAAAGCAAGAAATGGTCAAATCTGTCGTTCTTGTTCTGCCACATGGCCATGCTTTCATGTCGTCAAGCTTCGCATCTATGTCTTTGAAAGAGGCAACTAAACAACTTGCTTCATAACATACCATTATCTGGGTTGAGTGTATAACTTGCTTCTTGATGTTAACATATTAATCCAGGTGTCCTCGTGTTGCCTCGACTGATCTCTCCAAACTTCGGACTCAATTTATTAGGTGGTCTACCGTTAGAATGATGGGCTTTAGCCTTTAGGTACTCTGCTTCCTTTTCCTTTTTCTTCTTTTAGTGGCTCAAATTATAAAAAGAATAAAAACTGGACACAAGCATTCCAACAAAAAAAAAAAAGAAAAAGTTCCGGCCTTATCTCCTTTAAGATTGGCGTTTACTGTTACCAAACAAGTTAGTCTTCGTAAGGTTGTACCTATTGTACATAGTTAAAATTGGAGTTGAAAGAGTGTTCGCTCTTGTGCTCATTGTCACATGGCATTTCTCTGTAGCTCCGTGCTTGCCATGTGGCATGAAATTTGGCATTGTGTTGCCACGTGACCGGATAACCTTATCAATTATTTACATGTCATCCTTCTTTATGTTATTTTCAAATGTTAATAAAAATAGAGTCAATATTTAAGCAACTTTGAATGCTAAAAAAATCTAGAGTAAGCATAGTCAAACTATGAATTTAAGCTTCGCTAATGTAATTGAATTAACCTAATAATAGGATTAATCATCTCCTCCTTCTTCGATGTACTTTCACATACGTTAATAACCTTTTTCTTTTCTGCATAGCTCTTAAAATGTGTCTACACTATTATTTTGGCGTTTCTCTTAATTTGCTAAAGCTTGTATAATGATTTTTGAGCATATTTTATTCTTTCGTGCTTTTATGATTGGGAAATTATGCATAGTATGGAGAAAATAGTAAATGATGAAAAATTCAATCAGAAAAACAGTAGTTGAAGAAACCAGATTTAGGTGAAGGTAATGGGGAGTGGGTTGATGAGCGAACAAGGCAGAATCGAAGAAGTGTAATATCCTCGATCAATTCTCTTAATGCAACTCATTTTTCCTAATTTTGATCGTTTGACCAAGAGAAGATGATAGAAATACACACAAAAACTATTTCGCCTTTGACTTTAGAGGCCGGAAGCGAGGTATCGTGGTTTCGAGAAGAAGAGATCATGGAGGCCGTGCCGGCTGAGTCTGGATATCCTCGCAAGGCCGGGTACGCTGTTGAGCTTCCAAAAATGTCTACAGTTCGCACTTCGGCTGGATGTTCCGGGTAGCATGGCCTCACCCCGAGAGAGAAGACGTTAGAGGAGCAGCTTAGGCCCCGTTTGGCAAATTTTTGTTTCTGTTTTCGTGAACACAAATTTTGTTCTTTTATTGCAGGAAACAAAAAAAAAAAAAAAAAAATAAACGCGTTTGTTTATATTTTTGTTCCCGGAAGCAGATTTGGAATAAAACAAAGAAATGAAAAAAATTATTTTTTGTTCCTAGAACACTTTCGAAAAACACTTTTTTTCTTCTCATTTTCTTTTTCTTTTTCTCTTTCTTTTCTTCTTCTTTTCTTTTTCTTCTTCTTCCTTTTGCCGATCACGGTCTTAGCCATGGCCGACGTCGGTGACCGGCCAGACGAGGGCCGGCACCTCGTTGGAGCATCGCCGGCCCTCGAAGAGTGAGCCACGGCGAGGCTTGCGGGGGCCATGTTGCCCAGCCGGTCGCCGCCGCTACCGCCGTGGCTGGCAATCGGCCAAAGAGAAAAAGAAAAAGGAAAAAATAAAAGAAAAAAAATAATAAAAAAATTAAAAAATTAAAAGAAACAAAAAAATTATAAAAGTTTACTAAACACGTTTCTATTATTGGATTAGAAATTTTTGTAATTACAAAATGTATTTTTATATTCAGAAATTATTTCTTGGAATAAAAATAAAAACAATTATTTCTATTAAAAAATTATTTTCTAGAGAAGAAACGTTACCAAATACATTCTTAACAACGTATTCTTAGCGGTGGATGAGATGAAGGTGGGGATGTCTTTGCTGCTTGACATTGTGAGGGACAAACTAGCCTCCTGCTTCTATGGTGCCTAGATCGTTACGAGTACAGAATGATTCACGATCTTCGCCCTCTGGATATCCCCGGTGGACCATCTGTTGGAAAGGGAGGCTCTGCGATAAAATATTAGGTACAACGGACTTAAGATAAGAGAAAATATTGGGTGGTCCGGGACCTCCACGTCAGCGTGGTCCCTGGCCACTCACGAGGTGCCATGTGGATGGTGTGGGCCCATTTGGTGTCTTCTGCCCTCTTCCCCTCTCTCTCCTCTTCTCTCCTGTCAGAGCATTTATTGCGGGGAAAAACTTTTCTCTTCCCTTCGTTTGAGAAAGAAAACAGCCGTTCGTTCCTCTCGTTCCTCTGTCCCTCTCTCCATTTGTTTCCTTTCGAAATTTTGAATCTGAACTTTTCTCCCTCTCTCCGCGCTCGTTGCTTCTCCGCCGTGCATCAACCGGCCATTCCCCTCCCGTCGCTGACGGGCCGCCCCTACTCCGATGCTCGCTCGCTTCTCTCTTTGGGCTCGTTGCTGCTCCATCGTTCGTTCCGGCGTTCCCGGATCGCAGATGCAGCACGCGGAGGAGAAGCAGGCCTCTTCGAGCTCCCCTCAATGTCGGCGAGCGTCGCCCGCAGAGCGAGACCCCCACACACGGGAGGCTCAGAGGCGAGGTTGCTGGAGAAGTTGGTGTTCCGGAGGACGGCCTCCCCAACCGGCGACATGGTCGAGGGAGCTGAGAAGGAGGCCACGGTGGAGTAAGTCGAGGGACTTGACGTCGACACGGCGAAGCCTGAGCTCGGGGCTCTTGACGCGGATGGTGAGGGCAAACCCGAGGAAGGCGGCGTGGAGGATGACGATCGGGGCGAGGGCGTAGACGAAGCACTTGCTGCTGCTGCGCCTCTGGTTGTGGCAAGGCGGCGGCTTGGCGAAGTGGGCGAGCTCCACGTTGTCACTACGGTGGCAGGGTCCGAAGGGCACGATTGGGCTAGTCGGATCTTCTTTAGGCATCACGGAAGTCAGAGTTCAAGTGAACACGAGAGAGCACGGTACCGAAATCTCTTCGACATGATGGTTGACGCGGTGATCACGGCCATGGCGGTTGCGGGGCATGAGAACATCCCGGTGATTGTGGCCGAGACAGGGTGGCCAAACTCGAGCCCCGATGCAGCAGAGATCGACGCCAACGAGCTCTACTTCGAAATGTACGTGAAGGGCCTGTTGGGACACCTGAGGTCGGGGCAAGGGACGCCATTGAGGAAGGAAGGCGTTGCGGAGGCTTACGTTTACGAGCTGGTCGATGAGGAAGCAAATGAGACGACGAGCAGCCAAGCTCGCGCGAGGAACTGGGGGATCTTGTATGCGAATTTGAGTGATAAGTATGAGGTCCAGTTCTCTTGTGCCGCCCGCTATTGTGGGTCGTTGGAGGAGTTATTGATTGGGTTCGTGTTGATGCTACTGATTTTGGTCTGGTTGATATGGTATATACCGAATTCCCCATGGTGATTCCGTTTTGACTGTGGTTTGATTTCGTTCTTGCTCTTTCTCTTCGATGGAGCGTCTCCCTCTCGAAGAAGATGATTTCTTCACGTCTGCGTTCTGGGTTTGAATCTTTGATGGTCTAAAGTACTTGCAGCCGGTTGATTCTGTTGTTTCGTTTTTCTCTGTTCTTATGATATGATATTGATCTTGATCTTGATGTAGTTCTTTTGTTCTTTTATGGGGGTTCTGGATGTGTTAGAGATGGATTTGAAATCAGTGGTAATCGGATGAGAAGTGGAGTGATCTAGAATCTTGCTCGATCGAGCAAATTCTTTTTGTCTTTCTTTTCTTTCGCTAGCGAGCCAGAGGATTTATCTTGTTCTTTTCCCTACTGTTGTTTAGCTCAGAGCAAGAAGTTTCTGCAAATTTTAATTGAATGCCATGGCTCTGCCGCTGTTACTGGTTTCCTGAATGCAAAATGGGCGGAGTCAAATCGAATTTTTCGTAGCAGTACTTGAACTCAAGGTGGGAATTCGGAAGATTTATGCATGCTATCGAGAGTGTGTGGTAAACTGCAATGCCTCGCAAAGCTCGAATCTTTTTAGGTAGAAGAAGAGTTGTATGTGCAGGCAAAGCATATAATAAAAACCGGGCATTGCTTTGTGCTCAGCGTGATAGATCGGCAGCCACAATTTGAATTTGATTGAAGATAACCCAGGCTCGATGCAGCATAATGCGAAAGAGGAGATCGATTAGAGTTTTTGCTAACCACAGGGCAATGATCTGAGAATCTTTGATCTTTCACTTTTCTAAAACAAAACAAAGTCAGAATGGAATTCGGAAAATCATGACAAAGAAGGGAAATTGCTTTTGGTGCGGTTCTCAATCCCGACGATATTCACAACACCTCAGAAGAACAAAAATTCACTTGTCACTTTTAACAGTTTCTTTCCCTCTCTTGCAAAAACACTTTGATGGAGTGACGGGAATGGTGGTTTTGTAAATTGTCCACTTGCTAGTCAGAATTCGGTTCGTCATCACCCCAAATATCTAACTGGGACACGCGAAAGAAGACATAAGAGAGACAAAATATGCCAAGAAATCATCGGATAAGGCCTCGAGATTTCTTCAAACGATTAAAATTAGCTTTCACCAAGTACAGTGAATCAACTTGGGCAAGCATAACCTAGCAAACTATCATTCTAGTTCGCAAAACTAGGATTTTTGTACAACACTGCTATTTCCTACTAAAGTTGAGCATGAAACCCAAAACAAGCCAGCTGATCTTTCCTCATTGCACACCCCAACATATTCATACAAGCACACAGACATGCACCCCTATTCACACGCGCAAGAGATTATGAGCTCAGAGAGAGAGGGAGATTACATAATACAATAAATCGCTATTTACATTTGCAAGATTTTAGGAGTTAGTGTGGATGACCAAATCCAGATCCACCGCGGCCTCCTTCTCAGCTCCCTCGATCGCATCGCTGGTTGGGGCCGTCCTCCGGAACACCAAGAGAGCATCTTCTCTGCCGTTGGGCTTCCGCTCGCTTGTGATTCGCTGTCCTCACCGTCTCTGTAACACGTTCTGCATCCAGAAGTGGCAAGCGGGGACTCTGACGTCACCCACAGAGCTTGGGACGTGGTTCGCCTTGTGCTGCTGTGGCCGAGGAGAGGTAGGGCGTTCAGGCGGCTCCTCGCGATCAAGTTCCGTCTCGCCGTGGTTGGATTCGTCAAGAGCATCGGTGGCAGTTGCGGCTACCACAGCTCGATGCCCATCCATTACGGGGAGCGCGAGCTCTCATTCGACAAGACCCCGGTCTTCCACGTCAAGATGCATCGACCTGGAGCATCCACGAGGTCCCGCTTTCGCCTCCCTCGCATCCCCTGCATCAGCGACAAGGACGGCGACTGGGAGAGGAAGAGCCCGGTCGCCGTTGAAGACGGAGGAGAATGTAGATGCGGAGGTGGCGGACGAGGCAGATGCGTAAGTGCGGCGGCGTGGTTTGTCGGACGGCGGGCTCCATTGTTCGTCGGAGGAGCAACACGACGAAGGGGCAGAACAAAAAAGAAAATATTAGTTGTAGCTTAGATGCAGCGGTAGCCGACGAGGTGTATGCGGAAGCGGGGACGGTGGTGTGATTCGTCGGACGGCGGCTCCGTCGTCCGATCGGAGAAGAAGCGGAGGGCAGAGCAACCGGGCGCGAGTCAAACGAAAATATGGAGAGAGAAAATTTGTAAGAGAGAAGGATTGCTTTTATTTTCTTGGGAGGAGAGAGAGAGAGCCGAATTTTTCAAATTTCCCGAGAGGGAAAAGTTTCTGGTGGGCCCAGAATAGCTCGTTGAAAGGTTAGGAGAAGGCTAGTGTAGGCTAGTGAGAGAAAAAAGAAAAAAAAATGCAAAAGACAGCAAGCGGGCCACGCTTCCACGTGGCGTCACCTGAGTGGTCCGGGACCACGCTGATGTGGAGGTCCCGGACCACCCAATATTTTCTCCTTAAGATAAATCATTCAAAAACCGACACGTGTCACCATTGGGCCTGCTTGTTAGAACGAGAGAGTAATAGAGAGAATTTCAAAATCTCTGATATGTGGGCCCAATGTTGACATGCGTCGTTTTCTGAATGAGTCATCCTAAATCTGACGTGGCAAGATGATTTTGCTTTTTTTTTAGATCATCATGAAGGTTGGTCCACCTTTAGGTATTCATATGACGTTGGTTCTTTCTTTTTTATTTGTATATCATTGAGGAGGTTAGACCACTATGTCATGTATTGCTATATTATGAATCTAGAGTTAACCTTTTATCCGCGCATTGGGTTTAAGTCATGATATGCATAAACAACTGCAAAAATAACAATTAACAGTACCTAGATTTGCAAATGGTATAAACTCAAAATTTGCAAAGCACTTTTAGTAACGAGCAAATTTGTACCTTTTTAATCAGGCACAAAATGATGTACAAATGAATTTAGGGATGAAATTTTTATGTTGGAAAATTTGAAGTAAATTCACACGAACTTTTGGCCACGAAAAGTTTATCAGACTGATGCAACGATTTTTCTCATGACTAAAAGCGTATGGACTTTTAATAAGGAAATGCGATTGTTGCCACAAAATTTCAACTATGAAAATTTCATCATTAAAAGTACAGGTTTTTCCCGGGACGTCGTTGCCAAGAAATATTTTGTGGGAAAATATAATTTAACTGGCACGAAATTTGACACTTCAATCACGGATTTTTCCTTCATTTAGCCACGAAATTTTCTGGTGCCAAAGCTACAAAAACCCACGGAATTTTCTGTTACGAAATCGCACATTGATTCCAGAAAAATAACGCTCGCAAATAATTCACAAGACAAAATATAATAATAAAAGAGCAAAATTAGATGAACACACCAGAAAATTTGTTATCGAAGTTCACCCAAACCTGGGCTATGTCTCCGCGCAGAGGCACTCTGCGAATCCACTAGACTTTGAGAAAAAGTTGGAATACAATGATGATATTCTCTCAAGATTAGACCACAAAGAGATTGAGAACCCTCATTAAGAAAAAAACTCACTTTTTTCTTCTCTCTTTTTCTTGCTTCTCTATTTCTTTTTTCAGCATCTTAACGGCTAGGGTTTTGCCATCGCTAATATATAGGTACCACTTTTAACCTAAAAGGAAATCTAATAGAAAAGACAAAAAAGCCCCTAAAAACAAATATTTAGCTTTATCTATAACAATCTCCCACTTGAAGACAAATATACCCAAGCATCAAGTAACTTGGTATCCATCTTCTTCAAAAAATAGTAGTTGAAAAACTTGTGCCTCTGCGATACTCCTTATCAATCAACATGGAGTAATACCAATGGTAGTAGTACAGAAAATATGCTTCTCTCTATCTACTACCTTGGTCATCATGTCAGCTGGATTTTTCGAGCCATCAATCTTTTGTAGCTTTAATTCATTATCTTTCAATGCTGACCTGATAAAGTGATAATGCTTCTTGATATGTCTAGTCCTTGAGTGATAAGCTGCATTCTTTGCTAAGTGCACTGCACTTTGACTATCACTCCACAGTGTACTGACTGGCTGTTTTCGATGTAACTCCTCCATCTAATCTTGTAACCACACGATTTCCTTGGAGTCTTCTGTAATTGCTACATATTTTGCCTCTGTCGTCGATAAAGCCACTATTTTTTGTAGTTGAGATACCCAACTCACTACTGTACCTGCAACTGTAAAGATATATCCAGTGGTACTCTTACCACTATCTCGATCACCCGAATGATCTGCATTTACATAACCCTGCAACTGTAGAGATGTACCACCATAACAAAGTGAGTAATTGGAAGTACCTGTTAGATATCTCAATATCTATTTAACTGCATTCCAATGCTCTCTACCTGGGTTCTGCATATATTGACTCACAACTCCCATTGCTTGTGCAATGTCTGGTCTCGTGCTCACCATGGCATACATCAAACTCCCCACTGCTGATGAATATGGAACTACCACCATCTTATCTTTCATAGCCTGAGTGCTTGGACACATATCATTGGAAAGTTTGAAGTGACTCGCTAGAGGAGTTGCAATCGGTTTTTCCTTGTCCATGTTAAATCTCTTTAACACCTTGTTCACATAGTCTTCCCGTGACAACCATAATTTCTTATTTTTCCTGTCCCTGATGATTTTCATGCCTAAAATATTCTTGGCCTCTCCCAAGTCTTTCATAGCAAACTGTGATGATAACATCTTTTTCATTTCTATGATTCTCTTCATATTGGAACTAGCCACTAGCATGTCATCCACATATAAAGATAGATACACAATGTCACCATCATCATATTTGCGAAAATAAACACAGTGATCAGACTCACAGTGTGCAAATCATTTTTCTTGCATGAAACTATCAAATTTTAAGTACCATTACCGCGGAGCTTGTTTCAAGCCATACAAGTTTTTTTTTTCAAGCGACATACCATGTGCTCCTTACCTTTAACTTCAAAACCCTTAGGTTCTGCCATGTATAATTCTTCATCTAAGTCACCATGTAAGAACACTGTTTTTACGTCTAACTGCTCAAGATGAAGATCCTCCACTGCAACTATACTTAGTAGAACTCTAATTGGTGTTATTTTCATTACAGGTGAAAATATTTCGGAGTAGTCGATCCCTTCTTTTTGAGAAAAGCCCTTGACTACAAGTCTCGCCTTGTATCTAATACTACCACCTGCTTCATTCTTAACCCTGTACACCCATTTGTTTAATAAAGCTTTTTTACTTGTGGGCAACTTGGTCAACTCCCAAGTTTTGTTATGAAGTAACGAGCTCATCTCGTCTTTCATAGCACACTCCCACTGCAAGTGAGACGTGTCTGCCTTTGATTTATCGTAAGTCTCCAGTTCTCCTGAATCTGTATATAAGACATGGCTCAGAACAATATTAGCTGATGGATCAAAAATTACCTTTGGCTTTCTCACACGTGTAGACATTCTCAAGATAGGTACTTCAGGGTCATTTGTTTGCTCCGAATCACTGCGTTCTTCTTGAACTACCTCTTCACTGATAATAGGCTCATCTTGAACCTCTTTTTTAGGTGAACTTTGATCTACTGGAAACATCTTCATGGGCATTATGTCTAATTCAACATACTTTGGTTGTATTACCTTCTCATGCTTTGTCTCTGTTTGACGATCCTTGTACATCTTTTCTTCATGGAATACCACATTGCGACTGCGGATGACTTTGTTATTCTCATAATCCCAAAGCCTATAGCCACACTCGTTGCCACTGTATCCGATAAAGACGCACTTTTGGGACTTAGCATCAAGTTTTTTCCTATCCTCCCTTTCAATCAAAGCATATGCAATACAACCAAACACCTTTAGATGTGAATAATTAATCTTCTTACCTGACCATCGCTCTTGTGGTATTTCTCCATCCAACACATTAGATGGACTTTTGTTGAAAAGATAAACAGCTGCATTAACTGTGGCAGCCCATAAATGTAGTGGGAGACCTACGTGTAGTTTCATGCATCTCGCTCGTTCTAGAATAGTCCTGTTCATTCTTTCAGCTACACCGTTCTCTTGAGGAGTTCTAGGAACAGTCTTTAGTCTATGTATGCCTTCTCGACTCAGATATTTTGCAAATTCTTTACTTGTGTATTCTCCACCATTATCAGATTTCAGAGTTTTAATCTGATAACCTGTTTCTTTTTCTACCATGGTCTTCCATATTCTGAACAACCCGAATACTTCTGATTTTTCTTTAAGAGCATAGACCCAAGTCTTTCTTGTTGCATCACCAATGAATGTGACAAAATATCTCTTACTACCATAAGAGAGTTCCTGAGCAGGTCCCCATACATCAGTATGAACCAATTCTAGCTTCTGGCCTTTATTTTCTCGCCCATTCAATTGAAAACTAATAGCCTTATGTTTTCCATAAATGCAACTCTCACAAAAATCTAACTCAACTTTTTGCAAACTTGGGAGTAATTTTCTCGAGTGTAACTGTTTTACACCTTTTTCATCAAAATGTCCCAAACGATAATGCCAAAGAGTAGATAAATTACTTGTAGCCATTGTAGTTGCAACCATATCACTGATATTGTCTCATTGGAGAAGGTAAAGTGTACCTGTACGCTTTCCTTTTGCTATTACTCTTACCCTTGAGGTTATCTTCCACTATTACCAAATCTTCTTGATCAAGTTTACTGGTTGAAATCAGATTTTTCTTTAATTCCGGAATATGCCTAGTTTCACGCAAAACTATACGTCCTCCACATGAGATGTTCACAATCACGGTTCCTTTCTCAACAATTGGACACATGTGGCTGTTTCCCACAACCACTTGCCTAAAATCTCCACTGGCATAATCATCAAATATGTCTCTTTGCGAGGTGCAATGAAAAGAAGCGCTAGAATCAATAAACCATTTATCTGTTGTCAAGTCAAACCCTGCAGACAAACACAAGTTATCTAGCAACGATTCATTGCTAACTACATTAGCACCTTGATTCTCATCTTGCTGCTTCTTTTTGTAGGCTTCACACTGAAACCTCCGGTGTCCGATTTTGTAACAAAACCAACACTCATATTTTACAACCTGTCTCTTACCTCTTGATTGTGATCTGCCATGCCTGCTGAAATTTCCTCTACTTTTACTTCTTCCACGGTTCTCCACTGCAAGTGCCGTTGAAGATGTAGATGCAGAAAAATTATCTCCACCTGAGACTTTCCTTCGCATCTCTTCATCCGTGATACTACTCACAGCATCATCAAGAGTTAAATCATCCTTCATGGTGCTCGAAATTCCCTGTACTGCAGTATTGTAGCTTTCTGAAAGAGAACATAAAAATAATTAAGCTTGAAGCTTCATATCTAAATTTATGCCTGCGGATTCCAATTGATCCATGACTTGCATGAAACTATTAATATGCTCTACCATAGAACCTTTATCAGATAACTTCATATTAACCAGTTTCTTCAGCAAAAATACCTGATTTGATGTGGACGGCTTCTCAAAAATATTCGTTAGAATATCCATGGCTTCTTTTGCAGTTTTTGCTTTCACGATGTGGTACCCTATCTTTTTCGTCAACCCTAGACGAATCGCACCTAACGCCTTTCGATCAAGAATTTTCCATCCGGCTTCTGCTGTCAAATCCACTTCCGCCATCTCGGGTTTCCAACCCTCAAGTGGTGCATAGGGATCTTTCTGATAAAGATAATCCTCTATTTGTAGTTTTCATCATCCGAAATCCTCTCCATTGAACTTACCGATTATGATTTTATCTTCTGCCATCCTTTTTGCTTTCAATCGAACGTCACCGAAAAACCCTCGATGTTCTCGATTAGCCAACCCAGGCTCTGATACCAGTTGTTACGAAATCGCATGTCGATTCCAGAAAAATAACGCTTGCAAACAATTCACCAGACAGAATATAGTAATAAAAGAGCAGAATCAGATGAACACGCCATAAAATTTGTTATCGAAGTTCACCCAAACCTGGGCTACATCTCCGCGCAGAGGCACTCTGCAAATCCACTAGACTTCGAGAAAAAGTTGGAATACAACGACGATCTTCTCTCAAGATCAGAGCACAAAGAGATTGAGAACTCTTATCAAGAAAAAAATTCACTTTTTTCTTCTCTCTTTTTCTTGCCTCTCTATTTCTTTTTTCAGCGTCTTAACGGCTAGGGTTTTGCCATTGCTAATATATAGGTACCACTTTTAACCTAAAAGGAAATCTAATGGAAAAGACAAAAAAGCCCATAAAATAACTATTTGGCTTTATCTATAACGTTTTCGTCACAAAAGGTTGCCCCTTTACGTTGAGCATCGATTTTACGCCTTTTAACGTGGATTATTTTCGTGGCCAACAATGGGGAAAAGGTAGATAACGTCGTACGCGGAAGACAGTCTTTTTTGTACTGACGGCATGTAATTATTAGTAACAAGCTTGGAAACAGTGGAAATGACATAACAAGAATAATAGCCAAGTCACTGATCAATAGATATCATGATGGCAGATACAAGATATTAGATAACAATCACTCGCACTAAAAGAGCTCACTACAAAACAATGTGAATGATGAATAGAATCCCGAGAAGAAATCTCATGACGACACATATATATGCAACCAATCTTACAAACAAAAGGGGGAACGCCAACAATTTCAAAATACTCTCAGGGGACCTCACATGATGTTAATATCTTCAAGGGCTGGTGGCTGGAGGTGGAGTGAGAAAAGGAATAGAGGGAATCTTAGGAAGCGAAGTAGGGATGCTTGGCATCGGCGGCAAGGTGGTCGGCATGGTTGGCAAGCTTGGAAGTGGCGGCAGAGTAGTCTTGGGCAATGTTGGTTGTGTTGTGGGCAGCGTTGGCAGTGTGGGTTGAGGCAGAGTTGTGGGAATGGCAGGCATCGGTGGCACAGCGACCTTCGGCAATGTTGGCATGGCTGGCAATGGAGGCAGCGATGTTGGTAAAGTTGGTATGGTGGGAAGAGATGGAATAGATGGCATAGTTGTTTGCAACAGATGACGAGCTCCAAAACTCATATTGATGGTTGAGAAAATTAGGGTGATGAAGAGAATCAAGTTCTTAGAGGAAGATGCCATATTGGTATATGGAGTCAGGATATTGTGCTGTGATAGGCTCAGGGACTTGAAGCCAATGAGCTGAGAGGAATGGATTGCTGATTGTGTTGGAGTATATGGAGGAAGGAAATGGCAGTTTATATAGCAAGAGATAGTTATATAAAAATTTAGGGTTGTGATTATAAGTTGGTGACTGGCCTGTGGGTATGGTTAGGAATAAACAGAACATTCCTCATTGGTTCTTTGTTAGCTCACCTTCTCAGCTCAATCTTCCACAGGAATAAATAATAAAGAAGGGGTCAAACTTTGTCTTCTGTTCCGTTCGGTCGAATGGTCATCATCTCATGAAAGTCAAGCTTCTGATCTGTGTCCTTGTGGATGGTAACTAGATAACTTGTTCCATAATTCTTGCTAACTAGGGTTATCGATAACTTGCTTCAGGATTTTAACGTACTAATCTAGGGTTTCTATGTGTCACCTTGAGAAATACGTCGTTACTTCGGACATGTCAATGCTTTTAACTGTGATCGTCTTTGGTTTACTCCTTGGACTTGAAGTAAAAATATGTGGGACTTTATTTACTTCTGAGTCTAGCCTTTTTACGAAGAAAAGTTTATGATCATGGAAACATATAGCATTGCGAAGTCATCTCTGTCTCTTTCTGTCTCTGGCTCTGTCTCTCTCTCTCTCAAACTTGGAGGTCTATAAGTGCCTATCACAAATATTTTTTTTCATTTTCTAAAAATTTCCTAGTTTATAAAGTTTTCTAAAGCACATTAGATTAGTAAAGTATATGTTTAGTTGTAATAACAAGTAAATGAATGATTTGGAAAATCATTTTTTATTTTAAAAATGATCACTTATAACAATTACAAAAATGAATAAATAGAAATTATTTTTATTATCCATGAAAATACTTAGGCATAAATTGTTGTTGATAATAAACATATATTTCATGGATTAATTATTTCAATTGATGTAAGCGATTATTTTTAACAAAATATTTTTAAATAATTTATTTCTGTAAAAAAAAAAAAAAAAAGAGAGCCTAAATGGTTGAAAAGGTGACATTTTAATCCGATAGCTTATATTTTTGTCTTCAATTTACTTTTTGTGGTATCCGTTCTAATATATCTGGTTTTTTCATAACCAAATATATTTACGTGGCAAGTTCAGGGTTGTTGAATATATATATAATTTTTGTTGGAATTGATACCAACAAGGACCATTCGATACAAAATTAAAGAAAAAATTACAAAAGAGCAAAAGGTCATGCAGGACAACCATTTTGTCTTCTTCACCTTTCACGTAAAATTAATGGGAAAAGTACTAAAAAAGTCATAAACCTATTGCATTGGTACCAATTCAGTCATAAACTTTTCAATTAAACCAATTTAGTCATAAACCTTTTACTATTGTTACCAATTCAGTCCATCCGGCCAATTTTGGTTGCTCGACGCTGACGTGGACATCGATCGGTGGCCAAATACTGACGTGGAAATTTTTATGATTTTTTAATTATTTTAATTTTTTTTTCTGTCTTCTTCTTAGCAGTGGCCGGCGAGCCTCCGGTGAGGCTCGCTAGCCACTGGGCGAGGGCCGCGAAGCCCTCGCCTGCCTCCGGTGAGGGTCGCGACCCTCGCCCGGCCTCTCCCAGGGCCGTTGGTGAGGAGGCTTCGCTTAGATCTGGGTGAGGCCAGCCTTGGCCGCGGCCCTTGCCAGTTGCTGGCGAGGGTCGCGACCCTTGCTTGGCCTCGCCCAGGGCCGCGAGCGAGGCTGGCCTTGCCTAGATTTGGGCTAAGCCGCCTCGCCCGTGGCCCTATGTGAGACTAAGCGAGGGCTGCTACCCTTGCCGGCTGCTGGCGAGGGCCACTCGGCCTCGCCCAGATTCGGGTGAAGCCACCTCACTGGCGGCTGATCTGGGGGAGGCCAGCCTTGCCTGCGGCTCTGGGAGAGGTCGGGCGAGCTGGTGAGGGTCATGGCCCTCGCCTAGTGGCTAGCGAGCCTCACCGGAGGCTCGTCAGCCAACGTAAGGAAGTTGATAGAAGAAAAAAAAAGCAAAAAGAAAAGAAAAAAGAAAAAAATTAATAAAAAATTAATAAAAAAATTCGAAAAAAAAATTAAAAAATCATAAAAATTGCCACATTAGCAATCGGCCATTGGCCAACGTCCATGTCGTGTCGATCAGCCAAAATTGGCCGGATGGACTGAATTGGTAACAATAGTAAAATGTTTAGGACTGAATTAGTTCAATTAAAAAGTTTAAGACTGAATTGGTACCAATGCAATAGGTTAAGGACTTTTTTGGTACTTTTCCCTAGAATTAATTGCTGCCATGACAACGATAGGTATTTGGTAAAAGTTGGCACTAATGGGGGAAATTTACCATTAGTTTCTTCCTTAAAAAGGGAAGAAATAATAAAATCTCATACCTAATCATGGATAGCATAGTTGGTGTGCGTTCTCTCTCTCATCACCGAGATCGAGGATTCAAACTCTCTCGTTGCTGAAGTGTCTTAAGCAGGGGGGTCTTGGTGTTGGGGTTTTGGATTAGCCTCTCCCGAGATTTATGTCTAAATAGCAGCTTGCGGTGAGGCTCGCTGGTGTCATCGGGCACTGGTGGGTTGTGTGAACCCGACTAGCGCAAGCAAAACGGGCTCCAACGGTTCCCGGTCACCAAAAAAAAAAAAAAAACTCTCGGTTTACAATCAATTCATTTCATATTTCTTCCTTTAGATGACAAATTTTCACATTTAGATGATATGTCGGATGTACTAATACCCTAATACATTCATCTAGAAATCCCGACATTTTTCAATGGCAATGGAGTTCCACAACGTAGAAAAAATTAACTCCAATTACTTATGTTGCTAAAAGCAATGATTATAAATTATTTGATTGGGCATGCGCACGCATGAGTAATACGCCATTTTGTTGGAATGCAAAATATACGGATTGCTGTAAGGTGTCAATTCAATAGTTGTAGCACTTTTCATATTAGTTACTTTTCTATCTGAATCTTTTTCTCATCATAAATCCAGTTGATTGTATTGCATGAAACAATGAGTTGGAACCGATGGAAAGAATACAATAATCTGAGCCAAGTCACCGGTCAATACATAGATATGAATGATATATAAAAAGCAACATGAATGATACATAGAATCCTAGAAGACATCGCAACACAAGACTCTGTATTGGAACAATTCTACAAAGAAAAGAAGGCACTCAAACAAATCGTAAATACTCTCAGGTGACCTCGTATGGTACTATTCAGGTGCTGGTGGCTGGAGGAGGAGCAAGAAAAGGAATAGAAGGGATTTTAGGGAGAGAAGTAGGGATGCTAGGCATCGGAGGCAAGGTGGCGGGCATGGTTGGCAAGCTCGGAAGTGGTGGCAAGGTAGTCTTGGGCAGTGCTGGTTGTGTGGTGGGCAGCGTTGGCAATGTGGGCTGAGGTAGAGTGGTTGGGATGGCAGGCATTGGTGGCATGGCGACCTTTGGTAATGTCGGCATGGCTGGCAATGGAGGCAGTGATGTTGGTAAAGTTGGTACGGTGGGAAGAGATGGAATAGATGGCATAGTTGTTTGCAGCAGATGACGAGCTCCAAACTCATGTTAATGGTTGAGAAAATTAGGGCGATGAAGAGAATCAAGCTCTTAGAGGAAGAGGCCATATTGATATATGGAGTCAGGATATTGTGTTGTGATAGGCTCAAGGACTCGAAATCAATGAGCTGAGAGAAATGGATTGCTGATTATGTCCGAGTAAATGGAGGAAGGACATGGGAGTTTATATAACAAGCGATGGTTATATAAAATCTAGGGCTGTGATTATAAGTTGGTGACTGGCCTTTGGTTATGGTTAGGAAAGAAACGCAGAACATCTCTTCATTGGTTCTTTGTTAGCTTGCCTCCTCAGCTCAATCTTCCACCGGCAAAAAGGAAACAAAAAGGTCAAATCTGCTGTTCTTGTTTTGACAGATGGCGTGCTTTCATGAAATGAAGCTTCGGATCTTTGTGGACGGTAACGAATAGCTTGTTTCATAACCACCACGGACTAGAGAGATTGCCAACTTGCTTAAGGACTTTGACGTATCAATTTAGGTTTTTTATATATTTCCATGTCATTTTTGGTGAACTCCTGGTACTTGAAGAAGTCAAAACTTGTGGGGCTTTAACATCCGCATCAAGCCTAAATACGTATATTTTATTGAAACATGTGACAATGCAACTGCATAAGTCTAACAAGTTTGACGTCATTCGTCATATGGGAACGATGATAAATCTATGGGGAATTTTCATTTTACTCCCCTCAACTTTAGTTTTGATGCACATTAAACCCTTAACCTCAAAAAGTTGCATTTTACCCCTTTGAACTTGCACTTTCTTTCGAGAAGCAAAGTGCAAATTTTCTTATTACCTTTGTATAAAATTCTTCGCTAATTTACATAAGCGATATCTAAAATACATTTGGAAATATGTTGAGTCGCAAAAATAAATTTCAATTGTTTTATTCTAGAAAAACTAACACATATAAGAAAAGCTAACAAAACCAAAGATAAAAAAACATTGAAACACGAGATTAAGAAAAAATAGGGATAATAATACTAGGAGTGCCAAATCTTTTATATGGCGCTCATTTGAGTGCTAATTTTTTTTTTTCACTCACTTAAGTGCCATATTGAAGTAAAATCGATTACTTGAGTGCCAATTTCAGCAAATCATCCTACATGGAATTTTTTAATTTTTTTTTGAATTTTTTGTTTTTGTTTTTATTTGCTTATTTTTTTTTAAAGGGCCGACAAGGGTCACTGGCGACCCTCGCTGATTGAAGGCCCTAGGCGAGGCCACAAGGAACCTCACGAGCTTTGGGCAACCACAGGTGATGCCGCCTAGAGTGAGTAAAGGTCCTTGTGACCTCACTCGCAGTTGGTGAGGTTGTGATGCCCTTGCCAGCTCTAGGCGACATTGCTCGTGACTAGGGAGGCCGGACACCCTCACCTAGGGCTTTCGCGGCAGGGTGAGGCAGCCCTCGCATAGATCAAGCCATGAAGGCCATGGGCGAGGGCATCACTACCTTGTTGGCCTAGGGCGAGGCTGCGTCTCTTGAGATCATCCAAAGCTGGTGAGGACATTTGCGGCCTTGCCAACGGCCGACGAGGGCCCGACAGCCTAGTCAAGGGCAAGGTTTTGTGGCCGGTGAGGGTTGCCCGTGTCCATCACCAGCCTTAAAGAAAAAAAAAGCCAAAAAAAAAAATTCAAAAATTCAAAAAAAAAAAAATAATAAATATTTATAATATTAAAATAATAATAATAAATTGTCCACATCACGCCGGTGAAGTCACGTTGGATGACCAGCGTCTACGTTAGATTTTCCGTCGAGGCAAATCGGAATTGGCATTCAAGTGATCGGTTTTCCAAATTTGTGACATTTAAGTTAGAAAAAAAAGTTTTGGCACTCAAATCAATGTCATAGGAAAGTTTTGACACTCCTAGTTTTCTTATCCTGAAAAAATAATAGTTACATTAAAAGTTGAGGAAAATGGAAAATTTTAAAAGATACGCAAAATCAATACTCTCTCTCTCTCTCTCTCTCTCTACACCTTAGAGTGCCTCTTTCAAGTATTTCCATTTTTTCAAGACTTCCCTAGCCTATAAAGTTTTCTTAGATTTAGCACATTACACTAGTAAAGTTCAGGTTTAGCAGTTTTTACAAGTTAAATCATACAATTGACATAAAATGGTTGAAAAAATATTGCAGCTTCTTATAATGAATAGTCACTAATTTTTTTCATCTATTTACATTCTATGTTATCCGTTTTAAATATCTCATAGGCATTCCTAATTTAAATATGAATTTGCCAGTCTTAAGGGTTAGTGGTTTCAATTATCCCTTTTCATATAAAAAATTAGAGCCTAAATGGTTGAAAAGTATCTTGCTCAAAAAAAAAAAAAAAATGGTTGAAAAGTATGGTGACATCTTAATCCAAAAGCTAATATTTTTGTCTTCAATTTACTTTTTGTGGTATCCGTTCTAATATATCAGGTGTTTTCATAACTAAATATTTTAAGTGGCACGTTCAGGGTTATTGGATATATATATAATACCAACAAGGACCATTCGATACAAAATTAAAGAAAAAATTACACTTTGCACCCAAAAGGCATGTGCACAACATATGATAGCGGAAGAAGTTCACGGCATTAAGAAGTGTAAGAAAATGAAACATTTTAAAGTTCGGAATTTAACGTTCAATAACCCTAAAGCTGAGGGATCAAATGAAATTGTGTTCCAAATCTGTGAACATATATCTAAAAATGCATTGGCAACAGCCTGCACTAATAACCATACTCAAGAGTAAAAGGTCGTGCAGGAGAACCCAGATCATGATTTTGTCTCTTCCCCTTTCACGTAGAATTAATTGCCGCCATGACAACGATAGATATTTGGTAAAAGTTGGCTCTAACAGGGGGAAATTTACTATTAGTTTCTTCCTTAGAAAGGGAAGAAATAACAAAATCTCATGGTTTACTATCAATTCATTTCATATTTCTTCCTTTAGATGGCAAATTTTCACATTTAGATGATATGTCGGATGTACTAATACCCTAATTCATTCATCTAGAAATCCCGGCATTTTTCAATGGCAATGGAATTCCACAACGTAGAAGAAATTAACTCAATTGCTTATGTTGCTAAAAGCAATGATTATAAATTATCTGATTGGGCACGCGCACACACGAGTAATACGCCATTTTATTGGAATGCAAAATATACGGATTGCTGTAAGGTGTCAATTCAATAGTTGTAGCACTTTTCATTTTGGTTGCTTTTCTATTTGAATCTTTTTCTCATTATAAATCCAGTTGATTGTATTGCATGGAACAATGAGTTGGAACTGATGGAAAGAATACAATAATCTGAGCCAAGTCACCGGTCAATACATATATATGAATGATATATAAAAAGCAACATGAAAGATACACAGAATCCCAAAAGGCATCGTAACACAAGACTCTGTATTCGAACAATTCTACAAAGAAAAGGAGGCGCTCCAACAAATTGTAAATACTCTCAGGTGACCTCGTATGGAACTAAAATCTTCAGGTGCTGGTGGCTGGAGGAGGAGCAAGAAAAGGAATAGAAGGGATTTTAGGGAGAGATGTAGGGATGCTAGGCATCGGAGGCAAGGTGGTGGGCATGGTTGGCAAGCTCGGAAGTGGTGGCAAAGTAGTCTTGGGCAGTGCTGGTTGTGTGGTGGGCAGCGTTGGCAATGTGGGCTGAGGCAGAGTCGTTGGGATGGCAGGCATTGGTGGCAAGGCAACCTTTGGTAATGTCGGCATGGCTGGCAATGGAGGCAATGATGTTGGTAAAGTTGGTATGGTGGGAAGAGACGGAATAGATGGCATAGTTGTTTGCAACAGATGACGAGCTCCAAAACTCATGTTGATGGTTGAGAATATTAGGGCGATGAAGAGAATCAAGCTCTTAGAAGAAGAGGCCATATTGGTATAAGGAGTCAGGATATTGTGCTGTGATAGGCTCAAGGACTCCAAATCAATAAGCGACGAGGAATGGATTGATGATTTTGTCCGAGTAAATGGAGGAAGGATATGAGGGTTTATATAACAAGAGATGGTCATATAAAATCCAGGGCGGTGATAATAAGTTGGTGACTGGCCTTTGGGTATGGTTAGGAAAGAAACACAGAACATCTCTTCATTGGTTATTTGTTAGCTCACCTCCCCAGCTCAATCTTCCACCGGCAAAAAGGGAACAGAAAGGTCAACTCTGCTGTTCTTGTTCTGACAAATGGCGTGCTTTCGTGAAATGAAGCTTCGGATCTGTCTTTGTGGGCGGTAACCAATAGCTGGTTTCATAGCCACCACAGACTAGAGAGATTGCCAACTTGCTTCTGGACTTCGACGTATCAATCTAGGGTCGTATGTTTTATTGAAACATGTGACAATGCAATTGCATAAGTCTAACAAGTTTGACGTCATTCGTCATATGGGATCAATGATAAATATATGGGAAATTTTCTTTTTACTCCCCTCAACTTTAGTTTTTTTTTTTTTTTTGATAAAAGGTAATAGGTATATAGATTTTTGCTATATAGTTGTACAACAAAGGGAGGGGACCCGGCACCAGCTCACACTCAGAAGGACAGCAAATCCAAACAGGTGGAAGGGGGCCGGGGCCAAGGGGAAAAAAGGGGAGGGAAGAGCTGCAAGAGAGATACATTGCAGATAAAAGCAGCAGCAAAAGAAGGCCAAAATAGCGGCCAAGGGCAAAGAGCACACAAGACTGTGGCCCGCACAAGGAAAAGACAAAGAGGAGAAGAATAGGAGAGACACCAAGATGGGAATCCAAGCCGCAACATCAAGATAGATTCGGGAGGGATCCATCAGAAGTATCAACCAACAACAGCGAGATGGGCAGCAATGTAGCAAAGGATAGCTTCACCAACCATCAACTTTAGTTTTGATGCACATTAAACCCTAAACCTCAAAAAGTTGAATTTTACCCGTTTGAACTTGCACTTTCTTTCGAGAAGTAAAGTGCAAATTTTCTTATTACCTTTGTTTAAAATTCTTCGCTAATTTACATAAGCCATATTTAAAATACATTTGGAAATATGTTGAGCCACAAAAAAAAAAAAATTCAATTTTTTTATTCTAGTAAAACTAACAAATATAAGAAAAGCTAACAAAACAAAACATAAAAAAAATATTGAATACGGGATTAAGAAAAATAGGGATAATAACACTAGGATGCCAAAACTTTTATACCGCACTCATTTGAGTGCTAAAACTTTTTTTTTTCGCTCACTTAAGTGCAACATTGAAGTAAAATTGATTAATTGAGTGCCAATTTCGGCAAATCATCCTACATTGATTTTTTTGAATTTATTATTTATTTATTATTTATTTTTTTTTGGTTTATTTGTTTTTTTTTTAAGAGCCGGCAAGGGTCGACCCTCACTAGTCGAAGGCCCTAGGCAAGGCCGCCTAGAATGAGCAAAGGTCCTTGCAACCTCATCCACGGTTGGTGAGGTTGTGATGCCCTTGCCAGCTCTAGGCGACATTGCTCGTGACCGAGGAGGCAGTGACACCCTCACCTAGGGCTCTTGTGGTGAGGGTGAGGCAATGACTGGGCCATGGCTTAGCCTTTCCTTTTACATATGTCAGTGACATTTCATTAAAGTTTCTTTTTTCCTCAGTTTTTCAATATTTTGAGTATGTAACTACCACATTTTATGCAAGCATTGCGGAACATTTTCCTTAGTTTATTTGGTAGAATGACCTCCATAAACCAAATATATTGTGCGAGGACTCAATTTCACATGAAAAATCCTTAGTGTTCTCCTTAAGCAATTAGAAAAAAGTCGAAGAACAAATGATGTCTTCACCCCAACTAGACTTGCCATCAAAATCTGGGCGGAAGATCCCCTAATCCATATGATACTTGTGTCTCGATAGATTTCATTTGCCGTTGATCAAAACCTCAATTTTATAAATTCACAATTTGTTGAATTACAGAAAGGGCTCTATTCCATACCGGATAGAGGATCCATGCCCGAAATTTGTGTACTGCAAATTCGTCCGAGATGATGTGGAATTACATTTTTGAGATCTTTAACAGATCAACCCACTTAAAAAATAATAATAAATCAAACGGGGAGAAAGCATACTGCTCTCAATAAATTCTAACAAATCGTATCCATCTTTTAACTCCACAAAAATGCTGCTAACGGTAATGGAATTCAAATTAGAAAAGGAATTAACTCCATTTAATTATCTAGTTAAAAGCAACTATCATAAAATGTTTGATAGGGCACAAACGAATGCGAGTAATACGCCAATTTATGTGAATGTGGAAGATAGAGGTTGAGGAACGATGTCAATTCAATATAGATGTAGCACTTTTTTGTTGAGTTGCTTTTCTATCTGAATGTTTTCCTCCTCATAAATCTAGTTGATTGTACCGCGCATAACAATGAGAATGGAAGCGATGGAAAAAACATAATAAAATGGGAGTCTAGTCACTGATCAATACATATATATCATAAATACAAAGGTACCTGGCAATGGAAAAGACTTTTAATTCACACCCAAAGACCTCTCTAGAAAACAATATAAATGACCCATAGAATCCGAAAAGACATCATAACACAATACACGTGTATTCGGACAATGCTACAAACAAATGGACGTACTCCAACATATCAAAAATACTCTCGTGTAACCTCGTATGGTACTAAAATCTTCAAGGGCTGGTGGCTGGAGGAGGAGTAAGGAAAGGAATAGAAGGGATTTTAGGGAGAGAAGTAGGGATGCTCGGCATTGGTGTCACGCCCCGAACCCCAAGCGCACGCACATCCCATTGCGGTTGATCAAATATACGACATCCCAGGATACGTCGCCGACCCATTCATTTTATTACGCATGCGGAAGCGAAACAAATCCCCTGACAACATTTAACTTCGGATAGAAAAGCAGGCAATCAATCGCAATACCAAACACTCATTTACAAACACATAGGTTTAAATACAACTCTGGACTGTCTACAAAATAGACCAGCTCGACAAAAGGGGAATTATCCTAAAACCAACTAGCAGGACACGTTCACCGATACTTCAGTCTCCACCTTTCCAGACTTAAGGCTTCGGGTCCTCCACGACCACCATCTAGGGACCTAAAATTTTTAATCCTCAAACCGGGATGAGACAATGTCTCCGCAAGTTCAACTCCTAAACCCCTATTAGAAAGAAAATACACCCGGGTGGCCTAGCCACATCACATAGAAGACTTACCTCGCCTCAGTTTCTTCCTGTAGGTTAGCACAAATCAAATCACTCAATCACAGATAGTAAGAGGAACTTAAACAACCGGAACGCATTCACTTTCATATAATTAACAACCGCGGGGGTCCTGATTATAAGACTAAATCGTTATGACACGTCCCATTCCATGTCACACAATTCTGTCCCATAATCCGACACATCAACAACACTCAACATGCATTCCAATTGTTATTCACTGCCACACAAGGACATAGCCTACTTGCAATTCGGCTATCTATTGGCATATAGCCAGGCATTGCCTCCTCCCATGGAGTGCGGCTTCGTCAGTACATCGACGGCGTTCCCGAAGGAGCATGGGCCTAGAATCAACTGCGATCCGCATCCACCGCGTGGGCATCCCATATAGAGGCAAGTCCGGCTCAACAGTCGATAACGATTCCTCTTAGTTATCACACAGCCAAAGCATACTCGGCCCTAAGACACTTTATATTTTACTCAATGCTTCCACTTAAAATAATGATCCCGGCCATTTTTCTTCATATTAAAAATATTCCAGAAATTACTCACATGTGTGGGGACATGCTAATTTCGAATCAATAAGCCAATATCTCACTTTTTCAAACCCCACTATTTAATATAATCATTAAAATCCAATTTTTGCATCAAAACCCGACACTTGGGTTTTTATGAATAAAATCCTTATTTACCACAATCAACACTCAATTTGCCACATCCATTCATCAAATTCAAATTCTAAATGCACAGCAGCGATCAACATAAAATTCTAAGAAAATAAGGTTCCAAAATAATTTTTATAATTTATTAAATAATTATATTTATTCCGAAAATTAATTAAATAATAATATCCATATATTTCACGATCCAAGCTCAATTTATAATATCCAATCATTAATTTCAAAACTGACTCGCACAGCAGCGACGGCACGAAATTCTGAGAATTTACGATCCCGACAAAATTTTCGAATTTAATAAATAATTAAATTTATTCAGAAAATAATTAAAAATAATATTTTAATAATTTCGAATAATAATATATTATTATATTATTTAATAATTTCGAGACATTTAAATAAATCAAAAGTAAATTCATTTATGTCAAATCAAGGCTTATTTTAAATAAACCTACTTACCCTTAATTAAGCACATTTTAAATTAAAACACTATCTTAATCTAATCTACTCTTAAATAACCTAAACTAACAACCTAATAATACTTAACATAAACTAAACCTCCCTAAGCATAATTAACCCTCTAAGCGAGGTTTAGTGAGCTAAACTCACCCGATTAAGGAACCGAGTGAACCAAAACGACCGGGACAACGCGAGGATTGACTTTCCTCAAGGCGGGCCGAGCATCCGGGCTCGGGAAGGCGGCCAAAACGGGTCAAACATGGGCTGCCATACCCATTTTTCCAGCCACTGATTTGGGGCCGAGAAGGGCGGATCCGGCGCCGATTTGGGCGGAGGAACGGCGGCTGTAGCTCAACGGTGGCTCACGGCGGCCTGGCGGGGTCTCCGACGACGGCTGGTAGCTCGGGACGACGGTGGTGATGGGCTGGCGCGGGCGGAGCGGAGTGGAGCGAGGCGCACGCGGGTGCGCGAGCTTCGCGCATGGACGACGGCGGCGGCGGTGAGCTTCAGCGACGGGTGGAGCTGCTAGCTTCAAACGGTCTTCGGCTTGCTGGTTCGGGGTTCTCAGATCTGCTGAGGACATGGGCTGAGGCGGAGTGGGGAGACGAACTGACCGGCAAGCGGGCGCGGGCGGCGCGGGGCGGCGGCGACGACGAGTGGATGGGCAAAGGCGTGAGGTCTGGCGGTTCTTCGGCTCCGCTGGTCTGCTTGGTTCCGTCCAGCAGCAAGAAGAAATCGGGAGGGAAGGAGCCGACGAGAGGGAGGAAGAAGAGAGGGAGGAGAGAGAAGGGGGGCCATTTCTTTTTCTTTTGCCTTTTTTTTTTCCTTCATCGAATCAATGTGGCCCACCATGACCTAGGATGACCTCACAATCCACTCACCCAAATCCTCCACAACTTCTCCAATGGTTGCACTTTCATTTTTCCGCCGGGGTCCAATTCTTGTACATCCAATTTCTTCAATTCCCATCAATTCTCTTCCAATTGAGTCTAATTGAAGTCCATAAAATTAATCAAATGTCACCACACTTTAATTTACATCTTCACTTGTTCATAGAACTAACTTAAGTCCCAAAAGCACGACCAAATGCGGGCCCACTAATTTCTCGAGCCAAATTAACCATTTTCTGATTTAATTGCTGAAAAACTCTGATTACATGAAAAATCTTCTAAAGATAAGCCAATGATCCGGAAATGATTTGTGACACACCCAAACTACCAATTTCTAAATTCGATATCAATTCTATGGTTAATTTCACTTTGGCACGATACTAGCGCAGCCCAACCTACCGGGTAACCTTTAGAAATTTTCATGCATTTGACCTGTGGTTGATCATCTCAAGCCACAATGTACATCTTTGAAACATTGGTGACTTTCGGTTGTTGGCGTAATCTCAAGGTTTCAAATACGAACACAAGGTACCCAATCGATAGGAAAGTCGGTCCAGTGCCAATCAACAAGAATTGTGCGATCTGGTGGAATCACCCACACTCGATCACATGCCCCTGTCGAGTCAACCTATCTCCAGTCTCTAATTGATTTTTATTTGTGCCGTAATGACCATTGTAGATTAGCTCGGTCGAAAGGTTGCTTCCAAGTCAAATTCTCGAGTCTGATGCATTAGAAACTCTTAACGGCTTCACTCGATAGACTAGTATTTACATGAGTGGCCGACTCAAGGAAAAGAACTATATGCGTGCCAACGAAATGCCGGTCTCAATTTATTGAAAATAGGATTGGAAAATCGGGATGTCACAATTGGTGGCAAGGTGGTCGGCATGGTTGGCAAGCTTGGAAGTGGTGGCAGAGTAGTCTTGGGCAGGGTGGGTTGTGTGGTGGGTAACGTCGGCAGTGTGGGCTGAGGCAGGGTCGTAGGGATGGCAGGCATTGGTGGCACGGCGACCTTAGGCAATGTAGGCATGGATGGTAGTGGCGGAAGCGACGTCGGGTTTGGTAGAGTTGGTATTGTGGGAAGAGATGGTATGGATGGCATAGTTGTTTGCAGTAGATGACAAGCTCCAAAGCTCATATTGATGGTTGAGAAAATTAGAGCAATGAAGAGTACAAAGCTTTTTGAGAAAGAAGCCATATTGGTATATGGAGTCAGGATATTGTGCGGTGATAGGCTCAAGGACTTGAAGCCAATGAGCTGAGGGGAATGGATTGCTGATTGTGTTGGAGTAAATGGAGGAAGGAGATGGCAGTTTATATCGCAAGAGATATTTTATAAAAATTTAGGGTTGTGATTATAAGTTGGTGAGTGGCCTGTGGGTATGGTTAGGAATAAACAGAACATTCTTCATTGGTTCTTTGTTAGCTCACCTTCTCAGCTCAATATTCCACAGGAATAAATAATAAAGAAGGGGTCAAACTTTGTCTTATGTTCCGTTCGGTCGAATGGTCGTCATCTCATGAAAGTCAAGCTTCTGATCTATGTCCTTGTGGATGGTAACTAGATAACTTGTTCCATAACTATTGCTAACTAGGGTTAGCGATAACTTGCTTCATGATTTTAATGTACTAATCTAGGGTTTCTATGTGTCGCCTTGACAAATACCTTGTTACTTTGGACATGTCAATGCTTTTAACTGTGATCATCTTTGGTTTACTCCTCGGACTTGAAGAAGTAAAAACTTGTGGGACTTTATTTACTTCCGAGTCTAGCCTTTTTACGAAGAAAAGTTTATGATCATGGAAACATATGGCATTGTGAAGTCATCTCTGTCTCTGTCTCTGTCTTTGTCTCACTCTCTCTCTCTCTCTCTCAAACTTGGAGGTCCATAAGTGCCTATCACAACTATTTTTTAATTTTTCTAAAAATTTCCTAGTTTATAAAGTTTTTCTAAAGCACATTAGATTAGTATAGTATATGTTTAGTTGTAATAACAAGTAAAATCATGCATTGACATTAAGGTACCCTATGTTTCGTAGAAAATGAATGGTTTGGAAAACCATTTTTTTTTTAAATTTAAAAAATGATCACTTATAACAATTAAGAAAATGAATAAATAGAAATTATTTTTATTGTACATGAAATAACTTAGGCATAAATTGTTGTCAATAATAATAAAAAAATTTATTGATTAATTATTTCAAACGATATAAGCAATCATTTTTAAGAAAATATTTTTCAAATAATATATTTCCATAAAAAAATTAGAGCTTAAATGGTTGAAAAATATGGTGACATCTTAATCCAATAGCTAATATTTTTATCTTCAATTTACATTTTGTGGTATCCGTTCTAATATATCAGGTTTTTTCATAACCAAATATTTTAAGTGGCAAGTTCAGGGTTATTGGATTTGTATGTAATATATATATATATATATATATATATATATATATATATATATATATATATATATATATAATTTTTGTTGGAAATTATACCAACAAGGACCATTCGATACAAAATTAAAGAAAAAATTACACTTTGCACCCAAAAGGCATGTGCACAACATATGATAGCGGAAGAAGTTCACGGCATTAACAAGTGTAAGAAAATGAAACCTTTTAAAGTTCGGAATTTAACGTTCAACAACCCTAAAGCTGAGGGATCAAATGAAATTGTGTTCCAAATCTGTGAACATATATCTAAAAATGCATTGGCAACAGCCTGCACTAATAACCATACTCAAGAGTAAAAGGTCATGCAGGAGAACCCAGATCATGATTTTGTCTCTTCCCCTTTCACGTAGAATTAATTGCCGCCATGACAACGATAGGTATTTGGTAAAAGTTGGCTCTAACAGGGGGAAATTTACTATTAGTTTCTTCCTTAGAAAGGGAAGAAATAACAAAATCTCATGGTTTACTATCAATTCATTTCATATTTCTTCCTTTAGATGGCAAATTTTCACATTTAGATGATATGTCGGATGTACTAATACCCTAATTCATTCATCTAGAAATCCCGGCATTTTTCAATGGCAATGGAATTCCACAACGTAGAAGAAATTAACTCCAATTGCTTATGTTGCTAAAAGCAATGATTATAAATTATCTGATTGGGCACGTGCACACACGAGTAATACGCCATTTTATTGGAATGCAAAATATACGGATTGCTGTAAGGTGTCAATTCAATAGTTGTAGCACTTTTCATTTCAGTTACTTTTCTATCTGAATCTTTTTTTCATCATAAATCTAGTTGATTGTATTGCATGGAACAATGAGTTGGAACCGATGAAAAGAATACAATAATCTGAGCCAAGTCACCGGTCAATACATAGATATGAATGATATATAAAAAGCAACATGAATGATACATAGAATCCCAGAAGACATTGTAACACAAGACTCTGTATTCGAACAATTCTACAAAGAAAAGGAGGCACTCCAACAAATCGTAAATACTCTCAGGTGTCCTCGTATGGTACTAAAATCTTCAGGTGCTGGTGGCTGGAGGAGGAGCAAGAAAAGGAATAGAAGGGATTTTAGGGAGAGAAGTAGGGATGCTAGGCATCGGAGGCAAGGTGGCGGGCATTGTTGGCAAGCTCGGAAGTGGTGGCAAAGTAGTCTTGGGTAGTGCTGGTTGTGTGGTGGGCAGCGTTGGCAATGTGGGCTGAGGTAGAGTGGTTGGGATGGCAGGCATTGGTGGCATGGCGACCTTTGGTAATGTCGGCATGGCTGGCAATGGAGGCAGTGATGTTGGTAAAGTTGGTATGGTGGGAAGAGATGGAATAGATGGCATAGTTGTTTGCAGCAGATGACGAGCTCCGAAACTCATGTTGATGGCTGAGAAAATTAGGGCGATGAAGAGAACCAAGCTCTTAGAGGAAGACGCCATATTGGTATAAGGAGTCAGGATATTGTGCCGTGATAGGCTCAAGGACTCGAAATCAATGAGCCGAGAGGAATGGATTGCTGATTATGTCCGAGTAAATGGAGGAAGGATGTGGTAGTTTATATAACAAGAGATGGTCATATAAAATCTAGGGCTGTGATAATAAGTTGGTGACTGGCCTTTGGGTATGGTTAGGAAAGAAACACAGAACATCTCTTCATTGGTTCTTTGTTAGCTCACCTCCCCAGTTCAATCTTCCACCGGCAAAAAGGGAACAAAAAGGTCAACTCCGCTGTTCTTGTTCTGACAGATGGCGTGCTTTCATGAAATGAAGCTTCGGATCTGTCTTCGTGGGCGGTAACCAATAGCTTGTTTTATAACCACCACGGACTAGAGAGGTTTCCAACTTGCTTCTGGACTTTGACGTGTCAATCTCGGGTTTTTATATATTTCCATGTCATTTTTGGTGAACTCCTGGTACTTGAAGAAGCCAAAACTTGTGGGGCTTTAACAACCGCATCAAGCCTAAATACCCATATTTAATTGAAACATGTGACAATGCAACTGCATAAGTCTAACAAGTTTGACGTCATTCGTCATATGGGAACGATGATAAATATATGGGAAATTTTCATTTTACTCCCCTCAACTTTAGTTTTGATGCACATTAAAACCCTAAACCTCAAAAAGTTGCATTTTACCCCTTTGAACTTGCACTTTCTTTCGAGAAGTAAAGTGCAAATTTTCTTATTACCTTTGTATAAAATTCTTCGCTAATTTACATAAGGGATATCTAAAATACATTTGGAAATATGTTGAGCCACAAAAATGAATTTCAAATTTTTTATTCTTGAAAAACTAACAAATATAAGAAAAGCTAAGAAAACAAAAGATAAAGAGACATTGAATACGAGATTAAGAAAAAAAGGGATAATAACACTAGGAGTACCAAAACTTTTATATGGCACTCATTTTAGTGCTATTTTTTTTTCGCTCACTTAAGTGCCACATTGAAGTAAAATTGATTACTTGAGTGCCAATTTCGGCAAATCATCCTACATGAAATTTTTTATTTTTAAAAATTTTTGTTTTTATTTTTATTTATTTTTGGCTTTTTTTTAGGGCTGGCAAGGGCTCGCTGGTCGAAGACCCTAGTCGAGGCTGCAAGGAACGTCACGTGTTTTGGGCAGCCATGGGTGATGCTGCCTAAAGTGAGCAAAGGTCCTTGCAACCTCACCCGCAGTTGTCGAGGTTGTGATGCCCTTGCCAGCTCTAGTTGACATTGATTGTGAACAGGGAGGCCGTGACACCCTCACCTAGGGCTTTCGCGTGAGGGCGAGGCAGCCCTTGCTTAGATATAGCCATGAAGGCCATGGGCGAGGGCATCACTACCTTGTTGGCCTAGGGTGAGGTTGCATCACCTACAATCACCCAAAGTTGGCGAGGACCTTTGCGGCCTTGCCAATGGCCAACGAGGGCCCAACAGCCTAGCCGAGGGCAAGGTTTCCTAGCTAGTGAGGGTTGTTTTTTTTTTTTTTTTTTTGGTAAGGTAAAAGTGTATAGCCCAAATGTGAGGGTTGTTGGTGTCCCTCACCAACCTAAAAAAAAAAAAAAAAAAAAAAAAAGGCAAAAAAAAAATATAAATTCAAAAATTCAAAAAAATAATTATAAAATATTAAAAATATTAAAAATAATATTAAAAGTTGTCCACATCATGCCAGCGAAGTCACGTTGGACAACCAGCATCTACGTTAGATTTTCTAACAAGGCAAATTGAAATTGGCATTCTAGTGATCGATTTTTCAAATTTGTCGCATTTAAGTTAGAAAAAAAGTTTTGGCACTCCTAGTTTTCTTATCCTGAAAAATAATAATTACATTAGAAGTTGAGGCAAATGGAAAATTTTAAAACATACTCAAAATCAATACTCTCTCTCTCTCTCACACACACACATAGGTATTTCCTAATTTAAATATGAATTTGGTAGTCTTAAGGGTTAGTGGTGTCAATTATCCCTTTTCATATTTTATCATTATTTATTGGAATTTAGATAAAAAAGACTATTTGATAAGTCACCCCCATTGTCCACAACACATGATAACAGAAAAAGGTCAACAGCTTTAACAAGTGTAAGAAAATGCATGCTCAGAGAATAAACTGTATCTTTTCAAAGTTCGGAATGTATTACACACTAATCTTAATTCTTAACGTTGAGGGGTAAAGAGAAATATTTTTCCAAATATAAGAACATATACCTAAAAATAGATGAGTGGCCGTCCGTACCAATAACCATACTAAGGGGTAAAATGTCATGCAGAACAAGGTAATTATGTTTTTGTCTACTTCCCCTTTCAAGTGGCATTGGTTGCATCATGATATGACGGGAATGTTGGGAAACTTGGCGCTAGAGTGGGAAACTTCTTTTTAAATGTCCTTGCAAAATTCGTATAATCAAGGACTGTGATGTATATGTTGATGTTTTCGTAGTGATTTCTGTTAACTTAGTTGCTAGACGAATAAAAGTTAAATTGGTGTTTAGTTAAGGAGTTATATAAAGATATCAGAATTTCGTTGACTTTCTTTTCCCCTTCAGTTTTTTCATGGCATCTTTCGATTTCCTTTTGCGCGATCGGGTGGGACGGCTTTTGAGGGTTGCCCCTTGTTGCCGTGCGCAGACGACGTTGTAAAATTTGCAACATTAGCTAGGGTGAGGGCGGCGACCCTTGCCATTGTGAGCGGCTAAGGTGCGCGGCTCTCAGCGACCAGTGAGCGTGTGATGATGCACCAGGGTTGGCGGCGTCATTGCCTTACCCCAACGAGGGTTCGGCCATTTTAGCTAATGACCGGGCCGTGGCTTAGCCTTTCCTTTTACATATTTCAGTGACATTTCATTAAAGTTTTTTTTCCCTACTTTTTCAATATTTTGATTATATAACTACCACATTTTATGCGAGCATTGCGGAACATTTTCCTTAGTTTATTTGGTAGAATGACCTTCGTAAACCAAATATATTGTGCGAGGACTCAATTTCACATGAAAAATCCTTAGTGTTCTCCTTAAGCAATTAGAAAAAGTCGAAGAACAAATGATGTCTTCACCCCAACTAGACTTGCCATCAAAATCTAGGCAGAAGATCCCCTAATACATATGATACTTGTGTCTCGATAGATTTCAGTTGCCGTTGATCAAAACCTCAATTTTATAAATTCACAATTCGTTGAATTACAGAAAGGGCTCCATTCCATACCGGATAGAGGATCCATGCCCGAAATTTGTGTACTGCAAATTCGTCCGAGATGATGTGGAATGACATTTCGGAGATCTTTTACAAATCAACCCACTAAAAAAAAAAAAAAAATCAAACGGGGAGAAAGCATACTGCCCTCAATAAATTCTAACAAATCGTATCCATCTTTTAACTCCGTAAAAATGCTGCTAACGGTAATGGAATTCCAATTAGAAAAGAAATTAACTCCATTTAATTATCTAGTTAAAAGCAACTATCATAAAATGTTTGATAGGGCACAAACGAATGTAAGTAATACGCCGATTTATGTGAATGTGGAAGATAGAGGTTGAGGAACGATGTCAATTCAATATAGATGTAGCACTTTTTGGTTGAGTTACTTTTCTATCTGAATCTTTTCCTCCTCATAAATCCAATTGATTGTCCCGCGCGTAACAATGAGCATGGAAGCGATGGAAAAAACATAATAAAATGGGAGTCTACTCACTGATCAATACATATATATCATAAATACAAAGGTATCTGGCAATGGAAAAGACTTTTAATTCACACCCAAAGACCTCTCTAGAAAACAATATAAATGACCCATAGAATCCGAAAAGACATCATAACACAATACACGTGTATTCGAACGATGCTACAAACAAAAGGACGTACTCCAACATATCAAAAGTACTATCGTGAAACCTCGTATGGTACTAAAATCTTCAAGGGCTGGTGGCTGGAGGAGGAGTAAGGAAAGGAATAGAAGGGATTTTAGGGAGAGAAGTAGGGATGGTCGGCATTGGCGGCAAGGTGGTTGGCATGGTTGGCAAGCTTGGAAGTGGTGGCAGAGTAGTCTTGGGCAGGGCGGGTTGTGTGGTGGGCAGCGTCGGCAGTATGGGCTGAGGCAGGGTCGTAGGGATGGCAGGCATTGGTGGCACGGCAACCTTAGGCAATGTTGGCATGGCTGGTAGTGGCGGAAGCGACGTCGGGTTTGGTAGAGTGGGTATTGTGGGAAGAGACGGTATGGATGGCATAGTCGTTTGCAGCAGATGACGAGCTCCAAAGCTCATATTGATGGTTGAGAAAATTAGAGCAATGAAGAGTACAAAGCTTTTTGAGAAAGAAGCCATACTGGTATATGGAGTCAGGATATTGTGCTGTGATAGGCTCAAGGACTTGAAGCCAATGAGCTGAGAGGAATGGATTGCTGATTGTGTTGGAGTAAATGGAGGAAGGACATGGCAGTTTATATAGCAATATAAAAATTTAGGGTTGTGATTATAAGTTGGTGAGTGGCCTGTGGGTATGGTTAGGAATAAACAGAACATTCCTCATTGGTTCTTTGTTAGCTCACCTTCTCAGCTCAATCTTCCACAGGAATAAATAATAAAGAAGGGGTCAAACTTTGTCTTCTGTTCCGTTCGGTCGAATGGTCGTCATCTCACGAAAGTCAAGCTTCTGATCTGTGTCCTCGTGGATGATAACTAGATAACTTGTTCCATAACTATTGCTAACTAGGGTTATCGATAACTCGCTTCCGGATTTTAACGTACTAATCTAGGGTTTCTATGTGTCGCCATGACAAATACCTCGTTACTTTGGACATGTCAATGCTTTTAACTGTGGTCATCTTTGGTTTACTCCTCGGACTTGAAGAAGTAAAAACTTGTGGGACTTTATTTACTTCCGAGTCTAGCCTTTTTACGAAGAAAATTTTATGATCATGGAAACATATGGCATTGTGAAGTCATCTCTGTCTCTGTCTCTTGTCTCTGTCTTTGTGTCACTCTCTCTCTCAAACTTGGAGGTCCATAAGTGCCTATCAGAAATATTTTTTTCATTTTTCTAAAAATTTCCTAGTTTATAAAGTTTTTCTAAATTAAATTAGATTAGTAAAGTATATGTTTAGTTGTAATAACAAGTAAAATCATGCATTGACATTAAGGTACCTTATGCTTCACAGAAAATGAATGGTTTGGAAAACCAATTTTTTTTTTTTTTTTTTTTAAATGATCACTTATAACAATTACAAAATCAATAAATAGAAATTATTTTTATTGTCCAGGAAATAACTTAGGCATAAATTGTTGTTGATAATAAAAATATATTTTATTGATTAATTATTTCAAATAATATAAGTAATCATTTTTAAGAAAATATTTTTCAAATGATATATTTCCGTAAAAAAAAAAAATATTAGATCCTAAATGGTTGAAAAATATGGTGACATCTTAATCCAATAGCTAATATTTTTGTGTTCAATTTACTTTTTGTGGTATCCGTTCTAATATATCGGGTTTTTTAATAACCAAATATATTTAAGTGGCAAGTTCAGGGTTAGTGGATATATATAAAATTTTTGTTGGACATTATACCAACAAGGACCATTCGATACAAAATTAAAGAAAAAAAATTACACTTTGCACCCAAAAGGCATGTGCACAACATATGATAGCGGAAGAAGTTCACGGCATTAACAAGTGTAAGAAAATGAAACCTTTTAAAGTTCGGAATTTAACGTTCAATAACCTAAAGCTGAGGGATCAAATGAAATTGTGTTCCAAATCTGTGAACATATATATCTAAAAATGCATTGGCAACGGCCTGCACTAATAAACATACTAAAGAGTAAAAGGTCATGCAGGACAACCCAGATCATGATTTTGTCTCTTCCCCTTTCACGTAGAATTAATTGCCGCCATGACAACGATAGGTATTTGGTAAAAGTTGGCTCTAACAGGGGGAAATTTACTATTAGTTTCTTCCTTAGAAAGGGAAGAAATAAAAAAATCTCATGGTTTACTATCAATTCATTTCATATTTCTTTCTTGAGATGACAAATTTTCACATTTAGATGATATGTCGGATGACCCTAATACATTCATCTAGAAATCCCGGCATTTTTCAGTGGCAATGGTGTTCCACAACATAGAAGAAATTAACTCCAATTACTTATGTTGCTAAAAGCAATGATTATAAATTATTTGATTGGGCATGCGCATGCATGAGTAGTACGCCATTTTATTGGAATGCAAAATATACGGATTGCCCTTTAAAGCTCAATATATTATTACCCTTTACCAAAATATATATATACGGATTGCTGTAAGGTGTCAATTCAATAGTTGTAGCGCTTTTCATTTCAGGTACTTTTCTGTCTGAATCTTTTTTTCATCATAAATCCAGTTGATTGTATTGCACGAAACAACAAGTTGGAAGTGATGGAAAGAATACAATAATTAAATTCAAGTCACCGGTCAATACATAGATATGAACGATATATAAAAAGCAACATGAATGATACATAGAATCCCAGAAGACATCGTAACACACGACTTTGTATTCGAACAATTCTACAAAGAAAAGGAGGCACTCCAACAAATTGTAAATACTCTCAGGTGACCTCGTATGGCACTAAAATCTTTAGGTGCTGGTGGCTGGAGGAGGAGCAAGAAAAGGAATAGAAGGGATTTTAGGGAGAGAAGTAGGGATGCTAGGCATCGGAGGCAAGGTGGCGGGCATGGTTGGCAAGCTCGGAAGTGGTGGCAAAGTAGTCTTGGGCAGTGCTGGTTGTGTGGTGGGCAGCGTTGGCAATGTGGGCTGAGGCAGAGTGGTTGGGATGGCAGGCATTGGTGGCATGGCGACTTTTGGTAATGTCGGCATGGCTGGCAATGGAGGTAGTGATGTTGGTAAAGTTGGTATGGTGGGAAGAGATGGAATAGATGGCATAGTTGTTTGCAGCAAATGACGAGCTCCGTAACTCATGTTGATGGTTGAGAAAATTAGGGCGATGAAGAGAACCAAGCTCTTAAAGGAAGAAGCCATATTGGTATAAGGAGTCGGGATATTGTGCTGTGATAGGCTCAAGGACTCGAAATCAATGAGAGGAGAGGAATGGATTGCTGATTATGTCCGAGTAAATGGAGGAAGGATATGGGAGTTTATATAACAAGAGATGGTCTTATAAAATCTAGGTCTGTGATAATAAGTTGGTGACTGGCCTTTGGGTATGGTTAGGAAAGAAACACAGAACATCTCTTCATTGGTTCTTTGTTAGCTTACCTCCTCAGCTCAATCTTCTACCGGCAAAAAGGAAACAAAAAGGTCAACTCTGCTGTTCTTGTTTTGACAGATGGCGTGCTTTCTTGAAATAAAGCTTCGGATCTGTCTTTGTGGACGGTCAATAGCTTGTTTCATAACCACCACGGACTAGAGAGGTTGCCAACTTGCTTCTGGACTTTGACGTGTCAATCTAGGGTTTTTATATATTTCCATGTCATTTTTGGTGAACTCTTGGTACTTGAAGAAGTCAAAACTTGTGGGGCTTTAACATCCGCATCAAGCCTAAATACGTATATTTTATTGAAACATGTGACAATGCAACTGCATAAGTCTAACAAGTTTGACGTCATTCGTCATATGGGAACGATGATAAATATATGGGAAATTTTCATTTTACTCCCCTCAACTTTAGTTTTGATGCACATTAAAACCCTAAACCTCAAAAAGTTGCATTTTACCCTTTGAACTTGCACTTTCTTTCGAGAAGTAAAGTGTAAATTTTCTTATTTCCTTTGTATAAAATTCTTCGCTAATTTACATAAGCGATATCTAAAATACATTTGGAAATATGTTGAGCCACAAAAATAAATTTCAATTGTTTTATTCTAGAAAAACTAACAAATATAAGAAAAGCTAACAAAGCAAAAGATAAAAAAAACATTGAATACGAGATTAAGAAAAATAGGGATAATAACACTAGGAGTACGAAAACTTTTATATGACGCTTATTTGAGTGCTAATTTTTTTTTTTGCTCACTTAAGTGTCACATTGAAGTAAAATAGATTACTTGAGTGCCAATTTTGGCAAATCATCCTACATGGAATTTTTTATTTTTTTTTGCTTATTTTTTGGCTTATATATATATATTTTTAGGGCCGGCAAGGGTCACTAGTGACCCTTGCCGGTCAAAGGCCCTAGGTGAGGGCTGTGAGGCCACAAGGAACCTCACAAGCTATGGGCTGCCACAGGCGATGCCAAAGCTCCTCACGACCTCACCTATGGTTTGCAAGGTTGTGATGTCCTTACCACCTCTAGGCAACATCGCTTGCGACCAGGGAGGCCGTGACACCCTCACCTAGGGCTTTTGAAGTGAGGGTGAGGCGGCCCTTGCATAGATCTAGCAATGAAGACCATGGGCGAGGGCATCACTACCTTGTCGGCCTAGGGCGAGGCTGTGTCACCTGCGATCACCCAAAGCTAGCAAGGACCTTTGCGGCCTTGCCAACTGTCAACGAGGGCCCGACAGCCTAGCCAAGGGCAAGGTTTCGTGGCCGGTGAGGGTTGCCGATGTCCCTCACCAGCCTTAAAGAAAAAAAAAAAAAAAGCCAAAAGAAATAAAATAAAAATTCAAAAATAAAAAAATAAAAAAAAATTAAAATATTAAAATAATCTTAAAAATTATCCACATCATGCCAGCGAAGCCATGTTGGACATCAGCGTCTACATCAAATTTTCCAACGAGGCAAATCAAAATTGGCATTCAAATGATCGATTTTCCAAATTTGTGGCACTTAAGTTAGAAAAAAAGTTTTGGCACTCAAGTGAATATTATAGGAAAGTTTTAGCACTCCTAGTTTTCTTATTCGAAAAAATAATACTTACATTAAAAGTTGAGAAAAATGGAAAATTTTAAAAGATACGCAAAATCAATACTCTCTCTCTCTACACCCTAGAGTGCCTCTCCCAAGTATTTCCATTTTATCAAGACTTTCCTAGCCTTTAAAGCTTTCTTAGATTTAGCACATTACACTAGTAAAGTTCAGGTTTAGCAGTTTTTACAAGTTAAATCATACAATTGACATAAAATGGTTGAAAAAATATTGCAGCTTCTTATGATGAATAGTCACTAATTTTTTTTCATCTACTTACATTTTATGTTATCCGCTTTAAATATCTCATAGGTATTTCCTAATTTAAATATGAGTTTGGCAGTCTTAAGGGTTAGTGGTGTCAATTATCCCTTTTCATATTTTATTCATTATTTATCGGAATTGAGAGCAAAAATACCATTTGATGAGTCACCCCCATTGTCCGCAACACATGATAACAGAAAAAGGTCAACAGCTTTAACAAGTGTAAGAAAATGCAAGCTCAGAGAATAAACTGTATCTTTTCAAAGTTCGGAATGTATTGCACACTAATCTTAATTCTTAACGTTTGGGGGTAAAATGAAACATTTTTCCAAATATATGAACATATACCTAAAAATAGATCCGTATCAATAACCATACTAAGGGGTAAAATGTCATGCAGGACAAGGTAATTATTTTTTTGCCTACTTCCCCTTTCAAGCGGCATTGGTTGCATCATGATATGACGGGAATGTTGGGAAACTTGGCGCTAGAGTGGGAAACTTCTTTTTAAAAGTCCATGCAAAATTCGTATAATCAAGGACTGTGATGTATATGTTGATGTTTTCGTAGTGATTTCTGTTAACTTAGTTGCTAGACGAATAAAAGTTAAATTGGTGTTTAATTAAGGAGTTATATAAAGATATCGGAGGTTCATTGACTTTCTTTTCCCCTTCAGTTTTTTGATGGCATCTTTGGATTTCCTTTTTGTGCGATCGGTTGGGACGGCTTTTGAGGGTTGCACCTTGTTGCCGTGCGCAGACGACCTTGTAAACCCTGCCACATTAGCTAGGGTGACGGCGGCGACCCTTGCCATTCTGAGTGGCTAAGGTGCGCGGCCTTCGGCGACCAGTGAGCGTGTGATGATGATGCACCAGGGTTGGCGGCATCATTGCCTTACCCCAACGAGGGTTAGGCCATTTTAGCCAATGACCGGGATGTGACTTAGCCTTTCCTTTTACATATGTCAGTGACATTCCATTAAAGTTGCCCCGAACCCCACCCGGGGTTGCATTATTTTGCAAAGGCAAAAAAGCGAACCCAAAAGTCAAGGTCCGGTCGCTGGCCTTGTCGTCCACGTTTCGACGTTTCATGTGTCCTCTCTCCTATTCGCTGGTGACGACGACAAATGAAAATTGGTGCTCGAGAGGGATGAGGGGGAGCAAGATTTGACTTCTTCGACTTCGAGAGGTGCAATGCAGCTCTCGCTCTGGAAATTTTATTTTTTTTAATGATTAACTGTACATATGTCAGTGACATTTCATTGAAGTTTTTATTTTCCCTACTTTTTCAATATTTTGAGTATATAACTACCACATTTTTTGCAAGCATTGCGGAACATTTTCCTTAGTTTATTTGGTAGAATGACCTCCGTAAACCAAATATATTGTGCGAGGACTCAATTTCACATGAAAAATCCTTAGTGTTCTCCTTAAGTATTAGAAAAAGTCGAAGAACAAATGATGTCTTCACCCCAACTAGACTTGCCATCAAAATCTGGGCGGAAGATCCCCTAATCCATATGATACTTGTGTCTCGATAGATTTCAGTTGCCGTTGATCAAAACCTCAATTTTATAAATTCACATTTTGTTGAATTACAGAAAGGGCTCCAATCCATACCGGATAGAGGATCCATGCCCGAAATTTGTGTACTGCAAATTCATCCGAGATGATGTGGAATGACATTTCGGAGATCTTTAACAAATCAACCCACTAAATCTCATGGTTTACTATCAGTTCATTTCATATTTCTTCCTTTAGATGTCAAATTTTCACATTTAGATGATATGTTGGATGTACTAATACCCTAATTCATTCATCTAGAAATCCCGGCATTTTTCAATGGCAATGGAGTTCCACAACGTAGAAGAAATTAACTCCAATTACTTATGTTGCTAAAAGCAATGATTATAAATTATCTGATTGGGCATGTGCACGCATGAGTAATACGCCTTTTTATTGGAATGCAAAATGTACGGATTGCTCTAAGGTGTCAATTCAATAGTTGTAGCGCTTTTCATTTTAGTTACTTTTCTATTTGAATCTTTTTCTCATCATAAATCCAGTTGATTGTATTGCACGAAACAATGAGTTGGAAGCGATGGAAAGAATACAATAATTTAAGCCAAATCACCGGTCAATACATAAATATGAATGATATATAAAAAGCAACATGAATGGTACACAGAATCCCAAGAGACATCGTAACACACGACTATGTATTCGAACAATTCTACAAACAAAAGGAGGCACACTCCAACAAATCGTAAATACTCTCAAGTGACCTCCTATGGTACTAAAATCTTCAGGTGCTGGTGGCTGGAGGAGGAGCAAGAAAAGGAATAGAAGGGATTTTAGGGAGAGAAGTAGGGATGCTAGGCATCGGAGGCAAGGTGGTGGGCATGGTTGGCAAGCTCGGAAGTGGTGGCAAAGTAGTCTTGGGCAGTGCTGGTTGTGTGGTGGGCAGCGTTGGCAATGTGGGCTGAGGCAGAGTTGTTGGGATGGCAGGCATTGGTGGCATGGCGACCTTTGGTAATGTCGGCATGGCTGGCAATGGAGGCAGTGATGTTGGTAAAGTTGGTATGGTGGGAAGAGACGGAATAGATGGCATAGTTGTTTGCAGTAGATGACGAGCTCCGAAACTCATGTTGATGGTTGAGAAAATTAGGGTAATGAAGAGAACCAAGCTCTTAAAGGAAGAAGCCATATTGGTATGAGGAGTCAGGATATTGTGCTGTGATAGGCTCAAGGACTCGAAATCAATGAGCCGAGAGGTATGGATTGCTGTATATGTCCGAGTAAATGGAGGAAGGATATGGGAGTTTATATAACAAGAGATGGTCATATAAAATCTAGGGCTATGATTATAAGTTGGTGAATGGCCTTTGGGTATGGTTAGGAAAGAAACACAAAGCATCTCTTCATTGGTTCTTTGTTAGCTCACCTCCTCAGCTCAATCTTCCACCGGCAAAAAGGAAACAAAAAGGTCAAATCTGCTGTTCTTGTTTTGACAGATGGCGTGCTTTCATGAAATGAAGCTTCGGATCTTTGTGGACGGTGACGATTAGCTTGTTTCATAACCACCACGGACTAGAGAGATTGCCAACTTGCTTTTGGACTTTAACGTATCAATCTAGGGTTTTTATATATTTCCATGTCATTTTTGGTGAACTCTTGGTACTTGAAGAAGTCAAAACTTGTGGGGCTTTAACATCCGCATCAAGCCTAAATACGTATATTTTATTGAAACATTTGACAATGCAACTGCATAAGGCTAACAAGTTTGACGTCATTCGTCATATGGGAACGATGATAAATATATGGGAAATTTTCATTTTACTCCCCTCAACTTTAGTTTTGATGCACATTAAACCCTAAACCTCAAAAAGTTGCATTTTACCCCTTTGAACTTGCACTTTCTTTCGAGAAGTAAAGTGCAAATTTTCTTATTACCTTTGTATAAAATTCTTCGCTAGTTTACATAAGCGATATCTAAAATACATTTGGAAATATGTTGAGCCACAAAAATAAATTTCAATTGTTTTATTCTAGAAAATCTAACGAATATAAGAAAAGCTAACGAATATAAGAAAAGCTAAGAAAATAAAAGATAAAGAGACTTTGAATACGGGATTAAGAAAAATAGGGATAATAACACTAGGGCCCTATTTGGTAACCATCCAAATATGGTCAAATTCTGATTTTTTGTTCCTAGAATTAATTTGGGCCGAGAATTGTGTTTGGTAAAATTTTTATTCCAGGGAACAAAGAGTAGAATCAAGAACAAAAAAAAAGTTGATTCTTGTTCCGGGAACAAATTTGAGAATCAAAAACCAACTCTTCTTCTTCTTCCCTTTGGCCATCTCGCGATCGTCGTCCACCCCCGCTCGCCGCCGCCCGCTGCCATCCGCCGCTGCCCGCCGCCATCGTTGTCTGCTGCCACCGGTCGCCATTCCTCGGAGGCTCACTAGGCCAGGGCGAGGTTCGGCAAGCTTGCCGAAGGCATGCCCAGCCACCAGCGAGGCTTGGCCTCACTAGATCTGGCGAGGTTGAGCCTCGCCGGGGTTAGGTTAGCCTCGGCAAGGCTTGCGCAGCCTTGTTGGTGGCCAGGCGGGCCTCGCCTAGCCCCGACAAGGCCTGCCTGGCCATCGGTGAGGCTCGGCCTCGCCGGGGCTGGGCAAGCCTCGTGATGCCCAGCCTCGCTAGTGGCTAGGTGAGCCTCACCCAGCCCCGTCGAGGCTGGCCTAACCCCATCGAGGTTGGGCGAGGCTTACCTGGCCACCGGCGAGGCTCGGCTGATGAGGGTCGGTCTCGTCGAGGGCCGGTGACACTCCGGTGAGGTCGTTGGCCCTCGTCTAGCTGGTCGCCGATCTGGCGATCGGCCACAAGAAGAATAAGAAGAATATGAGAAAAAGGAAAAAAAGAAAAGAAAAATTGAAAAACAAAATTATTTAAAGATTAAAAGAAATTGATTTGGAACAAAATCAATGAGCATGGTACCAAACACAATTCTATTACAGAATTACAAATTTTGGACGATTACCGAACGCATTCTTTTACTCAAAATCAGTTCTTGAACGAATAAAAAATAATAATTTCTGGTCGAATCGTTCCCCGGGAATAAAATTGTTACCAAATGCGCCCTAGAGTACCAAAATTTTTATAGGACGCTCATTTGAGTGCTAATTTTTTTTTTTTTGCTCACTTAAGTGTCACATTGAAATAAAATCGATTACTTGAGTGCCAATTTCGGCAAATCATCATACACGGATTTTTTTAAAATTTTTTTAAAATTTTTTATTTGCTTATTTATTTGTTTTTTTTTTTTTTTTTTTTTTTTTTAAAGGGCCGGCAATCGGTCAAAGGCCCTAGGTGAGGCCACAAGGAACCTCACAAGCTTTGGGCTACCACAAGTGATGCCGAAGCTCCTCGCGACCTCACCTATAGTTGGTGAGGTTGTGATGCCCTTGCCAACTCTAGGCACCATCGCTCGCAACTGGGGAGGCCGTGACACCCTCACCTAGGGCTTTCGTGGCGAGGGCGAGGTAGCCCTTGCATAGATCTAGCCATGAAGGCCATGGGTGAGGGCATCACTACCTTGTCAGCCTAGGGCGAGGCTGCGTCACCTGCGATCACACAAAGCTAGCAAGGACCTTTAAGGCCTTGCCAACTATCGACAAGGGCTTGACAGCCTAGCCGAGGGCAAGGTTTCGTGGCTGGTGAGGGTTGCTTGGTGTCCCTCACCAACCATAAAGAAAAAAAAATAAAGCCAAAAGAAATCAAAAATAAAAAAATTCAAAAATAAAAAAATTTAAAAAATTTAAAAAATATTAAAAATTGTCCACATCATGCCAGCGAAGCCACGTTGGACATTAGCGTCTACATTAGATTTTCCAACGAGGCAAATCGAAATTGGCATTCAAGTGATTGATTTTCCAAATTTGTGACACTTAAGTTAGAAAAAAAATTTTGGCACTTAAGTGAATATCATAGGAAAGTTTTGGCACTCCTAGTTTTCTTATTCTGAAAAAATAATACTTACATTATAAGTTGAGAAAAAAATCTCTACACCCTAGAGTTCCTCTCCCAAGTATTTCCATTTTTTCAAGACTTTCCTAGTCTTTAAAGTTTTCTTAGATTTAGCACATTAACTAGTAAAGTTCAGGTTTAGCAGTTTTTACAAGTTAAATCATACAATTGACATAAAATGGTTGAAAAATATTGCAGCTTCTTATGATGAATAGTCACGAATTTTTTCATCTACTTACGGTTTATGTTATCCGCTTTAAATATCTCATAGGTATTTCCTAATTTAAATATGAGTTTGGTAGTAAGGGTCAGTGGTGTCAATTATCCCTTTTCATATTTTATTCATTATTTATTGGAATTGAGAGCAAAAAGACCATTTGATGAGTCACCCCCATTGTCCGCAACACATGATAACAGAAAAAGGTCAACAGCTTTAACAAGTGTAAGAAAATGAAAGCTCAGAGAATAAACTGTATCTTTTCAAAGTTCGGAATGTATTGCACACTAATCTTAAATCTTAACGTTAAGGGGGTAAAATGAAATATTTTTCCAAATATATAAACATATACCTAAAAATAGATGAGTGGCCATCCGTACCAATGACCATACTAAGGGGTAAAATGTCATGCAGGATAAGGTAATTATGATTTTGTCTACTTTTCCTTTCAAGCGGCATTGGTTGCATCATGATATGACGGGAATGTTGGGAAACTTGGCGCTAGAGTGGGAAACTTCTTTTTAAAAGTCCATGCAAAATTCGTGTAATCAAGGACTGTGATGTATATGTTGATGTTTTCGTAGTGATTTCGGTTAACTTAGTTGCTAGACGAATAAAAGTTAAATTGGTGTTTAATTAACGAGTTATATAAAGGTATCGGAATTTCATTGACTTTCTTTTCCCCTTCAGTTTTTTGATGGCATCTTTCGATTTCCTTTTGTGCGATCGGGTGGGACGGCTTTTGAGGGTTGCACCTTGTTGCCATGTGCAGACGACCATGTAAACTTTGCCACATTAGCTAGGGTGAGGGCGGCGACCCTAGCCATTCTGAGTGGCTAAGGTGCGCGCCCCTCAGCGACCAGTGAGCGTGTGATGATGCACCAGGGTTGGCGGCATCATTGCCTTACCCCGACGAGGGTTCGGCCATTTTAGCTAATGACCGGGCCGTGGCTTAGCCTTTCCTTTTACATATGTCAGTGAGATTTCATGAAAGGTTTTTTTTCCCTACTTTTTCAATATTTTGAGTATATAACTACCGCATTTTATGCAAGCAAAGTGGAACATTTTCCATAGTTTATTTGGTAGAATGACCTCCGTAAACCAAATATATTGTGCGAGGACTCAATTTCACATGAAAAATCCTTAGCGTTCTCCTTAAGCAAGTAGAAAAAGTCGAAGAACAAATGATGTCTTCACCCCAACTAGACTTGCCATCAAAATCTGGGCGGAAGATCCTCTAATCCATATGATACTTGTGTCTCGATAGATTTCAGTTGCCGTTGATCAAAACCTCAATTTTATAAATTCACAATTTGTTAAATTGTTGACACCTAAATTTTAACTAGGTTATTAATTTGGCCTTAGTTTCTTTATTTATGTATTTTTCCTTTTTTTTTGGATAATAAACAAAACAAAAAACAAAAAAAAAACAACAAAAAAATCAATAAAAACAAACAAAAAAACAAAAGCAGCAGCCTTTGGAGCTGGCCCTCCAAGCCCAGCCCCATCCTTTTTCTTCGCGTGGGCTCGCACGACCTGGCCCACCCCCCTCTCTCCTTCTTCTTCCTTCTCCTTCCTTCTTCTTTTCTATGCCCCTGTGCATCACGCGCGATGGCCGGCGACGCGCTCAAGGGTAGCCTATGGTAAAGAGGAACGGAGGCAGGCCGCCAAAGAAGAGGACGACGCACATGCACCTTCAATGCGCGACTTTAATGCTGAGATGAGACGCCGGTTCAGTTGGGAAGTTCTGGTCGGCAAGCCAAAGACTGGCAGCCGAGCTCCTCCGTCGACCGGAGCCCCTCGCCTATAAATAGCAGAGCACCTCCGTCAACACAAAGACGCAGCGAACTCCGAGATCTTCCCCTTGAGAGACTTCAGGGGGGAAATCGAAGAGCAAGCAAAGAGGGCGGATGATGGGGTTGCAAGCTAAACGACCTCCCACCGAGAGACATCGGGGGAGGTCGGCGGCAAGCGAACCTAGATCTGCGAGCAGGTGAGCCTGAGGGGGAGAGATCCGAGGTGAGAGGTCAGATCTGAGTGTGAGAAGGCTGAATGAGAGAAGCCGGAGGAGGGAGGGTCGGATTCGAGGAGAAAGCATGTACCATCGACGTTGCCCGACGCCGTCCCTGCGCCAAGCCGAGCGCTCCTGACCACCCCAACGCCGTTGTTGCGACCGATTCACCCAAAGCCGCACCAGATTTGAGAGCTGAGGGGCTATTGTCTCTGCCCTGTCGTCCCGACCACCACCATTTGTCGCCACGTCCCGCCGTTGCTGCAGCCAGGTAAACGCCGACGCTCACCATCCGTGCTCGCCGCCTCAGCCACCACGAGATCCAATCCTCGGTCGCACTCTGTCCATCGTTCCCCTCTGCATCTCCACGTCATTGTCGCCGCCATGCCGCCACGCCGCATCCTCCTACCGCTGCTGTCCTCTGTATCGCCACCGTCATCGACATCGATCCGCCGTCTCGGCCCCTCTGTCAACGCGGCGTCCAAGCGAAAAAAAGAGGCGGCGTCGCGTCGGGTCAGGCTCGGGGTAGAAGTGGGTCGCGGCTAGGTAGGGTTCCACGAATCGGGTCGCGGTTGCGAACCGGGTCAAGCGTTGGTTGCGGATCGGGTAGGGTTTTGCCTGGGCCGGGTTGCGCACGTGGGCCGGGTGGTTGTTGGGCTAAAGTTCTTTTAACGAAAATGGGATAAATCGTTTGGGCTTTTGTGTTTTTTAAAGAAAAACCAAAAAGGGCCCGAGTCAAGTCAGCAACGCGGGCCCGTTCGGGCTATGAGCAGACGACCCGGGTCGGTCTCAACCTGCGAACCTGACCCGAGTCGTTTTTTAAAAATATATTAATGTATTAATATAAAATATTATTTTAATAAAAATAAAAATAAAAATAATTTATTTTCCAAAAATAAAAAACATAAAAAATGTCCATATTTTCCCAAAAAAGCCAAAAAAGTCAGAAAAAGCCAAAAAATGATTTATATTTTCAAGAAAAGATCAAAAATAATAAAAAATGCTTTTTATATCAAAAAATGAGAAAAAGGCCCAAAAAAAAAATGTTTTTCCTTCCCAAATGAATGGAAAATCCCTCAAAAATCCAAAAAGCCTTAGGGTTTAAACAAGATTAAGTACTGGAAGAAAATTAGTGATTAACTAGTGTAATCAAGTCCCCGATCCTAATTTCTCTTGTTACGCATGAGCGAATATTTCTCCTGATATTTCGCTTGGGTTTCTAATCAACCCATCCAAAATTGATTAGTGGCGACTCCGTTTTAAAATTAACTTACAGGTTAAAAACTTAGACTATTAAAGTCGTGAATTGGTGAATTTGGGAGAGTCCGGGCTTAATAAATTTAGTCGAGCCATTAGCCTTCTTAGGCGCCTGTACCCGATTGCAGGCGCCGGAAAAAAAGAGGTCGTGATAGCTTGGCGACTCCACTGGGGAGTTTGAGGACTTAGGCTATTTTATCTTTGTTTAAATGCTTTGCTGACTTGGGCTTTTTTTTTTTTTTTGTGTAGGGTAATAGCTTAAAGTTTTTTTTTTTTAATTCTGTTAAAAGAAAATGATTTGTGATTATAAACTACTGTGCATCCTTAAATGTTTTAGCACTACACATGGCACACACAATCCGGCCGCCGGACCTGAGCCACCATAGGATTTCTAGGATGGTGTTAAGAAAGATAAGACCTCGAACGCGAGACTGCGATGTAGAGGTTGCCTTTCTTTTCCCTGAATTTATTAGCCAAGGTTAGGAGGGTATGATGCTAACGCAAGACTGCGGCGGGCGGATATCCTTTTAATCTCAACAAACCTTTTCAGTTAGAAATCGAGCCGCACGTCCCATGCGCATGTCTTTGTGCTTGCCATTTTTCTTTAAAAGTAAAATAATTTCTTTACTTTTACTCAGTCTTTTTATTTGGCCCATGGCAATTTAGGATAAGCTTTTCAAGTCCTAATTTATATGCGATGGGGAAAGACGATATCTGGTTCATTCCTACTCCCAAGGCGGAGCTCTTCAAATGGTGGGGTCAATTAGACCAATATGCCCAAGAGCGCGTGAAGGCCAAAGTCGGTCATTTCCTATCGTTGATCCAAATCACTGTTCGCCCTGAAGTCATACAAGCCATGACACATTTCTGGTGCCCGAAGACACTTACTTTTATGTTTGATAGATTTGAGCTAACCCCAACTCTAGAAGAGTACAACATCATCACCGGAATGCCTCTCGAGAATAAGCTTGTTAGGCGATCAATAGGCATCATCCCGTTGCGTGGGTTGGCGCGACTTTTAAGAACTAAAGTCCATGCTATGATACAAATTTTTGAAAACAACCATAATACCTGCCCATTTGAATTTATGAATGCATGTTTTCAAAATCAGTCTATGACCCAAAAAAGTGAGATTTTCCTCCTGGCCTTTTTTGGGCTCATCATCTTCCCCCATCAAAGAAATGCCATAAGTCCTAAGATGGCATGGATAGTTGATCAGATCTTGAGAGGGAGGAATTATGTCAATATGATTTTAACTAAAACATTCTTGTCCTTTAATCGTTTTAAAGACAACACGGAGAAAATCATGCGAGCCTCTTCTGAAATTTTACAAGTATGGTTCTTTTCTCACCTAAGCAAATTCCGAGACTTCATGCGATCGTTTGAAATGAATGATTTCGAAAATCTATTACAAAAATTTATGATTTTAGGACTATACATACCCAATCAAAGCTGTTTAAATTGGATAAACTTCTTAAGAGACCCAACTCCTGAGGCATTCCAATGGTGTGCTGGTTGGTTCCATGAAAAGAAAGCTCGCTTTGCTTACAAACGTTGCCGCCTAATTCCGTTGCTCGGCCTCATCGGCGCCATTATCTATTACCCATATTGGGTGGCACGACAATATGGAGCCCTTCAAGAGATCCCACTGTCCTTCAAGAGGATGATCCCTCTAGTTCTTTTCAACACAAGCCGTGACTACGCAATCGAAATTTCTATCGCTGAGGAAACTTGGGACAAATGCCATCGCAAAAGAATCGTGGTACCCGAAGGGCTTGAGGGAGAAGAAAAAGCCCACCACACCTCCATGTCCTACATCCACAATCATCGTATCCCGACAAAATGGAAACCATTAGTCCCTCACTCAATCAGCGAGAGTAGCCAGCACGAGCAAGCAGAGCTCATGGAGAGGGATTTGGGAATGGACTGAACACACACCTTAGAGCCGGTTCGAGAAAGCAAGCATCTGCGCAAGAGCAAGGCTCCCCGTTACATATAAATTGGCAATCATGTGCCCCTTAGTGTTAATATTGTGAAAGTTTTGGCCAATTGTTTAGGGACTTTTGTTTAATATCTAGTATTTCATTATGTCTTTAAAATTTCAAGTTTTAGATGTCAGAAGTCTGTGGTCTATAAAATCCTCTTTTGATAAATAAAAAAAGTAGTTAGGCCATTGCCATGGGTCAATCTTTGTTTACTTTCATGCTCATTCATTGTTTTCATAACGACAGGCAATTATGAATCGCCGGCCACCAATCGCCCGCGAATGGCCTCATGCAATAGGGCCCGATTAGAATGATGTACAAAATTGCCTCGTTAACATTGAAGACGGCGTAGGACAGATGTCCATTGTCCTTTAACAACTCTCGAGACAAATGAAATCCACTCAAGTTGAGCCCAACTTTATAGTTGCCTCAAACACCATCATGACACCCATAAATTTGCCAAAAAATAGCCAGTACCATAGACAGTTTGAAAGGATCATAAAAAAGTTAAGTCGGCTGCAGGAGCAGAATCCCATGGACTTGTCCAATTATGCCGGCATTGAGATCCCTGAAAAACTCAAAGCACCTGAATGCGAAAGGTATGCTAATACCTCCCGCCCAGAGACCTACTTGCAGGCCTACTTGGTTTGAAGGATGATTCAATCATACCAATTGAGCTTGACTAGCCTTAACTTGCGATGCTACATTGTTAGGAAGATTAGTCCCCTTAAAACCTGGAGAGAACTAATTCATTCTTTCCATCAAGAATATGATATTGACATCAGCCCTGACATAGCCTTGCCCTACGAAGAATTGATGATCGCGAAGCATGAGGAACCATTAGTTGCTGAGATAGGAAAGAAACGTGTCAATGAAGTATTGTATAATGAGTAGGCATTTGAGCAGCATCCTATTACTGAAAAGTTTCCCACTAGGAAAGACAAGGAACCTTTGTATGAGATCCAAGATACAGAGCCTGTTCAAGACCGCACGATAGGTCAACTCCCCAAGCTTACTGCAAGAGCTAGGGTCCAGAGAATACCGCCCTATCAACCTAGAAAGTGAATCAGAGAGTGACACTCTAATATCTCTCACTTCCCTAGACAAGATCGAGCTGGCAAAACGAAGGGCCTTATTCAAAAGGTCTGAACAAGCAGCCAAAAAAAGAAAGCCTAAGCAAATCAATTCAGCATCCGCCAAGCATTCCCTAGAACATAATCCGGAAGGCTACTATCCTTTAGAGTACAACCCTGAAGACTTCTTGTCTCTAGAATACAATCCTAATGACTTCTAGCGTTATTTCAACAATGAAACTGACAATTCATCGTATAACTGTTTCTTACTCTCACCCGGGGATGAAGGCCCATCAGAAGAGGAAGCATATGTCTTTATTCGCTATGATCCTAACGAAGTACTAAACTTGTCACCTGACCATGCGGATAGCTTAAATATTTCATCCTCATTCGGAAATTTTGACCCAGAAGAAAGTAATGGGGTAATCTCGGTAGAGTCTAACTTCCCTGAAATAGAAAAATTCACCACTACAACGAATATGCAGTGGGAAAACCAGTGGCCTAACCAAGACATACCAGGCTCATCTTGCCCTCGTAGGATCATGACCCCATAGAAATGTGGATACCCAATCTCCGCAAGTATAACGGCATGACTTGCCCCGTGGCCCACTTGTAGTACCTCCATGCTGAAGTGAGTCGGTACTATGGCCCGATGTCATTCACAACTTAGGCCTTCCAAGAAAGTCTTACGGGGTCTATCTCATGACAGCAGATATCTATCTCATGAGAGATCGGAATGAGTTGTCTTCTGCATTCTTGCTTCAGTATCAAAGCCAGATTGGGACTAAAGTGCCTTGTCAGAATTTGGTTCACTTTAGAAGAAGACCAATGGAGGATTTTTGAGCATATGCAAGGAGGTGGGAGGCTTTTATGATGCAAACTTACCCTCAGCTGGCTGAAGAAGAAATGATAAAGTTGTTCATTGGGGCTTTACCTCGCAAGCATCGTTGTTGGTTGCATGGATAGCACTTCCATAGCTTCAATGAAATGGTTCTCTAATGCGAATACTTCGAGTCTACTGGAGGTGAGGAGCTCAAAGGCGCTTGATTTCGGAACCAATACTATCAAAGCACTCCTTTACACAAGAGTTTTCATGGATTTTACTTGTTTTTATAATTTCATGCTTCTTATCTTGTCTAGTGTGCTACTGTTGTATTTTCCATTCCAAATACTCTATTGTACAGTTCTAATATTTTGTTTTAAGTGCATGAGGCGGTACTTTAAACCAGCCTAGTGATGTTATCCAACCATGAAAAGAAAATATCATCCAAGGAAAATATTGAGGGCTGGGCTTCCTCATGCTTTTTTCTACCCTAAAGACGTATTTTGAAAATAAAAAATATTTCATCACTCAAAAGCTTTTATCAAACCAAGATGATAAATTTACGCACGTTTGTCTTTCTAAGCCTCTCACTTTATGTTTCAGAACATCATCCCCTTTGATTTAGCGTGACAAAAGGTATTTGAAACTAGCACATCGTATGAACAAACCAAACTCGAGAACATATTTTCAAGAAAGCGGGGGCAAACAGAAAAGAGCATCCCGTTAAGCGGGGGCAAACAGAAAAGAGCATCCCGTTTAAAAAAAGGGTAAGTCTTATTCTCTTAACATAATATCGAGAATGACATCCCCTCTCTTCCATTTACAGGACACAAAAGGTGTGACGTAATAGGTATAGGCATACAGTTGAAATCGAAGCATCCATGACATGCCTCACTCTTGCCCAGCTCCATCCTAAGCCAAAGGACTATCTTGTCGCACAACGCGCCCAAATAGCTAGATATTACAGTTTCAATTTCGACGAGCCCAGAAGCATAAGGAAGAAGTTCCTTCTCTTCCTTTAAAGTGATTACTGTTAACAGGGAGAAAATCTAGACAGTCAAGGCGATCTATAGCCCCACACCCTGGACAATGACTTTGGAATCTAGAAGCTTCACTCTAGACGCATATTCTTCCAAGGAGTAATTGCCATTAGAAAGCTTGAGATTTTTTTATCTCAGATTCTGTAGAAGCTTGGGGTACATGACTTTTGTCCAATGATGCTATAGTTAAAGACAGAATGAGAAATTCCACAGAAGGAAGGCGTTGAAGATGAATCAACGACCATCAATCATGCATACATGGTCACAAATGAGGAAGGCCAATTGAAGGAAACATTTAACTATGCCAAGATAAAGAGGCCATCATCAACATTCAAATATCTTTAGGAGCTAGCATAGACAAACTCTGGAGAAGGGTAATTTGGTATCGTCTCCAATGCTCCCACTATTTAAACTCACTTTTGACATATTTTCTCCTATTGACAGGAAGCATTGGGATTTAAGAACCAAGCTTAATGGTTAATTTAGGCCAATCAAGTGACTCGTATTGAATTCACCTAACTTCATGTAAAAGGATGTGTTGTCTAGAATTCGGTTCAGTTAAATGAAAAAAGGAGCGCCTTACGGTCACCGCCTAACAGAGTGAAAAGTGCAGGACTTCATATCCTTCTGATGCCTCAGGTCTATCCAATCAATCGAAAACCAATGGAGGGTAATGTTGTATTGTTCCCAGTTGTTCAACTTTTGAGAGAATTCGTGACTAACACATTCCCTCTTGTTTGTTGTAGGATCACCTGACTGTCAAAAGTAATGATAACAAATCAATGAGAAGCATGTTTTGTTGCATGATCACTTGACTGTCAAAAACAAGGATAACAAATCAATAAGAGGCATGACAAACTCTCCTAAACAAAATGGCGTCTTGAGTAATCGCTAAAGCAAATGACAGAAAATCTTTAGGCCTCAACTCACATTTGATTTTGGCCAGACTAATTGATCTACTTGTACATCTTCTCTTTTACAGGGGCAAAAGTAGAGATGCCCGATCAAATTCCTAATCCTTGGCTAATCATTCATGTGTCATATCCCTAATCAATAGGGACAACCATTGACACCCCTTTGTGAATACCCCTTCTGATGTTCAAAATTTAACAATGCTATTATGTTAACTCCTAAGTTGTCAATAGGGTCTTTTTTGAGTCAAAACCATTAATTTGTTTTGAGAATACAAACTTTCTCACATTTAAAATGCTGCATGCCTTTTCCAAATGGATTTTGCATGATGATTTTGTTTGTCTAAATCACTGATTCCATTGAGAATTATTAAAATAGATAGCTAATTGAAGAATATAAGATTGATTGAGCATGTTGGATAAAGTACGTTAGATTGATGAAAGGCAAGCCATATCCTACACACAATCCCCCCCATCTATACACTTGTGAGATGAATGCAGAAGATTCCATGGCTGCAGGGTAAAGAGTTCTCTCGCGAATGGTACGATAACCAAAATAGTGAGAGGCATTCCATCGCTCACCCCATTGAGCCCTATACACTGGTGAAGCTTCTCTCATACCCCCGTCAAGAACCACCCCACATTAGGGCAAAGCGGAGGCAAAGAAGTATCACAAGGTGAGAAGAGAGATAGAAATTTTCTTGCTCGCATTTGCATCAATCTTTGGGTGTCTTTATTGCATACGAGCACTCGCGTTAATTTAAGTGCCCTAGAATGACGAAAAGCAATTCTTTATGCACTTGTATTCATTGTACAACCCAATTGAGTTTGTAATTTCACCATCACATGGAGGCAAAACATAAGTTACTGCCATTTAAGCAGCATAGTCTAGAGCGTTAGCTGAAGGTGAAAACTCAAGAGTCAAAATAATGGTGCTTTGATTGAACTTGCCTAGATCAGTTCCTCAAGCAGCAAAAATGAAAAAAACTAGGGGCATAAAAAAGCAGTGTATCTGGTAAAAGCAAGGTTAATGCCCATGAATGAAGAACTAGAATAAAAATATGGGCATGGAAAAAAGCAGTGTGCTTGGTAAAAGTAAGACCAATGCCCCCAGTCAAAAATACAACCAAGAAAAAGTTGCCGTTGTGGTCTATAGAACCTCCATCTGACAAGAAAGACTAGTGACAAATGCCAAGAGAGTCACCAACTCTCACCCTCTTACATGTGAGCCAAGTCTATGTTACATCCCTATTGTAAAAGTCTCTTCAGACTAGGGGCACTTCAATTAACGTAGGATTTCATATGTGCATAAGCATCGCTCGAAGAAGTACGAGCAAGATTACTCTATCTCTTTTCGCAGGGTTCTTGACTTGTAAACCCGAAAATGATCGTGCAACATTTTTGTCCACCGGCTTCCACATTGATGGTCCCCTTTGATGAGTTGCTAACCAAGACTTCATCACAGCTTCGACAAAGACCTCTCACATTGGTAAAGTCGTACCGTTTGCGAGAATACTCGGACCCCTGCTGACATGATGACAGTGAGATATTGTGGTCCTTATAAATCTTGCATCAATGGTTATGATAGCCTTTTTCATGAGAGTGAGCAGAAAGTCCTTTCAAACTTAAAGTCCCTCATCTGGCATGCTCAAGACATCTACATTCTAAATGAAGGATGTCTTTCAAAATCTTCCCTAGTGGAAATTATATGATGCAAAACTGACAAAATTATCATGCATGAATCTCATTTGAACTCATGAATTTACAGCATATACAATCATATGTGCATATTATGCGAATAGCAGACATACTCTCAGAGATCAGAGATATTACCAAGTAAGCATATCTCTATCCCCATTTGTCTTAAAGTACCTACCACTGTCCCGGTACTCTCTTCTTGACACTCGACTTGTTCGAGTCGTCCCTTGAGTTTGGGTGCTTGCAGCTGTCTAAGTATCCCCTTATTTTTGAATACCCACCACTTGTCGGGTACCCCCCCTGTTTTTGAGTGCCTGCCGTTACTCAGGTGCTCCCTCTATTGACACTCAACCTGTTCGAGTTGTCTTTAAAGTTTGGATGCTTGTGACTGACCAAGTATCCTCTTGTCTTTGAGTACTGGCCACCATTCGAATACTCCCTTTTCGTGACACTGGACCTATTCGAGTTGTCCTCAAAATTGCATCATTGAATACTAGTAGCCGTTTAAGTATTCCATTGCATTGTGCACCTGTGATTACCCAGGTATGCTTCCTTACACTTGGACCAGCCTGAGTTGTCCCAGATCATATCATTAAATACTTGTGTTCATCCAAGTATTCCTGTACTTTGAACACCTGTGGCTACCCAGGTGTTCCAACTCTTTTGAGTGCGTGCGGCCTTCTAGGTAAGCCTTGTGCTACATTCAAGTTTATATTACCAGGAGGTGAGAGACCTTCATGAATATCCAAGGTACGCCCTTGATATTCCAACTACCAGGAGGTGAGAGACCTTCACGAATATGTGAGACCCATCCTCGATATTCCCAATTACCAAGAGATGAGAGACCTTCATGAATATACAAAGCCCATCCTTGACATTTCCACATACCAGGAGGTGAGAGACCTTCACGAATATCTCAAGTACTGTCGCGACCGGATCTCGCCGCCCCTCGAAAAGTATCCAAGGATGGGAAAGGTCGGATTTAGGGGTACTTGATCTCAAGATCGCGAGCTCTCCCAAGCTCGTACCCCGCGTGACAGTAGGTTTATTTATGCGATCTAGTTGTTTAGAACAACCTACAAAATATACAGGAGTCGCCGCTAGCCTTAACTTTGGGGGTCGGCTAGAAACCCAATTGAGGGTCGAGAGTGTTCCCTCGATTCCTACGCAACCAGATATCTAGGTTCGGGGACTTGGGTTATGCTAATATTGCTATTAGCGCCCTTTCGATACCTAAACAGTATGTTGTGTTTTTTCTAACATGTCCATGCATTTCTTTTTATATTTTCAGGATCGTCAATTCTATATTAAATGATCATGCGTGGTGGATTACTTTTATTCTATTCTATTTCTTAAAAAAATGAAAAGAAAACAATCAATGAAATTGAAATTACAAGACATGAAGTAAACAATTAAGAGAAAGCAGTAAACCTAATCATGCAATTCTTAAAGAATATAAAAGAGAAAACAGTTGGGAAAGAAAGAAGACCCGCAACTCATCGGGTTTTATACAACATGGAACCTGAGACATATGTCGGGAAAATGAGCATTACATGATAACAGTCGGAGTGGACATTGACCTTCACCATCTTCACGCCTTCTCCATCTTTGGGATCCTAATCTAAACCTAATCTAATAAACCTATAACTAGGTATGTGCAGTGGAAGGAAACAAACAAACATATCAAAACATCAAAGAACAGGACATTATTAGTGTTCAAAAATGGTGACTAAAGTCATGAAGTCCTTACACCAAATTCTAAGTGAAATCCCAAGATTTAGCATCATTATGTATTACACCTAAATCATCTATATAACGATCACACACAAAGCATATAACATGACAAACATTCAAGCCATATGACCTTGGTCCTCAATCAACCCAAAACAATGAATGAACCAACTAAAGATCACTTATTCCAAAACACGCACCATTGAATTCACTCAACATATGTATTTAAGGCAAATGGAGCAATCAATATGTAACCCACATGATACCTAAAACCGTTTTGTAGACAATTGATAAAGGATGTCATTCCATGAAGGAAGCACCTCAAGATTCCTAACGCATGAATTTCTAAAAATATTAAGAACATGAACAAATCAATCAAGAATAGATCATAGTAACATGTCACACCGTCATTCTACAACATATTGAAAGCAATTTGGACAAATCTACTATCTCATCTTAAGACTAACAGCAACTAGCCACAGAAAAGGCAGCATTGTAGTTCAAGACAAATTCCAGATTTCAAAGCTCGATTTGAAAAAATGAGAGGCAAGGCAAATGATGGTCAAATCGCACATATAATATGTCAATGGAAAGTTTGAGAAGCTTATTACAAATCTCTAGAAGACATTAATTCCTAATAACATCATCTTCCAGCTCGTTCTAGTTAAAACAGAAAATTGTAGTAGGTCAAAACAGCAAATCAACCTAAAAAAACTACTGCAGAATTGACAGACTTTGTTGGTATTTTTCGATGATTGGATAATGTCTATTCAGGGCATGCGACATATCAAATCGAAGCTCTACAAGTGTATTTTTTGTGTCTAGAAGGGCTCAAGACCAGAAAACCTTATCTATCAATTCATTTAAGCCAAAATAGAAAGTCTATCACTCATACGAAATTGCGACACATCAACCATTCCATTTCAATACTAACAGCAGCTAGCCACAGAAAAAAAAAAAAAAAAAAAAGAAGCAAAACAGCATATTACAAGTAGCAGTATCTCAAATCAAGAAATCAATATAACATTTGGACCAAAAGTAAGGAGAAAGACAACTTAAATTGGAGCTGTCCTGCTCAGCAATTCAAAAGATCCAATCGAATGTTTCTTTTGCAAAGAGCATATTGAAATTTGCTGCATCAATGTGGAGAAGACAGCCACACAAGCACATATAAAACTTTTGGCATTGACTTTAACGTTCATAATAGTGCAAACAACAACTCCTATTACCATAACTAGAATAGCCATTTCTACTTCCCTCGAGTAATACTTACTTTGTAGGATCCACTTCATCACGCAAACAATAGGAATCATGCTCAGTTTCAAAATTTGCTAAAATCCGACAGAGTTAAGCATCAAACTTAAGTTCATCCAGAACCATCAGCTTTAATAATTTTCTACAGCTCTATGGCAATGAACGCAGAAATTTAGCATCTAGTTTCTTTGTCACAGCCATTATGTGAACAAAAACTTATCTTCAACTCAATAAAATTGTGAATAGCAACCCTTTTGGACCAAAAGGAAAAATAACCTGATCTAGAGAGAGAAGCACCGATCGAGCAAGCAAGCGTATGATCTCCGAGACAAAATTAGGTCCTCACGACTTTCAACTGCCTGGAACTTGATCTTCAATCGCTCGCCAATGGAGGAAGACCTTTACCTCTTACCGGAGCTCGGGAAAGAACAACGAAACAGAACCGAGGGAGGGAGTTCAAAATCCACAACCCGAACGGATTGAAACCGCAAATGAAACCCTAACGGATCGAGAGTGATAGAAAGAGAACTCACCGATCTGGTGAGCCCAATCCCGAGAGATTCGAGTCGGACGGGCCTCTGCACCAACGAACCAAGGGAGGTCCGCCGAGAGAGACTCAGATCCGACGGAACCAAAATCGCTGGTGTCGTCCTCGTCGCTGTCACCGCAGCTGAACTAGAACAGAGAGAGATACAGATCGAGAGTGGCTGTCACGATTGGTCGTCGTCGTCGTCGCCATCGACGATGGTTCCGATCGACTCGAGTCGCACGCAAAGCAGGGGAAGGCGATGGCGATCAATCGATCCTCCTCTCCTTGATCCCCCTTCTCTTTCCTCTCTATGAGCTCTCCACCGAGCAAGAGATGAAGATCGTCCGTTTTTTCCTCCTTCGCGAGAGAGAGTGTCCCGTGAGCGAGAGAATCCCCCCCGAGCGTCCGTCGTGTGCAAAACCCCCAAAGAGAGAGCCAGAGAGAGAGAGAGAGAGAGAGAGAGAGAGAGAGAGAGAGAGAGAGAGAGAGAGAGAGCCCCTCCACCGAGAATCCTTCCCGAGCGAGGAAAAGAGGCCTCCCTTTTATATATATTTTTTATTTTTTCGTTTTTCTCCTTTTCTTTTTTTTTTTGTTTTCCTTATTTCTTTTTTTTCATTTCATTTCATTTCATTTTTTTTGTTTTCTTTTGTTTTCTTTTTCTTTTTTATGTTTTCATTCATTCATTCATTCATCATTTTTTTTAATCTTTTTGGCTCTTTATTCTTTTTCTCTCTTTTCTCCCTTTTCTTTTCTTTTTTTTTTATTTTCATTTCAAAATTTTTTTATTTTTGCAAATTATTTATTTAAAATGTCGACGAAAATTTCGAGTGTCAACAAGTACGCCCTTGATTCTTCCTTTAGAGTTTTGTACTTGTGATCATCTAAGTACCCTTTCAATACTTGTGATCATCCAGGTATCCTCCAAGATTTTTGTACTTGTGATCATCCAAGTACCCCTTTGATACTTGTGATCATCCAGGTATCCTCCAAGAGTTTGTACTTGTGATCATCCAAGTACCCCTTTGATACTTGTGATCATCGAGGTATCCCCAAAGATTTTGTACTTATGATCGTCTAGGTACCCCTTCGATACTTGTGATCATCTAGGTATCCCCCAAGAGTTTGTACTTGTGATCGTCCAAGTACCCCTTCGATACTTGTGATCATCCAGGTATCCCCAAAGAGTTTGTACTTGTGATCATCCAAGTACCCATTCGATACTTGTGATCATCCAGGTATCCACCAAGAGTTTGTACTTGTGATCATCCAAGTATCTCTTCGATACTTGTGATCCTCCAGATATCCTCCAAGAGTTTGTACTTGTGATAATCCAAGTACTATCTCCCAACAAACAGATGCCTTGAGAAAGGTTGGCCCATCTCCCGTCAAGGCGACCGAAGAAAGGTTCGGGTCCTAGAAAAGCAATTCCCTGTCAAGGCGATTGAAGAAAGGTTCGGGTCCTAGAAAAACCAACTTATTGCTCTAACAAGCGACCGGAGAAAGGTTTGGGTCCTGGAAAAGCAATTTCCTGTCAAGGCGACCGAAGAAAGGTTCGGGTCCTAGACAAACAACTTATTGCTCTAACAGGCGACCGAATAAAGGTTCGGGTCCTGGAAAAACAATTCATTGTCAAGGCGACCGAAGAAAGGTTCAGGTCCTAGACAAACCACTTATTGCTTTAATAGGCGACCGAAGAATGGTTCGGGTCTTAGAGAAGCAATCTCCTCATGCAAAAGGTAAGATGATGCCTTGATACTTGCCAAAACTTGGGGTTCACACCCTATCTCACTCATTCCCAGTAAGTAACTACAAGTATCTTCTTATTTTTCTTAGTATGTGTAATGTTATATTGCTCATATTCTGCATAAGACACTAAGTCCTAAATATGATACAATCTATTGCATATGTATAAGACAAAATTTAGGTATCAGGTTGTCTTTGAATGCAACCTCTGAAACTCACCTTCAAAGAGGGGCAGCTGTGACACATAAATTTTAATTAGGTTATTAATTTGGCCTTGGTTTCTTTATTTATGTATTTTTCCTTTTTTTCGGATAATAAACAAAACAAATAACAACAAAACAACAAAAAAATCAATAAAAACAAATAAAAAAACAAAAGCAGCAGCCTTTGGAGCTGGGCCTCCAAGCCCAACCCCATCCTTTTTCTTCGCATGGGCTCGCACGACCTGGCCCACCCCCCTCTCTCCTTCTTCTTCTTTCTTCTTCTTCCTTCTCCTTCCTTCTTCTTCTCTATGCCTCTGTGCATCACGCGCAACGACCGGCGATGCGCTCAAGGGCAGCCTACGGTAAAGAGGAACGGAGGTAGGCTGCCAAAGGAGAGGATGACGCACATGCGCCTTCAATGCGCGACTTTAATGCTGAGATGAGACGTCGGTTCAACCGGGAGGTTCCGGTCGGCAAGCCAAAGACCAGCGACCGAGCTCCTCCGTCGACCGAACCCCCTCGCCTATAAATAGCGGAGCACCTCCGTCGACACAAAGACACAGCGAACTCCGAGATCTTCCCCTCGAGAGACTTCAAGGGGGAAATCGAAGAGCAAGCAAATAGGGTGGAGGATCGGGTCGCAAGCTAAACGACCTCCCATCGAGAGACATCGAGGGAGGCCGGTGATAAGTGAACCTAGATCCGCAAGCAAGTGAGCTTGAGGGGGAGAGATCCGAGGTGAGAGGTCAGATCTGAGTGTGAGAGGGCTGAACGAGAGAAGCAGGAGGACGGAGGGTCGGATTCGAGGAGAAAGCAGGTACCATCGACGTTGCCCGATGCCGTCCCTGCGCTAAGTCGAGCGCTCCCAACCACCCCAACGCCGTTGCACCAAATCTGAGAGCTGAGGGGCCGTTGTCTTTGCCCTGTCATCCCGACCACCATCATTTGCCGCCACGTCCCGCCGTTGCTACAGCCAGGTAAATGTCGATGCTCGCCATCCGTCCTCGCCGCCTCAGCCACCACGAGATCCAGTCCTCGGTCGCACTTTGTCCACCGTTCCCCTCTGCATCTCCACGTCGTCGTCACCGCCGTGCCGCCACGCTGCATCCTCCTATTGCTACTGTCCTCTGTATCACCATGTCATCGACGTCAATCCGCCGTCCCGGCCCCTCCGTTAGTGCCGCGTCCAAGCGAAAAAAGAGGCGGCGTCATGTCGGGTCAGGCTCGGGGCAGAAGTGGGTCGCGGCTGCGAACCGGGTCAAGCTTGGGTTGCGGATCGGGTAGGGTTTCGCTTGGGCCGGGTTGTGCGCATGGGCTGGGTGGTTGTTGGGCTGAAGTTCTTTTAACAAAAATGGGCTAAATCGTTTGGGTTTTTTTGTTTTTTAAAGAAAAACCAAAAAAGGGCCTGAGTCGGGCCTGCGTCTGGGCTATGAGCAGACGACTGGTCTTTTTTTTATAAATATATTAATATAAAATATTATTTTAATAAAAAATAAAAAAAATTATTTTCCAAAAGTCAAAAAAATAAAAAAAATGTCCATATTTTCCCAAAAGCCAAAAAATTCAGAAAAAGCCAAAAAATGATTTATATTTTCAAGAAAAGATTAAAAAATAATAATAATAAATGCTTTTTATGTCAAAAAAAATGAGGAAAAGGCCCAAAAAAAATGTTTTTCCTTCACAAATGAATGGAAAATCCCTCAAAATCCAAAAAGCCTTAGGGTTTAAACAAGATTAAGTACCAAAAGGGCATTAGTGATTAACTAGTGTAATCAAGTCCCCGATCCTAATTTCTCTGACAGGAGCGAGTATTTCTCCCGATATTTCGCTTGGGTTTCTAATCAACCCACCCCAAATTGATTAGTGGCGACTTCGTTTTAAAATTAATTTACAAGTTAAAAACTTAGACTACTAAAGTCGTGAATTGGTGGATTTGGGAGAGTCTGGGCTTATTAAATTCAACCGAGCCATTAGCCTTCTTAGGTGCCCATACCCAATCGCGGGCGCCGGAAAAAAAGAGGTCGCGACATAAATTACATAAAGGGCTCCATTCCATACCGGATAGAGGATCCATGCCCGAAATTTGTATACTGCAAATTCATCCGAGATGATGTGGAATGACATTTCGGAGATCTTTAACAAATCAACCCACTAAAAAAAAAAAAAAAAATCAAACGGGGAGAAAGCATACTGCTCTCAATAAATTCTAACAAATCGTATCCATCTTTTAACACCATAAAAAAGCTGCTGACGGTAAAGGAATTCCAATTAGAAAAGAAATTAACTCCATTTAATTATCTAGTTAAAAGCAACTATCATAAAATGTTTGATAGGGCACAAACGAAGGCGAGTAATACGCCAATTTATGTGAATGTGGAAGATAGAGGTTGAGGAACGATGTCAATCCAGTATAGATGTAACACTTTTTGGTTGAGTTGCTTTTCTATCTGAATCTTTTCCTCCTCATAAATCCAATTGATTGTACCGCGCGTAACAATGAGCATTGAGGCGATGGAAAAAATATAATAAAATGGGAGTCTAGTCACAGATCAATACATATATATCATAAATACATAGGTACCTGGCAAAGGAAAAGACTTTTAATTCACACCCAAAGACCTCTCTAGAAAACAATATAAATAACCCATAGAATCCGAAAAGACATCATAACACAATACACGTGTATTCGGACAATGCTACAAACGAACGGACGTACTCCAACATATCAAAAATACTCTCGTGTAACCTCGTATGGTACTAAAATCTTCAAGGGCTGGTGGCTGGAGGAGGAGTAAGGAAAGGAATAGACGGGATTTTAGGGAGAGAAGTAGGGATGCTCGGCATTGGCGGCAAGGTGGTCGGCATGGTTGGCAAACTTGGAAGTGGTGGCAGAGTAGTCTTGGGCAGGGCTGGTTGTGTGGTGGGCAGCGTCGGCAGTGTGGGCTGAGGCAGGGTCGTTGGGATGGCAGGCATTGGTGGCATGGCGACCTTAGGCAATGTCGGCATGGCTGGTAGTGGCAGAAGCGACGTCGGGTTTGGTAGAGTCGGTATTGTGGGAAGAGACGGTATGGATGGCATAGTCGTTTGCAGCAGATGACGAGCTCCGAAGCTCATATTGATGATTGAGAAAATTAGAGCGACAAAGAGTACAAAGCTTTTTGAGAAAGAAGCCATATTGTTATATGGAGTCAGGATATTGTGCTGTGATAGGCTCAAGGACTTGAAGCCAATGAGCTGAGAGGAATGGATTGCTGATTGTGTTGGAGTAAATGGAGGGAGGAGATGGCAGTTTATATAGCAAGAGATAGTTATATAAAAATTTAGGGTTGTGATATAAGTTGGTGACTGGCCTGTGGGTATGGTTAGGAATAAACAGAACATTCCTCATTGGTTCTTTGTTAGCTCACCTTCTCAGCTCAATCTTCCACAGGAATAATAATAACGAAGGGGTCAAACTTTGTCTTCTGTTCCGTTCGGTCGAATGGTCGTCATAATGAAAGTCAAGCTTCTGATCTGTGTCCTCGTGGATGGTAACTAGATAACTTGTTCCATAACTATTGCTAACTAGGGTTATCGATAACTTGTTTTAGGATTTTAACGTACTAATCTAGGGTTTCTATGTGTCGCCTTGACAAATGCCTCATTGCTCTGGACATGTCAATGCTTTTAACTGTGATCATCTTTGGTTTACTCCTCGGACTTGAAGAAGTAAAAACTTGTGGGACTTTATTTACTTCCGAGTCTAGCCTTTTACGAAGAAAAGTTTATGATCATGGAATCATATGGCATTGCGAAATCATCTCTATCTCTGTCTCTGTCTCTGTCTCTCTCAAACTTGGAGGTCCATAAGTGCCTATCACACATATTTTTTCATTTTTCTAAAAAATTCCTAGTTTAAAAGTTTTTCTAAAGCACATTAGATTAGTAAAGTATATGTTTAGTTGTAATAACAAGTAAAATCATGCATTGACATTAAGGTACCCTTTGTTTCGCAGAAAATGAATGCTTTGGAAAACCATTTTTTTATTTTAAAATGATCACTTATAACAATTACGAAAACAAATAAATAGAAATTATTTTTATTGTCCATGAAAATACTTAGGCATAAATTGTTGTCGATAATAAAAATATATTTCATTGATTAATTATTTCAAATGACATAAGCAATCATTTTTAAGAAAATATTTTTTAAATAATATATTTCTGTAAAAGAAAAAAATAGAGCCTAAATGGTTGAAAAATATGGTGAAATCTTAATCCAATAGCTAATATTTTTGTCTTCACTTTACTTTTTGTGGTATCCGTCCTAATATATCTGGTTTTTTAATAACCAAATATATTTAAGTGGCAAGTTCAGGTTTATTGGATATATATAATTTTTGTTGGAATTGATACCAACAAGGACCATTCGATACAAAATTAAAGAAAAATTACACTTTGCACCCAAAAGGCATGTGCACAACATATGATAGCGGAAGAAGTTCATGGCATTAACAAGTGTAAGAAAATGAAACCTTTAAAGTTCGGAATTTAACGTTCAATAACCCTAAGGCTGAGGGGTCAAATGAAATTGTGTTCCAAATCTGTGAACATATATCTAAAAATACATTGGCAACAGCCTGCACTAATAACCGAACTAAAGAGTAAAAGGTCATGCAGGACAACCCAGATCATGATTTTGTCTCTTCCCCTTTCACGTAGAAGTAATTGCCGCCATGACAAGGATAGGTATTTGGTGAAAGTTGGCGCTAACAGGGGGAAATTTACTATTAGTTTCTTCCTTAGAAAGGGCAGAAATAACAAAATCTCATGGTTTACTATCAATTCATTTCATATTTCTTCCTTTAGATGACAAATTTTCACATTTAGATGATATGTCGGATATACTAATACCCTAATTCATTCATTTAGAAATCTCAGCATTTTTCAATGGCAATGGAGTTCCACAACGTAGAATAAATTAACTCCAATTACTTATGTTGCTAAAAGCAATGATTATAAATTATTTGATTGGGCATGCGCACGCATGCGTAGTACGCCATTTTATTGGAATGCAAAATATACGGATTGGTGTAAGGTGTCAATTCATTACTTGTAACGCTTTTCATTTCAGTTACTTTTCTATCTAAATCTTTTTTTCATCATAAATCCAGTTGATTGTATTGCACGAAACAATGAGTTGGAAGCGATGGAAAGAATACAATAATCTAATTCAAGTCACGGGTCAATACATATATATGAATGATATATAAAAAGCAACATGAATGATACATAGAATGCCAGAAGACATTATAACACACAACTCAGTATTCGAACAATTCTACAAAGAAAAGGAGGCACTCCAACAAATTGTAAATACTCTCAGGTGACCTCGTATGGTACTAAAATCTTCAGGTGCTGGTGACTGGAGGAGGAGCAAGAAAAGGAATAGAAGGGATTTTAGGGAGAGAAGTAGGGATGCAAGGCATCGGAGGCAAGGTGGCGGGCATGGTTGGCAAGCTCGGAAGTGGTGGCAAAGTAGTCTTGGGCAGTGCTGGTTGTGTGGTGGGCAGCGTTGGCAATGTGGGCTGAGGCAGAGTTGTTGGGATGGCAGGCATTGGTGGCACGGCGACCTTTGGTAATGTCGGCATGGCTGGCAATGGAGGCAGTGATGTTGGTAAAGTTGGTATGGTGGGAAGAGACGGAATAGATGGCATAGTTGTTTGCAGCAGATGACGAGCTCCGAAACTCATGTTGATGGTTGAGAAAGGGTGCGTTTGGAAAGGCTTTTGGGGAAAGTCTTTAGGAAAATGCAAAGACCTTTGAGTTAAAGGTATTTTTCAAAATGCAAATTGTGTTTGGTAAATTGCAGTTTGAAAGCTCTTTGTGAAGTACCTTTGAGTAAAATGCTGTTTGGGAGAATTACATTTACAAAAGGTTTTTGTAATAAAAAAAATAAAAAAAATAAAAAAAATTGACCGCCGGTGATCGAAATTTGTCGTCGGTAGTTGACATCCGACTTAGGTAGCTACGTAGACGACTAGGGAGAGTTGCCCGGGGTCAAGCGACTCCCAAAGACCACTGACAAAGGTCGCCCGAGGTCCCACGACACCATTGCGACCTCCGCCGACCCCCGAAGACCATTAGCAAAGGCTGCCCGAGGTCACACGACACCGCTGCGACCTAGGGCGACCCCGGATCTAGGGCGGCGAGGTCACACGACGTCACCTTGACCTCCGGCGACCCCGCCGTGACCTAGATCTAGGGCATCGAGGTCGCGGGAGGACCTCGCCGACGACCGCTCGCGGGCGGTGGCGCCAACGCACGGTGGCGTCGGGCTTCGGCGAAGGGGGAAAACCGGCGTCACTGCGGAGCGCGAGGGTCGGTGACCGAGCGGAGGATGGTAGGCAGAGGCGCGACGGAGGCGAGCTGCTGAGGCGGAGGTCCTGCAAACGGCGAGTGGAAGCATCGGCCAACACGGTGGAGTCAGTTGCTGGGTTGCGGGCTGCTGGGCGGTGACGGCGTCGGGCGGAGGCGAGCTCGGATTTGTAGATGTCGGGGCCCTCAAGTAGCGAGATCGGGACAGCAGCAGTCGAGCGGCGAGGGCCTCAGGCGCTGGGTCGCGAGCTGCTGAGCGACGACGGCGTCGGGCGGAGGCGAGCAACAGTCACACGATCGTCGAGCGAGATTGGCGCGGCGAGCTTCGCGATCTGCTGCAGGGGCTTCGGTTCGAAAGGGGTAGCGGTCCGCTCGGGTTCAGATCTGGTGGAGGCGCAGCGACGGTGGCTGGTGGGGCCGGCGAAACGGCGGTGAGCAGAGAGGGCTCACGGGTCGCCGGCGTGAGTGGTGCTGGCGCGGTCGAGGGCTGCCGGCATAGTGGCCGGTGCGGGCACGGCGCCAGCTCGGGCAAGGTTGTATTCGCAAAGAAGATGAACAGTACCACTCGCGAAAGAAGAAGACGAGGATGATAGGGCAAAACAGGAAAAACCAAAAATTAACAGGGATAATTTGGGAAGAAATTTTTTTTTTCTCCCTCTCATCTCAGTATTTTCGGCATGCTGAAAGCCCAAGGCAACCCCCAACCTGCCTTGGGCTTTCAGCCTTCACAAGGCAGGCTTTCAGCCAAATACCTTTACAAAACATTTTGCCAAACACCCATTTTTTAGCCCAAAGGGCTTTGGAGGTCTAAAGGGGTTTGGAAATGCTAATTCCAAACGCACCCAAAATTAGGGTAATGAAGAGAACCAAGCTCTTAAAAGAAGAAGCCATATTGGTATATGGAGTCAGGATATTGTGCTGCGATAGGCTCAAGGACTCGAAATCAATGAGCGGAGAGGAATGGATTGCTGATTATGTCCGAGTAAATGGAGGAAGGATATGGGAGTTTATATAAGAGGAGATGGTCGTATAAAATCTTGGGTGTGATGATAAGTTGGTGACTGGCATTTCGGTACGGCTAGGAAAGAAACACAGAACGTCTCTTCATTGGTTCTCTGTTAGCTCACCTCCTCAGCTCAATCTTCCACCGGCAAAAGGAAAACAAAAAGGTCAAATCTGCTGTTCTTGTTTGGACATATCACATGTTTTCATGAAGTGAAGCTTCGGATCTGTCTTTGTGGACGGTAACCAATAGGTAGTTTCATAACTACCACGAACTAGAGAGATTGGCAACTTGCTTCTGGACTTTGACGTATCAATCTAGGGTTTCCATATATTTTCATGTCATTTTTGGTGAACTCCTAGTATTTGAAGAAGTCAAAACTTGTGGGGCTTTAACATCTGGATGAAGCCTAAATACGTATGTTTTATTGAAACATGTGGCAATGCGACTGCGTAAGCCTAACAAGTTTGACGTCATACGGGAACAATGATAAACATACGGGAAATTTTCATTTTACTCCCCTCAACTTTAGTGTTGATGCAAATTAAACCCTAAACCTCAAAAAGTTGCATTTTACCTCTTCGAACTTGCACTTTCTTTCGAGAAGTAAACTGCAACTTTCTTATTACTTCTGTATTAAATTCTTCGCTAATTTACATAAGCGACATCTAAAATACATTTGGAAATATGTTGAGCTGCAAAACTAATTTTCACTGGTTTCATTCTATTTAATTAAGAAAAACTAACAAATATAAGAAAAGCTAACAAAAAAAATATTTAAAAAAAAAAAAAAAAAAACATTGAATATGAGATTAAGAAAAATAGGATAACAAAACTAGGAGTGCCGAAATTTTTATATGGCACTCACTTGAATGCTAAAACTTATTTTTTTGCTAAGTGCTACATCAAAGTAAAATTGATTACTTGAGCGTCAATTCCGGCAAATCAGCTTACATGAAATTTTTATTTTTTATTTTAAAATTTTATTATTATTTTGATTTGCTTATTTTTTTACTTTTTTTTTCTTTAAGGTTGGTAAGGGTCATTGGTGACCCTCATTGGTCGAAGGCCCTAAGTGAGGCCACAAGGAACCTCGCCGAGCTTTGGGCAGCCATGGGTGACGCCGCCTAGAGGTTGCAAGGGCCCTTGCAACCTCACTTGAGCTGCAATCTGCCCCCCCACCCCACCCCCAGCTCTAGGCAACATCGCTCGTGATTGGCAAGGTTGTGACACCTTCACCTAGGGCTTTTGCAATGAGGCAAGGCGGCCCTCGCCTAGATCTACTCATGAAGGCCATGGGTGAAGGCATCACTACCTTGCCAACCCAAGGCGAGACGGCATTGCCTATGGCCACCCAAAGCTAGCAAGGACCCTTGCGGACTCGCAAATGACTGAGGAAGCCCCGACGGCCTCACCTAGGGCCTTCGCGAGGGTTTCGTGGTTGGTGAGGGTTGCCGGTGTCCCTTGCCAGCCTTAAAGAAAAAAAGCCAAAAAAATTCAAAAATTCAAAAATAATAAATAAATATTAAAAATATTAAAATAACTTTAAAAAAGTGTCCACGTCACTTTGGTGAAGCCACGCTGGATAACTAGCATCTACGTCAAATTTTCTAACAAGGCAAATTGAAATCGACATTCAAGTAATCGATTTTTCAAATTTGTGATATTTAAGTGAGAGAAAAAGTTTTGGCACTCTTGTGAATATTGTATGGAAGTTTTGGCACTTCTAGAGTTTTTATCCCAAAAAACATAATACTTACGTTAAAAGCTGAGGAAAATGGAAAATTATAAAAGATAAGCAAAATCAATACTCTCTCTCCCTCTCTCTACACCTTAGAGTGCCTCTCCCAAGTATTTCCATTTTTCCAAGACTTTCCTAGTCTTTAAAGTTTTCTTAGATTTTGAATATTACACTAGTAAAGTTCATGTTTAGCAGTTTTTACAAGTTAAATCATACCATTGACATAAAATGGTTGAAAAAAATATTGCAGCTTCTCATAATGTATAGTTTTCATCTATTTATATTTCATGTTATCCGCTTTAAATATCTCATAGGCATTTCATAATTTAAATATGAATTTAGTAGTTGTAGGGGTTAGTGGTGTCAATTATCCCTTTTCATATTTTGTTCATTATTTATTGGAATTGAAAGCAAAAAGACCATTCGATAATCCACCCCCATTGTCCGCCATACATGATAACAAAAAAAGGTCAACAGCTTTAACAAAAGTAAGGAAATGCAAGCTCAGAGAATAAACTGTATCTTTTCAAAGTTCGGAATGTATTACACACTAATCTTAATTCTTAACGTTTGGGGGTAAAATGAAAATTTTTCCAAATATATGCACATATACCTAAAAATAGATTAGTGGCTATCCGTACTAATGACCGTACTAAGGGGTAAAATGTCATGCAGGATAAGGTAATTATGTTTTTGTCTACTTTTCCTTTCAAGTGGCATTGCATCATGATATGACGGGAATGTTGGGAAACTTGGTGCTAGAGTGGGAGACTTCTTTTTAAAAGTCCATGCAAAATTCGTATAATCAAGGACTGATGTATATGTTGATGTTTTCATAGTGATTTATGTTAACTTAGTTGCTAGACGAATAAAAGTTAAATTGGTGTTTAATTAATGAGTTAAATAAAGATATCAGAATTTCATTGACTTTCTTTTCCCCTTCAGTTTTTTGATGGCATCTTTCGATTTCCTTTTGTGAGATTGGGTGGGTCGGCTTTTGAGGGTTGCACCTTGTTGCCGTGCGCAGACGACCTTGTAAACTTTGCCACATTAGCTAGGGTGAGGGGGGCGACCCTTGCCATTCTGAGTGGCCAAGGTGCGCGGCCCTCAGCAACCAGTGAGCGTGTGATGATGCACCAGGGTTGGCGGCATCATTGCCTTACCCCGACGAGGGTTCGGCCATTTTGGCCAATGACCTGGCCATGGTTTAGCCTTTCCTTTTACATATGTCAGTGACAATTCATTAAAGGTTTTTTTTTTTTCCTACCTTTTCAATATTTTGAGCATATAACTACCACATTTTATGCAAGCATTGTGGAACATTTTCCTTAGTTTATTTGGTAGAATGACCTTCGTAAACCAAATATATTGTGCGAGGACTCAATTTCACATTAAACTCGACATGCAAAAAGCTTTTGATAGGGTGGAATGTGATTTCTTATGTGATTATTTGCTAAAACTGGGATTCGGTGGAAAATGGGTATCCTTAGTCAAACAATGCATCTCCTTGGTCTCATATAGTGTAAGAGTAAATGGGGACCTTTGCACTCCTTTTAGGCCATCCTTAGGTATCCGACAAGGGGACCCACTATTCCCCTATCTCTTTATCCTTATGGCCAATGCTCTTTCCTCCCTCATGAATAAAGCAATTGAAGACCAAACCATCAAAGGTATCTAGCTAAACACAACATGCCCCACTTTGTCACATCTCCTATTTGCTGATGATGCTATTTTCTTCCTAAATGGTACAATTACTGAGGCCCAAAATCTGGTAAATATCCTAAATCAGTACTGTTTTGCCTCGGGTCAAGCCATCAATCTCAACAAGTCAGGGATCTTCTTTGGTAAGGGCTGCTCTCAACTCTTGAAATTAAACCTAGCAATTGAATTAAAGGTTCCTATCATGGAAAAAATAGGGAAATATCTTGGAATACCTTCAGATTGGGGCAAGACCAAATGTTTGCTTGGGTCATTGCTAGAGTAGACAAGAAATTAGAGAGGGCTGGAACGAAAAACTAATATCCAAGACGGGGAAAGAGATTCTTATCAAGACAACAGTCCAAGCTTTGCCAGAATATGCTATGTCGCTTTTCAAAATCCCAATATTTATTTGTCGGGCGATAGAACAACGAATATCCAACTTCTAGTGGAAACAAAATTCAGCAAATAAAGGTGTTCACTGGAAGAATTGGGACTTTTTGAAAACTTGAAAGGATTGGGGAGGCCTTGGTATCAAAGATCTTGTGGATTTCAACAAAGCGTTGCTAGGGAAAGAAGCATGGAGGCTAATTCAAGCCCCTAATGCCCTATGGAGCAGAATTTCAAAGAGCCTGTACTTTCCAAGAGATACCTTCTGAAGTGCAAACAAAGGTCATAGACCATCTTGGGGATGGCAAAGTCTCTTGATGGGTAGGGATGTGATTGAACCTGCAACTAAATGGGAGGTAGGAGATGGTGAGAAAATAAGGATTAGAGAGGATTGATGGTTAACCTTGGGTGAGATTGGTGATCCGTCAAATAGAAATGATCCACAAAGGGTGATTGAATTGATAGACCAAACCACCAGAGAGTGGAATGCCCAGAAAATTAATATGACCTTTGGTGAGAGTGTGGTAAAAGAAATATTAGCGACTCCTCTTAGTTTAACCCCGAGACCTGATAAATTACTTTGGATGGCAAATGGATCAGGAACCTACACAATTAAGAGTGGCTATAATCGGCTCCGAGATCACGAGAGGAATTCATCAGCAATGCAACCTTCCACTTCCTACCAGATCCCCAAATCATTATGACATGAAATTTGGAAGCTCTAGACTAGTCCTAAAGTCAAATTCTTAGTATGGAGTATGTGTAACAATGTGTAACAATGCTCTCACTACCAAAGAAAGTCTATTCAAGAGGAAGATGATACTTGATTCGAGATGCTTGATTTGCAATCAAAATCTAGAAATGGTGGAGCATATGTTCGCATTATGCAGCTAGACAAAGGCTATTTGGTCAGATCCAAGACTACAGATCGACACCTCCCCGATGAACATAATCCGTATCGTCAAATGGGTTTTGGATTTCCTTACCTCGGCGGTTGATCCTCGGGCAAAAGCCCTTTTTTGTTGGGATTTTATGGTAGATCTGGAAAGCAATGAACACTCTGATTTTCCAAGCTCGTCAGCCAAATCTCAGGTTGATTTTCGAAGACGCGACCTCCATGACCCTACTGTTTAAGCATCGGCTTCTGCAAACCAAAATCCAGCAAGCAAAGATAAGCCCAGATCCGACGAACAGGAACTCTAAAAAGTCCCAAACCTGCAAAATCAACGTTGATAGTGCATGGTGTAGCTCCACGATGTCAGGTTCGGTGGAGGGGGTTGTTTGAAAGAGCTGTGGACTCCTCATTGACGGCTTCGTGAAACCCATCCATGCGTCTTCAGTCCTAATCGCCGAAACCCTAGTGTCAAGGGAAGCCTTACTTTGGCGGAAGAACTTCGAATAGGACAGCAGTGCACAAACTAACGTGTACTTGGGAAGTGAACAGGGGTTCCAATTTACTTCAGATAATGTAGAAGCTGTTCAAGATATTCTGGGCCAAAAAGAATGTGCATGGGCCGCCCGATCAGTAATTGAAGACTACAGACTCCTCTTGAACCACATGCCAAGTGTTAAATTAGCCCACAAGTCCAGAGAAGCCAATAGAGCAGCGAATTGGGTCGCAAAAGCCCACCGAGCAGGAGAACTCCCCCTTAATTGGATTACCTGTCCCCCCCAATTCTCTTTCGTTAATTTTATGCTTAGATGTTGAGACTTTGTGGTATTTTGATATTGGTTAAGTAACGAAAGCTATATATTTCTGACCAGAAAAAATAAAAATTCACATGAAAAATCCTTAGTGTTCTCCTTAAGCAATTAGAAAGAGTCGAAGAACAAATGATGTCTTCACCCCCAACTAGACCTGCCATCAAAATCTGGGCGGAAGATCCTCTAATCCATATGATGCTTGTGTCTCGATAAATTTCAGTTGCCGTTGATCAAAACCTCAATTTTATAAATTCACAATTTGTTGAATTACCGAAAGGGCTCCATTCCATACCGGATAGAGGATCCATGCCCGAAATTTGTATACTGCAAATTCGTCCGCGATGATGTGGAATGACATTTCGGAGATCTTTAACAAATCAACCCACTAAAAAAAAAAAATCAAACAGGGAGAAAGCATACTCCTCTCAATAAATTCTAACAAATCGTATCCATCTTTTAACTCCATAAAAATGCTGCTAACGGTAATGGAATTCCAATTAGAAAAGAAATCAACTCCATTTAATTATCTAGCTAAAAGCAACTATCATAAAAATTTTGATAGGGCACAAACGCATGCGAGTAATACACCAATCTATGTGAATGTGGAAGATAGAGGTTGAGGAACGATATCAATTCAGTATAGATGTAACACTTTTTGGTTGAGTTGCTTTTCTATCTGAATCTTTTCCTCCTCATAAATCCAATTGATTGTACCTCGCGTAACAATGAGAATGGAAGCGACGGAAAAAACATAATAAAATGTGAGTCTAGTCACTGATCAATACATATATCATAAATACATAGGTACCTCACAATGGAAAAGACTTTTAATTCACACCCAAAGACCTCTCTAGAAAACAATATGAATGACCCATAGAGTCCGAAAAGACATCATAACACAAGACACGTGTATTCGGACAATGCTACAAACAAAAGGACTCGCTCCAACATATAAAAAATAATCTCAGGTAAGCTCGTAAGGTAATAAAATCTTCAAGGGCTGGTAGCTGGAGGAGGAGTAAGGAAAGGAATAGACGGGATTTTAGGGAGAGAAGTAGGGATGCTCGGCATTGGCGGCAAGGTGGTCGGCATGGTTGGCAAACTTGGAAGTGGTGGCAGAGTAGTCTTGGGCAGGGCTGGTTGTGTGGTGGGCAGCGTCGGCAGTGTGGGCTGAGGCAGGGTCGTCGGGATGGCAGGCATTGGTGGCATGGCGACCTTAGGCAATGTCGGCATGGCTGGTAGTGGTGGAAGCGACGTCGGGTTTGGTAGAGTTGGTATTGTGGGAAGAGACGGTATGGATGGCATAGTCGTTTGCAACAGATGACGAGCTCCGAAGCTCATATTGATGATTGAGAAAATTAGAGCGACGAAAAGTACAAAGCTTTTTGAGAAAGAAGCCATATTGGTATATGGAGTCAGGATATTGTGCTGTGATAGGCTCAAGGACTTGAAGCCAATGAGCTGAGAGGAATAGATTGCTGATTGTGTTGGAGTAAATGGAGCAAGGAGATGGCAGTTTATATAGCAAGAGATAGTTATATAAAAATTTAGGGTTGTGATTATAAGTTGGTGACTGGCCTGTGGGTATGGTTAGGAATAAACAGAACATTCCTCATTGGTTCTTTGTTAGCTCACCTTCTCAGCTCAATCTTCCACAGGAATAAATAATAAAGAAGGGGTCAAACTTTGTCTTCTCTTCCGTTCGGTCGAATGGTCGTCATCTCATGAAAGTCAAGCTTCTGATCTGTTTCCTTGTGGACGGTAACTAGATAACTTGTTCCATAACTATTGCTAACTGGGGTTATCGATAACTTGCTTCAGGATTTTAACGTACTATGCTAGGGTTTCGAACGGACGTCATCTCATGAAAGTCAAGCTTCTGATCTGTGTCCTTGTGGATGGTAACTAGATAACTTGTTCCATAACTATTGCTAACTGGGGTTATCGATAACTTGCTTTAGGATTTTAACGTACTAAGCTAGGGTTTCGATGTGTTGCCTTGACAAATACCTCGTTACTCCGGACATGTCAATGCTTTTAACTGTGATCGTCTTTGGTTTACTCCTCGGACTTGAAGAAGTAAAAACTTGTGGGACTTCATTTACTTCCGAGTCTAGCTTTTGTACGAAGATAAGTTTATGATCATAGAAACATATGGCATTGCGAAGTCATCTCTCTCTCTCTCTCTCTCTCTCAAACTTGGAGGTCTATAATTGCCTATCACGAACATCTTTTTCATTTTTCTAAAAATTTCCTAGTTTAAAAGGTTTTCTAAAGCACATTAGTTTAGTGAGGTATATGTTTTGTTGTAATAACAAGTAAAATCATGCACTGACATTAAGGTTCCCTTTGTTTCACAAAAAATGAATGATTTGGAAAACCATTTTTTTTTTTTAAAAATGCTCACTTACAACAATTACGAAAATTAATAAATAAAAATTATTTTAATTGTCCATGAAAATACTTAGGCATAAATTGTTGTCAATAATAAAAAATATATTTCATTGATTAATTATTTCAAACATTATAAGCAATTGTTTTTAAGAAAATATTTTTCAAATAATTTTTTTCCATAAAAAAAAAATAGAGCCTAAATGGTTGAAAAATATGGTGACATCTTAATCAAATAGCTAATATTTTTGTCTTCAATTTAATTTTTGTGGTTTTTTCATGACCAAGTATATTTACGTGGCAAGTTCAGGGTTATTGGATCTGTGTGTGTGTGTGTGTGTGTAATTTTTGTTGGAATTGATTCCAACAAGGACATTCGATACAAAATTAAAGGAAAAATTACACTTTGCACCCAAAAGGCATGTGCACAACATATGATAGCGGGAGAAGTTCACGGTATTAACAAGTGTAAGAAAATGAAACCTTTTAAAGTTCGGAATTTAACGTTCAATAACCCTAAAGCTGAGGGCTCAAATGAAATTGTGTTCCAAATCTGTGAACATATATCTAAAAATACATGAGCAACAGCCTGCACTAATAACCATACTAAAGAGTAAAAGGTCATGCAGGACAACCCAGATCATGATTTTGTCTTCTTCCCCTTTCACGTAGAATTAATTGCCGCCATGACAACGATAGGCATTTGGTAAACGTTGGCACTAACGGGGGGAAATTTGCTATTAGTTTCTTCCTTAAGGGAAGAAATAACAAAATCTCATGGTTTACAATCAATTCATTTCATATTTCTTCTTTTATATGACAAATTTTCACATTTAGATGATTTGTCAGATGTACTTAATACCCTATTACATTCATCTAGAAATCCTGGCATTTTTCAACGGCAATGGATTTCCACAATGTAGAAGAAATTAACTCCAATTACTTATGTTGCTAAAAGCAACAGTTATAAATTATTTGATTGGGCATGCGCATGCACGAGTAATACGCCATTTTATTGGAATGCAAAATATACGGATTGCTGTAAGGTGTCAATTCAATATAATTGTAGTGCTTGTCATTTCAGTTGCTTTTCTATCTGAATCTTTTTCTCATCATAAATCCAGTTGATTGTATTGCACGAAACATTGAGTTGGAATCGATGGAAAGAATACAATAATCTGAGCCAAGTCACCGGTCAATACATATATATGAATGATATATAAAAAGCAACATGAATGATACATAAAATCCCAGAAGACATCGTAACACACGACTCTGTATTCGAACAATTCTACAAAGAAAAGGAGGCACTCCAACAAATTGAAAATACTCTCAGGTGACCTCGTATGGTACTAAAATCTTCAGGTGCTGGTGGCTGGAGGAGGAGCAAGAAAAGGAATAGAAGGGATTTTAGGGAGAGAAGTAGGGATGCTAGGCATCGGAGGCAAGGTGGTGGGCATGGTTGGCAAGCTCGGAAGTGGTGGCAAAGTAGTCTTGGGCAGTGCTGGTTGTGTGGTGGGCAGCGTTGGCAATGTGGGCTGAGGCAGAGTTGTTGGGATGGCAGGCATTGGTGGCATGGCGACCTTTGGTAATGTCGGCATGGCTGGCAATGGAGGCAGTGATGTTGGTAAAGTTGGCATGGTGGGAAGAGATGGAATGGATGGCATAGTTGTTTGAAGCAGATGACGAGCTCCCAAACTCATGTTGATGGTTGAGAAAATTAGGGCGATGAAGAGAATGAAGCTCTTTGAGGAAGAAGCCATATTGGTAAATGGAGAATGAATTCTGGGTTGTGTATAGGTTCAAGTGAAGAAAGATTTCTACTTGCGATGCCAGTATGAGGAGAATGATTGGAGTTAATATAGCAAGAGATGGTGTTGAAATTGGGGTTGAGATGATGAGTTGGTGACTAGTCTTTTGGTGCGGGTAGGAAAGAAATGGAAGATGAGAAGTTCATTGGTTCTTGGTTAGCTCACCTCCTCATTTCCATCTCCCACCGGCAAAAGAGAAAGGTCAAATAGTTGTTCTCTTCTGCCAGATGGCGATGTGTTCATGAAGTCAAAGCTTCAATTGGATCCTCCGTCTACAAGGAATGTAACTAATAACATGCTCCATAATTGACAAAATTATTTAAAAAATCCTAAATTTTATTGCACTTTTACTAATTTAATCATAAATCTTTCAAATTTATCAATTAAGTTCCAAATCTTTTTGAATATATTCAAATAATTTTGGGTAGAAATTAGTGATGTGACTGCCTCCCATTTTATATGGCATGATCAATGCTAAATAATAGAACGCTCAAATCACAGACTTCTTCATGGAGGTGGATTCTTCATCAACATATCTACATCCCACGATAATAATCTTTTATTTCATTTCCAGGATTCACTCACGTTGGCCACATACAGAACACGCTCAAAAGTTGGAGAACACGAATGAAGAAAACTCACGTACGTGCCCAAAGGGAAAGAACGTCCGTGAAGGCTATTTTTGGTCCGGAGTAGCTGTGCTCCGCCAATCAACCGCGAGTCATTCCAGCATCCACCACCACCTAGTGGGCTCCTGCCGCATCCCCCGATGCTCTTCGGTCGCTTTCCGACGACCACCAGCTAGCGCTTTGGAGCCGCTGCGGCACTTTTGGCGAGGCCAGCAGCAACTGCGAACTCTGGCGAGCCGTCGACTACACCTTCACCTATTCCTGCAGCAAAACCAGTAGTAAGTTGTCTCGTGACGCCGTTGGGGTGTCGGGGAGTAGATTTAGAGGTAATTTCATGGGTGGACCGGACCAGCAGACCCAAATGGCTCGAGTTCTCTCAAACCCTTACTTCTAACGACTTTGGGATTTTCATAAAATTTTTTGTATGATTTAACATATGAGAATAACTTGCCACTAGCTTATTAGGGTCACAACTAGATGCCATATGAGATGTGAGAGAATATCTCACTTCCTGATTAACCAAAGATTATATCGGACACTTAAATTTTTTGTAATCTAAATGATTGAGGCAATCTTTAAACATTTTATTATCCTAGGCCATCAAATAATGCCCATGCATGACTACCCAACAGCCATGCCCAATGTGATAAAAATAAAGTATAAAGTAATAAATTTAAGTGTCAAGTAAAGAATATACATGCCTCGTTATTAAGCCCCATAGCAGCAGCCCCGTGAATTAAGTTTAAATTGAGTTCAATTTCTTACCGAAAATATCTAAGCTATAATAAAGGGTGTTCACTAAAACCCTCAACTAAATGTATGCTAATTAAATAAAACTAAGCCATATCTAGCACTAAACTTAACAGCTTATTCCAGACCTGCCTTCAAGCTATTTTCTAATTATCTAATTCTATCTTTTTGCGAATTTTTAAATTTTTAAATTAATCAATTCTCTTTTTTTTTTAATTTCGAAAATGGGCTGGCCAGGCCCTAGGCACTGTCCGAATAGGGGACTAGGCTCGGTCCTCACAATCCCCGCCACATGATCAGGCTTTTACACTAAGCCCGTCTTCGAAGCAAGTCGGCCCAATCTAACAATTGCCATGCAAGGCCCAACCTATCCATAATCAAGTGCCTCTCTAGCTAAACAAACTAGGCCCAAGATCCATTAAACCTGACTAAGCCCATTATTATTATAATAACACTAATCTCACCTTAAACTAAGCCCATTTCCCACCATAACTACTCTAGGCCCATCACCTTCTTCTTCCCTTATATTGAGAACTCCAACACAGCTGTGGGCATTTCACCCACCTTCACTCATCCAGATGCGGGAGGTTACTATACCTGCCTACCCGGCGGTAGGCAAAACCGAAGTCCTAACATAATGTCTACCTTCACTACCATAAGGCTCCCAAATTCCCTATCTATCTTTGTTTTTCCGACAGAGAGAGAATACGGTGAACAGCGCGAGATCTCTCATCCCAGGGCGATTCTCCTGCCTATTTCCTCCTTAATCTTTTAAGAACCTGCTCAAGTCCAATTCTTCCCTTATATTGAGAACTCCATTTTTAACCGATTCACCCATCAACAAAACCAAGCTTAGACTGAATATCACCATCATCCATCTCCAGTCACGCCGCCGCCGCCGTTCAACGGCTGCACACTCACAAAACCAGACCGTCCCCCTGGGGTGACCAGTTTCGAAGGCCGCCGTCGTTTCACGCACAAAACATAATTTCGAAGCGAACATTTACGATGCAGAGCAATTCTTGATGACTTGTTCAATGGATCTTCGATACTACTCGTTCGAGAGAGTCGTTCAGTAATCATTGCATCATAACACGAACAAGGAACTAACAGATCGACTCGTATACAGAGGGCATGGCGGGTTTAGTTGACAGACAAATGGACATGAGAATCAATGGGACTCCACTCGAATTTGGCAAACTTATTACATCAATGGTTCAGTTTCAAACACGTAATTACATTTTAACAGTCAACAGAGCTAAACACACGCCCCAATAATGAATTAGACGATTCTGGGATTAACTTTAACGTTTCGATTCAATAGTATCGCATCAGCAAAGATTTAGATCAAATCGTCAACAACAGCCCTGATACTAGTCGGTCTTCGCATAACATTACATTAGTTTCTGTTTTTGATCATGGCGGTACCGAGACAGAAGGTTTCCGACCTTGCCTTGCCAAGGAGAAAACCGCAGGGCTTCTAATGGCCACCGGGAGACCTGCAGAGGACCGGCAGGTTTCGCCGGAAACGCTGGTGGGGCGATCGGGTACTGCTGCTTGGCGACTGAACCGGGCGTACAAGAACTGTGGGCGTGTCAGATTGGGTACTTACAGTGCGTGAGGGATTGTGAGGCGCGGGCGTGGTCCTAGTGATCGATGGGGGTGAGTCGAGACTCATTCCGATTAATCTATCCAGACGATTTCTTTCATCTTCTTCTTCTTCTGGTGAATTTCCGGTTGGCCTGGCAGTCGCTTCATTGTAAATTCGAAGACCATCTTTCCTTTAGCTCTGCTCGTCTTCCGGAACCGGTCTACGACATACAGTCCATCGTATATGAAGCTGCCATCCCAGTCCTTACGGATCACTCGCACTGGCTGGTTCCTCTTCATGCTGTTCGCTAGTGCCAAATTCCCTTGAGTAAGCTTCTGATCTTCAGCGTACTCCTTGTCACGACCGGACATTCTGCCGCCCTGGCCCAAATAAATCAGCTCGTCAGGATTTGTCAGATCGTCTGCATAATCCCAGGAAGCAACGACGCTCGTGGCTAGCGTGTCCGGTCGAGTTCCCATGCAATCAATGCCGGCCCGAAGAGGACGATGGAGACCGACAATGGCGAGCTCCATCCTGTAACGGAATTTCTGTCCTACCTCCACTCCTGGAACCTCTCCAATGAATTGCCTGCCGCCGTGCACGTACCCGGCTCTTCTCTTAACCTCTTTAGCAGCAAAAAAATCAATCCTCCTAATGCACCTGCCCTCTTCGCGTGCTCTCGGTTTTTCCCGTTCGAGCTGGCGACAAATTTCTCTGTAGAGCCTTATAGTCGAGATCACCTTCTCTCGGGCTGAATCACGTCTGCCATTGCGTGTGACGTTCTCCGCCTCTTTCATTGGCGTTTGGCGCGAACCTCTGGCCATATTCTCCAGCAAATTACTGCTCTTGGACCAATCAAAAGGCGATTGCCCATGCCATATGACGACGTGCGCATTCATGGAGCTCTCGACCAAAGCACCGGGAGATCCATCAAGGATGAATTCCCCTTCTTCTGTTCCTTCTATCACGCGTTTGCCCTCCACATTCTTCATCATACCCGAAATTGAAAAAGACGAAGTTCAGATCTTGAACAACCACGGAAGCACAAGAACAAGGACGAAAAGTAACTCTCTCTGTTTTGCCCTTTTTGCTCTTAACGAGTCGGACGAAGAGTCAGTCGAACGAGAGCGTTAGGCATGCGGAACCAACATCGACAGCCATGTTTGAGAGCGAAGAGGAGCCTCATTTTCTCCTTCAATCATGCAGAATTTTCCGCTGTTGTCTGGAAATGGCACGAGCTCATCCTCACGTTCTTACAACCAACAGCAAGAGCATTGGGGAACCGCACGAATCCCATTTTCCGTGGATCTAAAAAATGACCGCGCTATTTCCACCACAGCTTTGTTCTATGCGGTTCCCACATTCTTCTCTTTGTTCTCTCTCCTTTCAGCAGAAGCTGCATATGCCAGCCTCACAATGCTATATATTTTCAGAAGTATGCAATTTTCTCGCTGAAGAAACTAGAATTAGTAAAAAGTTCGTGGGGGTGAAGTAGACCCATTTTTCAACCCAAAACCAACAGAGCAATACCATATTGATGCGGCACCCAACTCGTTGTTGATTCATCCTAATTTTTTGGTAATTCAGTGTTTGTCCAGACATTTAACTTGAAAGTTGTGCGAAATTTAAAAGTGTCAGTCGGAAAAAGATTTAAGTATTCACATCTTGCCATAAGTCTAGGAAAAGTTTGTGACTCCCGTTATTCATATGAAGTTCATATCTCCATATTGGAATTTTCTCTCGCCATAAGTTAACTAAGAAAGATCGGCACGAACATGGGGGTGCTCGTGCATCCTTCCAGACTGGAATCATTAGAATGAAATTAGACCGAATGGACGTAAGGGGGAAGCATTACTCATTTAACCGTTCGTAAGTGTTGGGCAAACATATATAAGGGAAGAGGTGAAAACAAGAGGGCTATGCAACGACGAACATTCAGGGGTGAGCACCAGGTTGGGCTCAACTAAGGTGGAAGTGAACCGCTTCACAAGAGCAAGGGCATTGGTTGTCACTCTGAACAAAATCCTCCACCCTCTGTGCCCCACTCCAAACCTGTGTGGACGGTGTTTTTGCGTCAGCGCGTCACTCACCCACTTATCTACATTGCTCGCGCCACACAGATCCTAACCCATGAACCGACCCGACCTCAGCACCGAAGCTTCCTCACCGACTTGACGGGTCAATCCAGAGTCACTTATTCTTTAGATGGAACAGTTTAAGAGAAAAGTAACTAAAAGATTAGAGCTCGGGTTGGGTCGACTACGCCGAGTCCGGAACGGGTATGGCTGTCTATCTGAGTAAAAGCTCAGATTGATCGTCAAAATCCAAGAACAAGTCGATCTAAAGCCACAGTAAAAGCTCTCCCTCAAAGAAATCGATTAGGTGGGAATAATTGAGATTATACCACGACAACACGTCCCCCAAACAAGACTATCTGAGTCAACACACAAGTGAAGAACATCCAATTCAAGAGCAGGCGTATCATCTTTCACCTTGCTGAAAGTAGATGTCCAGAAGAAAGCTTAAAGAACAGCAATGGAATGCTAGTAAGTAAAACTACATTATCACGACAAAGAGGCCATTCCACCACAGCACTTCAGAAGCACTGTTCTTAGATTTTGTTGAAGGCGATGATGTCACAACTCGGAACGTATTGATTGATAGGCTCAGCTTGAAGATGGTCCTCGATGAGGGTGTCCACTGAGACAAGGTCATCCACAATGGTCATCATGATCTGCAACTTCTTAATCCCGTAACCCACCAGAACCAGTTTCGCTGCAAGGAAGAAAGCAAAAGAAGAAATCTTCATAAGGGGATAAACATGACATTCAGTGACAAAGCATTATGGTCATACTGGCGATATAGTGAGACAGTCAAAACTTACAAGCTCCCAGAAGAGCCCAGGCATCTCCACACTCCTAACAGCCTCTTCCAGCTTCTTCATGTCTGTCTCATCGTCTCAAGGTTTCACATCCAAGAGGACAGATGACTTTCCACCTATAACAGGAACCAGATACACACAAGTCAAGATATTGAAATCACCGATGAGAATTTTTTTCCAAAAAAAGAAACAAGTTCAGGCTAGCAAGCAGCCTAATCAACGCGATAAATAAGTTTCTAAGAATTAGGTTAACACCTTCAAGCAAGCAAGCTGTATACATCTATCTATCTTTTGTTTTCTTTATTGCAGAGCAAAGTTCACTTACTGATAATATCAGGTATAAACGTAAATGAACCAGGACGCATCAGCCCTCAAGAGTCAAGATATAACAGCTGCTATAGTTAGGACTATTGTATGTATTTTTTTTCTTAACCTGGCACGTGCCTGGCGTGTGGGCAGGCAACCACTGGCTGACGTCACGATGACGTCAGCTGGCACGTGCCGCGCACACCCGGTGCACGAGTGCCACACACACACGTGTGGTTACTGTGCCCGTGCGTTGCACACGCCTATGGTTTCCCTACTCGTGGGTGCCATCAAATTATGTGTGCTCAACATGTGGCCACCCCTGTTGATCCCCAGGGAGGGCAATTGCTACTCACCCTTTGCTTCCTTACATAACCAATTACCAACCATACAAATGAGACTAAGCTATCAAAAAATGAGTTGATCAATAGGTACCTTATAATTGTCACTTTGTCACCTCTACAAATTAGTTGAGGCAACACGAAGTTTCAAGGTCTTGAGCGAAGCTCCGAGAGGTATTCAAGTGGATGACTTCCATAATAGATCAAGTTTTTCTAGGTGGATTAGGTAAGAAAGCTCTAGCAACGTGGGCCCTCGATAAGAAGCCCCTAGATATTTTAAGCTTAAAGGAAGTTTTGGTGGCGATATGAGATTGTTACAATTCCAGAGTTCAAGGTGTCGGAGAGAAGAAAGATTCTAGATGGTTTCTGGTAGGCTGGATATCATGGACCAACTAATTTCTAGATGTTGCAAATACGGTAAATCCCCAATTGAGCTAGGGATTTCTCTTAATGATGGACAATTGCAAACACTCAATTTTTCCAGCTTCCTCAGAGAGCCAATTGATGTAGGAATCTCTATAATTCTAGAATAGTCTAAAATAAGTTCTTTTTTTTTTTTTTGGTACCCAGGGAACCTCCGCACGTCGCTTCGCGGTGGACTAAACCCTGAAGCGCAGGGGGGCCCCACCGCTGGCCCCCAAGCACAGGTAAGACGCGCGTTGAGCATTAAAGCACTGCGTCCTGCAAGTTTCGAACTCCTCCCCTTCCCCATAGGATACTAAGCCTTAACCAGTAGGGCCACTGCGGGCGGTGGTCTAAAATAAGTTCTTTTAGTTCTTCTAATTCGCCCACTTCTCTTGGCAGATTCTTGAGACTCTCATAGTGGCTCAAATCCAAGTGAATGAGGCTCTTCACTTTGCTAATAGAAGGGGGGATTTGCTTTAGTTTTTGACATAAACTCAAGTTGAGAATCTCCAACTTTGTAAAGGCTGAGAGATTAGGTTTTTCCAACCATATAATAACATTGGGCAACTTTTGAATTGGAGACTTCGTAATGTATAGACGTTGCATATTCTGTAAATCCCAAATTGAGTTAGGGATTTCTCTCAATGACTGACAACGATGAGAACTCAGCTTCTCCAACTTCATTAGAGAACCGATTGACGTAGGAATCTCTGTAATTCCAGAATAATCTAAAATAAGTTCTTTTAGTTCTTCTAATTTGCCCACTTCTCTTGGTAGATTCTTGAGACTTTGACAGTGACTCGAATCCAAGTGAATGAGGTTCTTCTCTTTGCCAATACAAGGGAGATTTGCTTTAGTTGTTGACATAAACTCAAGTTGAGAATCTCCAACTTTGTAAAGGCAGAGAGATTAGGTTTTTCCAACCTTATAATAACATTGGGCAACTTTTCAATTGGAGAATCCATAATGTATAGACATTGCAAATTCTGTAAATCCAAAATTGAGTTAGGGATTTCTCTCAATGATTAACAATGACGAGCACTCAGCTTCTCCAACTTTCTTAGAGAACCAATTAACTTAGGAATCTCTATATTCCAAAAGAATCTAGAATAAGTTCTTTTAATTCTTCTAATTTCCCCATTTCTCTTGGTAGCTCCTTGAGACTTCCACAGCCACTCAAGTCCAAGTGAACGAGGCTCTTGACTTCGCCAATAGAAGGGTGGACCTGCTTTAGGTCTTTACCATTTTTGAAGATGAGAATCTCCAATTCTGTGAAAGTCGAGAGATTAAGAGTACATCTTAAAGAATCAAAATATTCGAGTTGCAGAACTTTTAGCTGCTTTGCTACCTATACAAAAGAGAATAAGCTATTAACAAATGGGTTCATTGACAAAACAAGATAAACAAAAAATCATAGAGGGTATCTTTTCTCAATCTTACCATGATTGAATTCCATCCTCTCCTATCCTCCGTGATTGAGCTGTATGACAATTGCAGCACCACTAAGTTTGGTAGATGCAAATTGGTTGCCCAAAAAGACAGATTGGGTTCAATGTGAGGCCACCAAAGCCACCTTACTTGGAAAAAGAATTCATTTAAGTCTCCACTTGTAGTCTTGTTCCTCAATCGAAGGAACTTTAGCCTCTGTGACATTATAAATTGCCCACATGTGTATGTCAACAGATGTTCAACGGTCAACGGTCTGCGATTGCATTGTTGATCATAATCACTGCATCATCCCGTATGTCAATGACTTGATTAGGCATGATGATGTACCCCTTGGCCTTCCTCAACTTGCATTCCTCTACAATTGAAAAAAGAAACACATTTTTTTTTAAACTTTCAACGGTCAAAGTCAATAGTCAACTGTCAACGAGTCACTAAAGATGGGTTGGGTCGGGTTGAACCAACCGACCCGGCATGTGTTTGGTGCGTGTGCAGGCAACCACTGGCCGACGTCATGATGACGTCAGCTGGCACGTGCCACGCACCCGCCGCGCGAGAGTGCAGCACACACGTGTGCAGTTACCGTGCGCGTGCATTGCACGTGCCTGTGGTTTCCCTTGCTCCTGCGTGCCAACAAATTATGTGTGCTCAACAAGTGACCTCCCCCGTCGATCCTTAAGGAGGGCAATTGCTGCTCACCCTTCTAATTTGCCCATTTCTTTTGGTAGCTCCTTGAGACTTCCACAGCCACTCAAGTCCAAGTGAATGAGGCTCTTGACTTCGCTGATAGAAGGGTGGACTTGCTTTAGTTCTTTACAATTTTTGAAGATGAGAATCTCCAATTCTATGAAAGTTGAGAGATTAAGAGTACATCTTAAAGAATCAAAATATTCAAGTTGCATAACTTTTAGCCGCTTTGCTACCTATACAAAAGGGAATAAGCTGTTAACAAATGAGTTCATTGACAAAACAAGATAAACAAAAAATCATAGAGGGTATCTTTTGTCGATCTTACCATGATTGAGTTCCATCCTCTCCAATCCTCCGTGATTGAGCTGTATGACAACTGTAGCAGCACTAAGTTTGGTAGATGCAAATTGGTTGCCCAAAAAGAAAAATTGGGTTCAATGTGAGGCCACCGAAGCCACCTTACTTGGGAAAAGAATTCATTTAAGTCTCCACTTGCAGTCGCGTTCCTCAATCAAAGGAACTTTAGCCTCGATGACATTATAAATTGCCCACATGTGTATGTCAGCAGATGTTCAACGGTCAAGGGTCTGCGATTGCATCATTGATCATAATCACTACATCATCCCGTACCTCAATGACTTGATGAGGCACGACGTTGTACCCCTTGGCCTCCTTCAACTCGCATTCCTCTACAATTCAAAAACGAAATACATTTTTTTTAACAGTCAATGGTCAAAGTCAATGGTCAACGGTCAACAGGTCATCGAAGACGGGTCGGGTCGGGTCGGGCCGTACCGACGGACCCGGCAAGTGCCTGGCAAGTGCGCGAGCAACCACTGGCTAAGGTCACGATGACGTCAGCTGGCACATGCTGCGCACGCTCCAGTGGTTGCCACATGCGTGTCGCACGCGTGCGTGCAGTTGCCGTGCACCTACGTTGCATGCACCTACGGTTTCCCTTGCTCGCACATGCCATGGCATACATATCGATAAAGAATAGCTTCATTTCTAGTTGTAACAATTATAATACTTCCTGAAGCAAACCGGTAACCTCCTCCAGCCGAAGCATCTAGTTGATCCTTGTGATCTATATCATCCAAAAGAATGAGAACCTTTTTCCTTGTGAATCTAGATTTAATTAAGTTAATTCTCCAATCAACTATAGACACTGCAATTTTTTCTTGTAGTATCTCAGATATTAGTCGACTTTGTAGATACTTAATACCACGACACTCGGTCATTTCTTGAATATCTAGAAGGAAGCATACATGATCAAATTTATTCGAGAGTTGATTGTAGATGCACTTCGCAAGAGTTGTCTTGCCTATCTTGCCCATGCCATAAATTCCAACAATTTGAGCATTGAAGGAAGGACTATCTATGTGACTCATAATCTTCTTCAGCCGATCCTCAAGTCCAACTAGTTCCATCGGAACAAGTAGAGGAAAATCTTTTCGTAACTCTCCTAGAACAGTTTCGACAACACATTCTATCAGTTCTCCCACATGCCTGTCAAGCAACAAAAACAATGAGAGACGATGAACCTAGAGATGGTCCAAGCAAATCTAATCCTTATCAACTCAGCCAATCCCCGCTGGAGGTTGATTTTATTCGGTGGCATTCAAGCTCTGGAAGATTAAGAATTGATATCCTTTGTAGGTGTATTTTTCTTCTTTTTTTAGTGATCGATAGTATTGGTTGGATGGGTTGGGTCGGGCCAAACCGAGTGACCCAGCACGTGCCTAGTGCGTGCGCGGGCAACCACCGGCTGACATCACGATGATGCAGTTGCCACGTGCCGTGCACGCGCCAGCAGTTGCCGTACTCGTGCGTGCGGTTACCGTGCACGTGCGTTGCATGCACCTGTGGTTTCCCCTGCTCGCACGTGCCGTGGCATATAGATCGATAAATAATAGCGTCATTTTTAGTTGTAACAATTACAATACTTCCTGAAGCAAACTAGTAACCTCCTCCAACCAAAGCATCTAGTTGATCCTTGTGATCAATATTATCCAAAAGAATGAGAACCTTTTTCCTTGTGAATCTAGATTTAATTAAGTTAATTCCCCGATCAACAGTAGACACTGCATTTTTTTCTTGTAGTATCTCAGATATTAGTCGACTTGGTAGATACTTAATACCATTGCACTCAGTTGTTTCTCAAATATCTGGAAGGAAGCATACATGATCAATTATATTTGAGAGTTGATTGTAGATGCACTTCGCAAGAGTTGTCTTGCCTATAGAGCCCATGCTAAAAATTCCAATCATTCGAGCATTGATGGAAGGACTATCTATGCGACTCATAATCTTCTTCAGTTGATCCTCAAGTCTAACTAGTTCCATTGGAACAAGTAGAGGAAAATCTTTTAGTAACTCTCCTAGAACAGTTTCGACAACACGTTCTATCAGTTCTTCCTCAAGCATGTTAAGCAACAAAAACAATGAGAAACGATGAATCTAGAGATGGTCCAAGCAAATCTAATCCTTATCAACTCAGCCAATCCCCGCTAGAGGTTGCTTTTATTCGGTGGCATTCAAGATCTGGAAGATTAAGCATTGATATCCTTTGTAGGTGTATTTTTTTTTTTTTTTTAGTGATCGATAGTATTGGCTAGACGGGTTGGGTCAGGCCTACGTGCCAATGGTTGCCGCACGCACGCGTGCGGTTACCGTGCACGTGCGTTGCACGTGCTTGCGGTTTCCCCTGCTTGCACGAGCCGTGGCATATAGCTCGATAAAGAATATATTCATTTCTAGTTGTAACAAATATAATACTTCTCGAAGCAAACCAGTAACCTCCTCCAGCCAAAGCATCTAGTTAATCCCTGTGATCTATATCATCCAAAAGAATGAGAACCTTTTTCCTTGTGAATCTAGATTTAATTAAGTTAATTCCCCGATCAACTGTAGACACGACATTTTTCTCTTGTAGTATCTTAGATATTAGTCGACTCTGTAGATACTTAATACCATGGCACTCGATCATTTCTCGATTATTTGGAATGAATCATACATGATCAAATTTATTCGAGAGTTGATTGTAGATGCACTTGGCAAGAGTTGTCTTGCCTATCCCGCCCATGCCATAAATTCCAATCATTCGAGCATTGACGGAAGGACTATCTGTGCAACTCATAATCTCCTTCAGCTGATCATCAAGTCCAACTAGTTCCTTCAGAACAAGTAGAGGAAAATCATTTTGTAACTCTCCTAGAATAGTTTCGACTACACGTTCTATCGGTTCTCCCTCATGCCTGTCAAGCAACAAAAACGTTGAGAGACGATCAACCTAGAGATGGTCCAATGAAATCTAATCCTTATCAACTCAGCCAATCCCCACTGGAGGTTGATTTTATTTGATGGCGATCAAGCTCTGGAAGATTAAGCATTCATATCCTTTGTGGGGGGTTTTTTTATTTTTAGTGATCAATAGTATTGGCTGGATAGGTTGGGTCGAGCTAAAGCGAGTCACCCAGCATGCGCCACGGTTGCCACCCGTGTGCCGCACATGCGCATGCGGTTACCGTGCGCGTGCATTGCACGCACTTGCCATTTCCCCTCTGCTCGCACGAGGCGTGGCATATAGATCAATAAAGAATAGCTTCATTTCTAGTTGTAACAATTATAATACTTCCTGAGGCAAGCCAGTAACCTCCTCCAACCAAAGCATCTAGTTGATGCTTGTGATCTATATCATCCAAAAGAATGAGAACCTTTTTCCTTGTGAATCTAGATTTAATTAAGTTAATTCCCCGATCAACTATAGACACTGCATTTTTTTCTTGTAGTATCTCAGATATTAGTTGACTATGTAGATACTTAATACCATGGCACTCGGTCGTTTCTCGAATATCTGGAATGAAGCATACATGATCAAATTTATTCGAGAGTTGATTGTAGATGCACTTGGCAAGAGTTGTCTTGCCTATCTCGCCCATGCCATAAATTCCAATCATTCGAGCATTGACAGAAGGACTATCTATGCGACTCTTAATCTTCTTCAGCTGATCATCAAGTCCAACTAGTTCCTTCAGAACAAGTAGAGGAAAATCTTTTCGTAACTCTCCTAGAACAGTTTCGACAACACGTTCTATCAATTCTCCCTCATGCCTGTCAAGCAACAAAAACGATGAGAGATGATGAACCTAGAGATGGTCCAAGCAAATCTAATCCTTATCAACTCAGCCAATCCCCACTGGAGGTTGATTTTATTCAGTGGCGTTCAAGCTCTGGAAGATTAAGCATTGATATCCTTTGTAGGTGTATTTTTTTTTAGTGATCGATAGTATTGGTTGGACGGGTTGGGTCGGGCCGAACCGAGCGACCTGGCACATGCCTAGCGCATGCGCGGGCAACCGCCGGTTGACGTCACGATGACGTCAGCTAGCATGTACTGTGCACACGCCAGCGGTTGCCGTGCGTGTGCGATTATCGTGCGCGTGCGTTGCACGCACCTGTGGTGTCCCCTGCTCGCACATGCCATGGCATATAGATTGATAAAGAATAGCTTCATTTCTAGTTGTAACAATTATAATACTTCTTGAAGCAAACCAGTAACCTCCTCCAGCAAAAGCATCTAGTTGATCCTTGTGATCTATATTATTCAAAAGAATGGGAACATTTTTCCTTGTGAATCTAGATTTAATTAAGTTAATTCCCCAATCAACTATAGACACTACATTTTTTTCTTATAGTATCTCAGATATTGGTCGACTCTGTAGATACTTAATACCTTGGCACTTGGTCGTTTCTTGAATATCTGGAAGGAAGCATACATGATCAAATTTATTCAAGAGTTGATTGTAGATGCACTTGGCAAGAGTTGTCTTGCCTATCCCACCCATGCCATAAATTCCAATCATTCGAGCATTGATGGAAGGACTATCTGTGTGACTCATAATCTTCTTCAGCTGATCATCAAGTCCAACTAGTTCCTTCGGAACAAGTATAGGAAAATCTTTTCGTAACTCTCCTAGAACAGTTTCGACAACACGTTCTATCAATTCTCCCTGATGCCTGTTAAGCAACAAAAACAATGAGAGACAATGAACCTAGAGATGGTCCAAGCAAATCTAATCCTTATCAACTCAGCCAATCCCCACTGGAGGTTGATTTTATTCAGTGGCGTTCAAGCTCTAGGAGATTAAGAATTGATATCCTTTGTAGGTGTATTTTTTTTTTTTTTAGTGATTGATAGTATTGATTGGACGGGTTGGGTCGGGCGAACCGAGCGACCCGGCACACGCCTGGCGCGTGTGCAAGCAATTGCTAGTAGTTGCCGCACACACTTGTGCAGTTATCATGCACGTGCGTTGCACGCGCCTGCGGTTTCCCCTGCTCACACGTGCCAAAAAATTATGTGTGCCCAACACATGGCCTCCCCTGTTGATCCACGAGGAGGGCAGTTGTTGCTCACCCTTCGCTTCCTTTCCTGTGATTGTCTTGAGAATTAGTTCCCTCATATAGCCTATCACGTCCTCGCGGCCATGGTAGAGAAACTTCATCATTATTCAAAATTGAAGTCTTTCAGATTATCAACATTTTAAGCTAGATATGAGAATTACATGATTGTAGTAAATGAAATTTTAATGTAGAATCATAATTAAAGGATCTTAAATTGATTGTAAATTAAATATTGGTCAGATGTAATTTATATCAATTAATTTGAACTAAATAATATAACATGTCATCCTTAGAATATTTGTAATATAAATTAGCTTTCACAGTTAATCTTTGGATATGAATTGATGTTGACATAGAATTTTCCATAAAATGTGGGAGCCTTTGTCCATAATAGATAAAAGATTAGAATTGATCAAATCAAATATATGAAAATATGAGCACGGAAAAGAAAAGAGAGTGTCATATGTTACCTTCTTTTCTGTCGGTACTTTGAAGGCTTCCTCGTCGACCCATAGTCTGCTGTCTCATGGGTGGTTGTCCTTGGCAGATAATGTTCCTTCCATGATTCCTCAATTCATCATGCATTCCTAAATTACCATCATCTTCAATATTTATTAAGGACCTCATCTTCAACTCTTTCATTACTTGACTTGCATAAAACCCACGGTCATCCCCCATGTACACGACGAATTCGCTTTTTTTTGCCAATAAAAGAGCAGGCAATATCGAGAAAACTTTCCTTATGTCCATCTTTTAATGCTTCATAAGTTATCTCTAACTTCTTTTCGACATCTTCACGTGGCCGATTTTTTAATTGCTCCAGCGTATCATTCCATACCCTTCGATCTGTTTTTGTATACAAGTATGAACCTATAACCTCAATAATCAAGGGAATCCCACCCGTCATGGATATGATATTATGAGATATATCCGCGAAGTTCCTTGGAGGATGGTCCATACAAAATGCATGTATGTTAAATAGAACCAAAGAATCCTCCCAACTTATTTCTCCTACTTCATGCAAGATCTTTAGATGAAGAATATATGGATTTCTAGTTGTAACAATTATAATACTTCCTCGAGAAAGCCAGTAAGCTCCCCAACCAAAGCCTCTAGTTGATCATTGCTATCTATATCATCTAGAATAATGAGAGCCTTTTTTCCTATGAATCTAGGTTTGATTATATCAATTCCCAAGTCAACTGTAGACACTGCAACTTTTTCTTGTAGTATCTCAAATATTAGTCTACTTTGTAGATACTCAATACCGTGGCACATGGTCGTTTCTCAAATATCTGGAAGGAAGCAGACATGATCAAATTTATTCGAGAGTCGATTGTAGAGGCACTTGGCAAGAGTTGTCTTGCCTATCCCGCCCAGGCCATGAATTCCAAGGATTTGTTTTTCTTTAGAAGTATAGTCTGTTAATTGCATAAGATGATCCAGCTGAATATCACGTCCAACTAGTTCCTTCGGAACACGTAGCAGAAAATCTTTTCGTAACTTGCTTTGAACAGTTTTGACCACACTTTCTATCAATTCTCCCTCACGCCTGTCAAGCAATGAAAATAGGGAGAGACTATGAACCTAGACATCATCCATGCATAGCTGATCTTTATCAACTGAGCCAACCCCCATTGGCAATAGGAGGTTGATTTAATTCGGTGGTGTTCAAGCTCTGGAAAATTAGGCATTGGAATCCTTTTGTAGGCCCATTTTTTCCTTCTCTTTTTTTTTTCGTGATTGATAGTATTGGCCCGAGGGTTTGTTTTTTCTCTTTGTTTTGCTCTCTAGGGGAGACCATTGCGAAATTCTCGGGCACCGTATATTCTTGGTTTTAGCTGTTGCTGATTTAAGGTCTATTTGTTAAAATTTATTTTTGTTCCCTGGAACAACTATTTTTGTTCCCTGGAACAACTATTTTTGTTCTTTTGTTCTGGAAACAAAAAAAGAATAGAAACCTTTTGGTAAAATTTTTATTCCTAAGAATAAATTTGGAATAGAAATAAGAAGTAGAAAAAAGTAACTTCTTGTTCTCCTTTTGATTGGTCGCCAACCTTGGCCATGGCTTGTGTCGGCGACCGGCCAGATGAGGGCCGCTGACCTTGTCAGAGTGTCGCTGGCCCGAGCTTCGCTGTGGCTAGACGAGCTCGACCTCGCCGGTGGCTGGGTGAGGTCGGCCTTGCCAAGCCGATATCTAGGTGAGCTCGCCCAACCAAGGTGAGACCGACCTCGCGTCGCCTAAGCGAGGTTGAGCCTCGCTAATGTCTTGGCAAGACCGAGCCTCATGGGGGCTAAGCGAGCCTCCAGCGAGCTCGTCAGCCCTCGCCCTAGCCTGGTGAGGCTCCGGCGAGCTCGCTGGACCTCACCCAATCGATCATTGGCTGCCAGCAACTAGCCATAAAGGAGGAAGGAAAGAAGGAAAAAAAAAGGAAAAATATAATAAAAATATTAAAATAATTAAAAGAAACAATAAAATTATACAATTTTACCGAACACATTTCTTTTTTGGGAATAGAAAATTTTGTATATTTACCAAGCGTGTTCTTATATTAAGACATTATTCATGGGAACGGAAATAAAAAAAAAAATTATTTCTGATAAAAAATTGTTCTTGGGAACAGAAGCCTTACCAAACGCGCCCTTAGTTTCCGGGGGACATTTTAGTGTTTGTTGTTGTTGGGCGTATTATGGTTATTCATTGGGATATATTGGGGATTTCCTTGTGAGCAGATGGTGGAAAGTGGTGCATCCATATTTCGTCACTTTTGGGTGAATAAGAAAACTTACTTATCCAAAAAAAAAAAAAAAAGGTTGAGGTGGAAGAGAAGTACCCATTAGAAAATTCAGTGGATTTACATCCATGTAAGTTGCTCACATCTTTGAGTGCTTGTTGTCCTTCCTTGATATCTATCTCATCAAAACGATGCTCACATGAGTGGAAGGTCTCCCCAAAACTTCTTTGAAGATGCCACACATCTTATGGGTCCACTTTGTAAAAAATGGGCAGAACTATATGTGACTTGCTCTTCTCGCAGTCCATGATATGAACAAGCTCGCGGAGGGACAATTTGCTTGAAACATAACATCGGGAGATGATGGGAATTGAAATCTTAGAACATGTGATGGCATCAAGAAGCATTGGACTAAATTCCTCGTCAATTGGGATGTTGTCACAGATCTAGCCTGTGATAAAGGTGATCGGTGAATTCGCTTTGGATACCATTAAAGCTCAAGAATACATCGTATCGACCATTAGCTCCTTCAATGGGTTGCCCAGCACGTGCCGGGAGCGTGCGCGGGCAACCGTCGGCAAACATCACGATGACGTTAGCTGGTGTGTGCCGCGCACATGCCAGCAATTGCCGCATGCGTGCCCCACACGTGCGTGCGATTACCGTGCGCATGCATTGCACGTGCCTACAGTTTCCCTACTCACACGTGCCAGCAAATTATGTGTGCTTAACACTTGGCCTCCCCTGTGGATCCACAAGGAGGGCAGCTGTTGCTCACCCTTTGCTTCCTTACTTGTGATCGTCTCAAGAATTAGTTCCCTCATATAGCTTATCATGTCCTCGCGGCCATGGTAGCGAAACTTCACCCCCATCTCGTCAAAGTGCAATAGCTTAAGGAATTTCCACAAGCATAAGTCATTTTCTTTGAAAGAGCACCTCATTAGGTTGTATTGGCTGATGGAATTGGACCACTTGCGCCTTTTAGACAGCGGTTGGATTTGGTTGACAAAATTGAACACAGCTGATTGCTTGTTCCTTATGAGCCAACAGGCGAACTGGTCGGGGAAAAGGATATGAGACAATGCGTATAAGGCTACTCTAACACCAGCAGCTTTGTCAGGGAAGCTAAACAATTGAACAAAAGTAGGAGACATTAGGAAGCATTCGACTCTAAAATCAAAATAAAATGCTATAACAAGATGAGATGCAACAACGCCGAAAATTTCTCAACTTCAACAAATTCAAAGTACACGACGCAGGCATGCACTGATCTCCTCTCCAAACCATACCAAGAAAATCAGGCAATCGATATTGTTGACCTTAAATTGAAGTAAGGGCCTCCGAACATGCTTTCATGCAAGTCTATAAATACAATAGGCACTCGTAAACACAGAAAAATCCTCGCTTTTCATGATCCTTCTCGCAAATAATAATAATAATAATAATAATAATAATAATAATAACAATAATTGGGCCGGTTATTCGCATTGCATGCACTTACTAGCTTTTGAAAGAGTTTCCGTGTTACACCTTTGGTTAGGACTATTTTACAAATGAATCAATACAATAAAATGAAATTAAAAAACAACAATAAAAGTAGACCATAATCCCCAAAATTTTTGTGGAAAAAAAAAAAATACTTGCTTAGGTTTTTCTTTGCCAAGGAAGATGAATGTATGAATTATTTATTCACATCTGATAATGCTAATTAAATTTATTGATGATAATTAAGATTTAATGTATTCTTTCTAAAAAAAATTGTTGGTTCATGCATCTTGCTTGTTTCAGTTGGAAATCCAGTAGATGATTGGTAATAAACGAAAAGGCCGCACCGACTTCAAGGTAGGACTTCAGCCTGTGTCTGTGAGCACTAATTTTAAACTTTTGAAAATTGGAACAGGTCTCCGATTAAACAACCTGATCTTGGATCCAGGGTCCAAATCCGATGTATATTGTAACTATTTCTGTTTCTCTGAGGGCACTGCAAGGGATACATAGAACAGAAGAAGAAGAAGACAATCTGACGAAGAGGATACCTCAGTGTATGTCCACAATATGTTTGGATCTACAGTGCAATTTGGTTGTTATTTAAGTTTCACGTTGCGTTACTGAAAACAGCCATTGTTATTATCTCCATGTGCAAAAGAAAAAATAGGTTTTGCAGATTGATCCAACCAAAGTAATAGGTTTTGCAATATGACTTCACTGTTAAGTTTTGTGAATCTAGTTGTTAGTTAAGTTTCAGGTCGTGTTACTGAAAACAACCATTGATATTACCTCCATGGCAAAAGGAAAAATAGGTTTCGCAGATTGATCCAAACAGGGAACGCAACAACTTCGTTACTTTGAATATCCCTGACATCAACGAGATGAATGGAAGGGTGTACATTTTTGGTTCGATCTTTTTCGTTGGTTCTTTTGTTGACATTGTCAAGTTTTGGCTTGAGACTTCTAATGGATGGTTGATTGGGACCGATGGTGTGAAGACTAGAGGAGCTGGATCAAGTTTTAGTGATAAGAGGGACGGAGGTAGAGAGCAAAAAAAGGTTGCAATGGCTATCGCTGTGAAAGGGATTGCAGTAGAGAGCAAGACAGGTTTGGAGATGATGATCCAAGTAGGGAAAGCGTCTCTGCCCATTCAGGTGATGAGGATAAGTCGAGCAATCATTTTGTGGACTGTGATCAAGATTTAGATGACAATGAGCAGGAGCACAACAGCAAGAACCACGACAACTGTGCAAGGAAGCTGGGTCTTAGCCATCTTAGGCCTACTATAATGCAGGCCAAGCAAATGGCTGGACAAGGTAAATATTTATAAGATCGGTTTTATTTGTTTGCTTTTTGTACTGTCCTCTTTGTATTTCCTTTTTTTCTTTTTATATATGTTGAAGTAAACATGGTATGAGAAAAGAAAAATTTTCTATTCTACCGGTTCTTGTAACTACATAATTTTCTACATGCAGTTTACCGATTCATTCTCATGACAAGTTTGTCGTGGAAAACAATTGTGTTATGGTTATGTGGAACTTTTCTTGAGAAACTTCTGATCTTAGCTATTTGTGCAGGATTCATAAGAGCCATTAAGGAGATAGTTCTAGCTTGTGCCGTTTATGCAAACAAGTTCTTTGTTGTGACAAAGATGGCATTCTAGAATCACATATGTTGAATCAAGAACGCCTTGACACCCTTTTAGGGTAGTCGATATTTTGACCTTCAGGAGAGCTCGAAACTAGACTTGGAGTTAATGTCCGGCAATCATATTGACGTGCCAAGTGCTCATTTTAGAAGCACGTCGCTACAGTCAATTTTGAGACTCCAAACAATTTTTTTCTCTGGAACAACATTCAAAGTGCACTTCTATCTGAATCTTTTTTCCTAATGAATACAATTCGTGAACTTGTCGCTTAAAGAGATTTGTTTGTAATTTATAATTATGGACTGCTCGTGTTTTCAATTGAAACTAGATCGATTCATATACTGGATGTGATAATGAGCTGTGGCAGCAACAAAAAGAACATAATAAAACGTGAGCAAAGTAATGTGTGATCAATACATATCATAGAGGTACGAAGATACATGGCAACAAACATAAACAAACAGAATCCCAAGAGACATCTCATAATAAACAAACGTTCTAATAAATCCTAATTAAGGACACGCTGAGACAAACGATGGTACTAAAATCTTTAGGGGCTTGTGGCTGGAGGTGGGGTGAGGAAAGGAATAGAGGGGATTTTAGGGAGAGAAGTAGGGATGCTTGGCATCGGCGGCAAGCTGGTCGGCATGGTCGGCAAGCTTGGAAGTGGCGGCAAAGTAGTCTTGGACAATGTTGGCTGGGTTGTAGGCAGTGTCGGCAATGTGGGTTGAGGCAGGGTCGTTGGGATGGTGGGCATGGGTGGGATGGCGACTTTGGGCAATGTCGGCATGGCAGGCAAAGGAGGCAAAGACCCTGATTTTGGTATAGTTGGTATGGTGGGAAGAGTCGGTATGGATGGAATGGTTGCTTGTAGCAGATGACGAGCTCCGAAGCTCATATTCATGCTAGAGAAAATTATGGCAATGAAGATGACAAAGCTTTTTGAGGAAGGAGCCATATTGGTAAAGTGGGCAATAGATGTTATGTTGTGATAAGCTTAGGGACTTAAAATTGATGAGCTGAGAGGAAGGGGATTGAAGTTTATATAGCAAGAAATGTCGGGTAGAATTAGGGTTGTGATGATAAGTTGGTGACTTGCCGTTGGGTACGGTAGGGAAAGAATTAGAAGATGATGTCTTGATTGGTTCTTTAGTTAGTTCACCTCCTCATGTCAATCTTCCACCGGCATAAAGAAAGGTCAAACCTGCCTGTTTCTGTTTGACCTGCCAGATGGCATTTTGTTCATGAAGTCAAGCTTCATTCGAATCTTTGTCTTAATGGAAGGTGACTAAATAAACAACTTAGTTTTCAAGAATAATCAGGTAAATAACTTGCTTCCTCCTAAGTAGGGCGGTTATTGCCGTACCAACTCGCTTCTTGATTTTTGAACATATGGGGCTAGCGATTCCATGTGTTGTGTTGTGTGCTCCACCGCACTTTGTAGATTATATTTGTCTTAATATTTTTTACTTTTGTTAGTTTCTATCCATTGAATTATAGCCTTTCGTGGGGATGACCTTGGGATGCAGGTCTCACTATTGCGACCTCCCTTTCGACACCCTCTTACATGCAGGGCACGTGGAGGCTAATGGCTCACCAAGTGTTAGGGCTTAACTCAGACTCTCCCAAGCCACTAATGCATGACTTATGATTCAACTTTTTAACCCGCAAGTCAATTTTAAATAGGATTAGCCATTAATTAATTTGAGATGAGTTAATTAGAAATCCAAATAAAATATTCTGAGAAATATCTCATTTTTATGCGATCAGAAAAGAAACTATGATCAGAGACTTGATTATACTAATTAATCACTAATGTCTTTCCGACACCTAACTTTGTTTAGACATCAAGTAAAACATTTATATAGCATTTTATACTAATAATGAGTTTTAGGATTTTATTCTTTATGGGAATATGGATTTCCATGCATTATAAGGAATAGAAATCCATGCATCATAATGACGCAATTGGAATAAATCAATATTTGCTAAGAAGAATTTAAACATGATTTTTTTTTTTTCTTTTATGCATTTTCAAACATTTTTTTAAAACACTCAAAAGACCTTTTTTATTTTATTTTTTCGGAAGATAAAATTTATTTCTGGGATTTTCCGATTTTTCTGGAATTATAATTTTTTTTTATTTTTCTGATTTTTATTTTTTATTATAAAAGTAACATATTATTAAATTATAAAAGGGAACGGGGTCGGATCTTCGCATCCGACCCGGGTTGAAGTCAGTCCGGGCCCTCCTGGTCCGGGCGCAAGAAGCCGGACTGAGCTCAGCGAGTGGGCCCGGTCCGATTATATTTTTTAATAAAAAGAACCCAACCCGTAGTCCATGCACCAAATTAAACCTAAAACCTAGACCAAGCCGGCCCACGAACGTCCCGCCCAAACAGACCGGAACCCTACCCGGCTAAGCCCCGCACCCGACCCGATCGACAGCTCGGCAAAGCCAACTGAGGCGAGCGGCACCGGTCGCCGCGGCTGCGCACGACGGATCTGCAGCAGCTCGCGTTGAGGGACCGGCGGATGCGATGGCGAGGCGGCAGCAACAGTAGGGATGGCGGCGGGGCGGCGAAGCGGCGAGCAGCGGTGGACGGCGTGGCTTGTCTGGGGCGCCACGGCAGCGAAGGGCGGCATCGTTGCGGGCGGAGTTTGTGCGCCGGACGACCGCGAGCTCCGGCCTGGCCCGACCAAAGCGAGGCACAAAAAAGGACCGAGGCCTACCGGAGCTTCGACGCTTGAAACCAGGCGCGGCCGTGGTTTCAGCCATCCTCTGCTTGGATCTGGCCCCGATCTCTCTCTGCTCTCCGGCTTGCTCGCACTCCGGACGCCCCAGTGGTCTCTCGAGGTGGTCTTCTGAGCTTGCTGGCCTACTCCCTCTGGCGGGCTCGCGGACACCCTTTTTCTGGGCCGAGGAGGCCGGTCGACGGAGGCTTCGGCCGCCGGTCCTTGGCGCGCCGACCGTGCCTCATCTCCGCCGAACCGGTATGCTCTCGGCCGTCCATTCCGCAGCAGGCTTAGCCCTGCTCTGCTTCTTAGCTCGACGGCATTGATGACGCCTGCGAGCTGTCCCATCCGTCACCCGCCTACTCCGCCGTAAGTCGTCCTCGTGCGAGTCGTCATCTTCGCGCGAGTTGCAAAGGCGGAGGGGGAAGGAAGAAGGAAGAAGAAGAAGAAGAAAGGAGGAGAGAGGTGGGCCGGGCCGGAAAGGGCTTGGCCCTGGGCCTGCGCATAAAAGGAAAAGGGACTAGGGTCAGGCCCAGCCCCAAGTCATTTCTCTCCTTTTAAAAAAATATATTTATCCGAAAATATGGTAAAACAAGGGAAAAGAAAATGGAAAATTCAACTTCGTAGATGCAAATGATATTAATATCTAGGTAATGTGAAAATTATTTTTTTTTTTAGGGCTAGATTAGTTCCTAATTTTTATGTAATTTTAATCCTAAATATTTAGTCAAATTTAAGTGTCACAACACTCACAACACAACTTGCCTATTAGTTTCGATTGGCGAGTGCGTGGTGGATCGCGAAATAGAGATAACATTTTATGGTGATGTTCAATTTAAAATAAATATAATATATGTTACATTATTTGATTTCATGTATGAGATAATATGAAATGAATAGAATAAGAATACCTAAAATATTATTGAAGTGAAAATTACATGAAATAAAGTGAATATCGATTAAAGCATAGAACTATTAATTTGGCATTGTTTAATAAACTTGATAAATTGTGGTTTTGTTCTAGACGAACTTACGCAGTTTTGTCTTAATTTAAAACATGTCCCACCTAACACTAAGATTTTCATTTTTTGAAAATTATCAATTGCATGTTATACACCCAATGCAAAACCTATTAAATCGTGTGGAAAAAAATTAAAAAAATGATTAAAAATTTTCAAAGATTAAATAAAAAATTAAGATTACTTGTAAGAGGGTGGAAAGCGGGTGTAGCGGATTAAAAAAATGATGCGGGGCCCCACCGAAAAAAAAAAACATTTATATTTATCTAAACCAGTTGGGAACCAAGTGAAATCTAAATGTGACTAGCCAAGCCCTAGCATTTTCCTACTATTTTTGGTCAAATCCTTGGAATTTTTTGCCCAAATGGCAAATATTATCTAGGTATTTAAAATGGAAGATGTTTTCCAAAAAAAAAATGATAAAAGATTTAAAAAAGATTAAAAAAAAAAAAAAAGTTGAGGGCCAATTCTAAAAGCCAAGCCCAGGAGGTCAAAATTTAAATGGCAAGTTGGGGCCAAAATGCAATTAAATCATTATCTTGGTCACCAATCATCATCTTGGTTGAAATTGAATTTGGGCCAAGTCAAATCAATCAAATTGAGCCAAAAAGGACCAAATTGCATTGAATTTGGCATTTTCGGGCAAGAAAATGGCCAACTTTGAGGGACTTTCTTGCAAAATTGGGTGGAGATAATTGCAAAAATGGTCAAGATCTTAAACTACTATGCATGAGCTTGCTAATTGATCAAAAATCGCAACCAAATTGATGGATTAAAGCACCCAAACCAGCTGACAAATCTCAGTCCACAAGTTGGTCTAATTTCGGACTTGCTGAGTAAGCAACTTGGTGGCCCCACCATATCCTCCTCACCTACCCAACTAGCCTAATCTTTACACGTGATGGAAGAACATAATCAGTAGTGCAAGTAGACAAGAATTGGCTAGGGATAAGATGCTGAAAGCACGGGAAAGTCGCAGCAAAGTCCGCACACTCAATAGCTACAGAAGTTGAAAAAATTGGCTGAGTCAAAGAGTGGGTGAAGTAGCCTTATTGACAGGCTTGGTAGGTGGACAAAAGGCCAACAAAAAATCCTCTAATTCAGGGGATAAGATCACTGAAGCAAGGTCTTTCAAGGGAGGAGAGAGAGGAGACGAGGGGGAGAGGAGAGAGCTCACGGTCGTTCTCCAAAGAGGCCCTCAGAAGCAACTCCAGAAAAGCAAACCCAGAAATTCCAGATCAACCTCTAGAGAGAAAAGGGAAATTTTCACAAACCTGCAGCCAAAATTAGCCAAAACCTTCAACTAGAGAGTGAAACTTCACTCAAAGATCTTTCCATCCATAGGTCGCACGTCCAAAATGGAGATCGGGAAGGCCTCCTAAAGCCCCCCGAAACAGTGCCCTCCTGGCGGGCCAAGAAAGCCTGAAAATTTTTCTAAGTGTCGAGACTGGTTGGTCACGAGTGAGGGAAAGCCAGTCTTTTTTGAAAAATTTGAGAGATAAATGAGGAAAAGCTTGACTTTTACCCCCAACTAGAATACATATAGTTTGGCGTGATGTCAAGTTTTCCAACAAAATATATCTTGAAGTCTAATGTTAGAGGTCAACTAAAACCTTCATTGTCAGTTCTTTTTTTTTTTTTTGCAGATCTCATTTCCAGTTGAAGAAGCCAACTTCCACGTGCCCCCAGAGGATAATTTCTCAGTTTCCTTGGCCAAGAACCACTTGAAAAGGAAACTAGGAAGCAAGGTAAGCATCCTAGATGTACTTATTTTCGAGTTTGAGCATGTTTTGATAATGAAAATCAAGAGGAAAACCAGCCCGGAAAACTGATTTCTGAGGCTGAAATTTTTCTAAGTGTTTGAAATCTCTTCAAGAGTTTTGCATGTGTGCTTCTTGGAGAGGTCGTTTTGATGTTGTTCGGTGGGTCATTCTCTATGATAATTCTTGTATTTGAAAGCTCATGTTACCTACTTTCACTTGGATTAAGTAGTGTTTCCCTTAGATCTCGTATGTGATGAGTGTCGGGGCTTGAATATAGGCATTCAACCTGTTTGCTTGACTTGGGTTCAAACCAGATTTGCAAAATTAGATCAAACCCGCATATTTGATGACGATTCCAGCTTGGTTTTCTTGTGTTTTAAGCTATGATTTCTATCTAATCTTACTCCTTGCATGTGTAGTTTAACCTTGATGTCTTAGTTCCACATGATATTGCTCATGCGTTGAGATTGAAGGCCGCAAACATGGCTCGAGGAGCTGGTTTGGGGTGATTTGATGCACGCCAAGTGTTCAACGAAATGTGCAAACCAAGTTTCGATCTTGAAATGGTCGATTTGAACCCGGTTATTGTGATATTCATGTGCTGTGTTAGTTCAATGTTAGCATATATCGGTTTAAGGAAATTATTATTTTTATTTAAATAAAAAAAAAATAAAAAATAAAAAAATTCCAAAATTTCAAAAAAAAGAAAAAATGATAAATGTATCAAATTAAGGCAAAAATGACATCTATGAAATTTTCCTATTTTTAAAAGTCATTTTCCTAATTTAATGCTATTTTGGTATTTTATGATCATTTTTGTAAATAATCCATTTTGCATAGATTAAAATTATCTAGAGTAATTTAATGCATCTAGAGTAATTTAATGCATATTTAAATTTCCATTTTGCTCACGGGGGTCCTGTCCCGGGGTGTGATAACAAGGCCATGTAATATTATTTGCCCAACTTGTATCGGGTTTTCCTTTTCCGCATTTATTTTCAAGTTATTTCAATTTCTTGATGTTTACTTATGCACCGCTTTTCATTAATTTGAGTGTAAATTTCTCTTCTAAATTATGTTAGGATTAGTCTAGACATTAAAAAAAAAAACTACAAAAACATTTGCATGGACACTTAGTGGTTTCATAAAGATTATAATTGGTAATCAAGATTGTGTGGCCATTTAGATAAACAACCTTCCAAGTTAGTGGTACCGCAAGGGCGCTAATAGAAACATTGGCGTAAACAAGTCCCCGTTCCTAGAAATCTCTGGTTGCGTAGGAATCGAGACAACACTCCCGTGTCTTGATTGGTTTCTAGCCGACCCCAATAGACTAGTGGCGACTCCTAGAATTACATAGATTGTTAAGAACTAAAAAGAAAATTCAACGCCGCACAAGGTATGGGCTTGGAAGAGCCCGCACCTAATCTAGGGCCATGGATCTGCCTCTTTTGGCAAATACCCTTAAACCTTCTTCCTTTTTCCTCGGACGAAAAAGGAGAGGTTGTGACAGCTTGGCGACTCCACTGGAGACTTGGTTGCAAACCTTAGAGGACTTAGGCCATAATAACTCAGTTGGTTGTTCACTAACATGGTCTTCATTTGATAGCACATGTCGAAGTCGCGTGGAAAACAAGGTTAGTCTGCTAACAATGTGTTAAATGTTTTTATAGGTTTGGAGTAAGAAATGGTGGAGTGTTTGTTAACCCATTTCTTTTGCAAGGAGACATAGGAATGTATGCCTATATGGATGAAATTGAATTATTGTTTGGATATCAATCGATGTGCGTGCCTTTATACTTATCTTAGCACTACACATTTACACTCACTACCCGCGATCTAAAACCCCGATCGCACTAGGAAGCCCATAGGAGGTGCCAAAAGATGGAACCCGTGCGGGGAATGACCCATGGTTATCCACTTTTGGTCCCGCTCATTTTGATTAATGATAAAGAGAATTGTCCGACGTAAGTGTAGAGTGGGGAAAACTCTTTTGATCTAATCAAAATGGGGACCTTAAGCCTTTAGAATTCCACCTTTATGCGTCAAACCTCACAAGTTTACATCCGCATGTCTATGTGATTAAAAAAAAAAGAGTCTCTTCACCCACTGTAAGTATGATTTCTCTATCTACTTGCTCACTTCGGATTGAAATTTTCATTTTTTGGAGATTTGTGGAAATCAATGGAATGCCCTTGAAAATATAGGTTTGGCACTCACTCTTGATAACAAACATTTCAAATGCATCTAATCTGGCCTAGATTAGAACATATGTTTTTGTTTAAATTTTCAATTACAAACTCAAAGTCACATTTTGTATAGAAATTCTTCCAAGTCAAGATTACATTTTGGGGCATAGAATTAAAATCAAATTTTCAAGAAAATTCTTGGTCGCATTTCGAAATTCAAATCACATTTTGTGTATTGATTTCTCAAAGTAAAAATCACCTCACCTTTGCATGAGTGAAATTACAAATTAATCTTTCAAAATCAATGCCCCATTTTTGTATGAAACTTTTGGAACAGAGTGGGCATTCAATTGATAGCCGCGAATCGATCTTTTAATGAAATCTCCTCTTACTAATAAAATCTTGACAAAATACAAAATTCTCATAAGTGGATACTATGGAGAAGGAATTGTCGCCTTGATTTCATTGTAAGAGGCAGCTTTTTTGAAAGATCAATTTTTCATTCATGTACTAACATTATCTTCCTTTTGCAGGTCATGCGTGACAACCATTCATTGAACTCCTCTTGCTTGACCATGCCAAAAGTGGACTTTAAAGCTAGGATGAGAATTGTGTTTATTATGCTCCTCTACGAAAGAGCTTCTTGTACTTTATCCTTGTCATTATTCCTATTAGGAACCGTGTTTTGCATTTTGGGTTTTGATTGTGGACCCAATCAAATGCTTTTGTAAATCATACAACTCACATTTTTGAATAATGAAGTTAGAGTTCATAAAAGTCATATTCTTTAAAACACTTGAAGTGTTTCAAACGGACCATTTAGGCTGAGTTTTATGCCTTAGCTTCAAAATGTTTGAAAATGAGTTTCAAGAAGAACTTGCAAAATATTTTATCTCTTCATTAATCACTTTCGCAGTTGATCCGCAGAATGATGCTTTGAGGGGGTAAGGTTGTAATCATTCCAATAGGGATTTCTTCTGCAACAATTGACTCAGTCATCCATTTTTGTCAAACAGGCAAAATGACGGTTTTGTTCAAGATTGACATTTACTCCCTCTGGAAAGACAAAAGTGCGGGCCTTTCCCTAACAGAGCAAGTCATGAGATGCACCAATTCATGCTCATTTATGGGCATATTTGGTTGAGCCATGAACTACAGGAATATTTTCGCAGCATATGAATTCAAACATTGTGATTAAGTGTGAAAAGAACCATCAAAGTCTCGAAGATCACAAATCTACTAGCCTAATGAAGTTCCACATCCTGGACGAACTCATATTAATTTGACATTCTTCATGGAAGAAGAAATCTGTAGACATTATTTGGCATCAAACTACTGCGTTGGTTGCAAACAAGAAGCAGCTGTAATCCCTACACTTCCAACAGTTTCTTGGCTTCCAATCCTATATAAAGATGATTATTGGTGGTCTGCAAGACAACACTTCAAGATGTAGATGTACACAAACAAGAATCGGTCATCAAATGTTGCCTTCATATAAAAAGTGACAATCGTTTCAAGTTAAATTCGATTTATTTTAGGAATGACTTGTCCTTGCACTTTGTGCAGATTTTAGTGAGGCAAATTACTGGCAAGCAACAAGACTACATGGGAGGACAACCTGGTCCAGAATCACACGATCTCTAAAAGAAAAGGTGTGTTCATTTCCAAAAGTCAAAACAACTCATTCATAAACTGACATAGCCACCCATGCTTACAGATTGTGAAGTGGGAAATGCATTGACGCACCAAAAAGGGCAATAAATCACCTAGCCTAAAAGGGGTACACGGGAAACTGAGTAAAGCATGAAGGATTCAAATGAAATGAAGATTCATCAATCCAACATAATGAAGCTGCATATGGACAAGTTATCTAACTCAATGTGGCATACATTCGACCATAAGGACAATATCTTCCCTTCCTCCACAAAGATACAATGAGATGCTGAATTGCCCGACTTTGAAAAAGGGTGTACTTCGTTCCTAAACCTAATGTACCTAAGAATAGAAATAATACATTGTTTCCATATGTGTAGGAAATTTTAATTGGGGCAGATGGCCACAAAATGGATCGGGGGCACGCAATGCCCGAGTCACCCGACTTCTAAAAAGGGAAAGATTCAAATGGAATAGACATTTGTCAAGTGAATTGCTGTCAATCATGAGAGCAAATCCATCCCCATAGCCAAGGAAACAGGATGGAACACAATCATCAGGTATGCCGTAAAAGGGAGTATACCATTCCTAAAATAGATCACGTCGAATATGAAAATGATATATTATGTCTCTTTTTCCTTGCAGTTGATAAATGGGGCAACTCACTCAAAGTAGAGTGACTCTCACCCAAGAGGCAAGATGAAACAAAGTCAATTGATTTGGCACAAAAAGGGAGTATCGTCCATAAATTAGTCCAATTCAATTGTGGAATATAAGTACCATGCCCCATCTCTTGTAGGAAAAGGTGCACATTGACCACTGGAGCAACACCTTATACCAAGAAGGCATGCTAAGGCCCAACCATCCATTTTGATGGAATAAATGGAGTAAAACATCTAAGGAGCAATGCCCTCACATGTTGAAACAAGGAGTACCCCTCTCCTTTCATCTTTGACGCCCACTCAGAATGAGTGAATTCGATAACGTCTAAATGGCCCATTTGAAAGCAAGATCTTCAAGGAAATGTTAACACCTGAGGAGCAAAAGCACATGAAGAGGAAACACAAGACATTTAAAGTCAAATGTTGGAGAAGGGTAATTCGGTATCATTTCCAAAATGCCTCATCTAAACTTCATTTTTGACGTAGTTCCCTTGTTTGACAGGAAGTGTTGGTATTTGAGGAACAAACTTGAGAAATTGATTTAAGCATAATCTATATCAACCAAGCAAGCATGTGGAGGTAATACTTGTCAAATTCACCTAACTTGATTTAAAAGATGTGTTGTTCTAGAGCCGGTTCAATTAAATTAAAAAGGAAGCACCCCATGGACACTACTAGCGCTTCGGCCTGGTGGTATGAGGAATGAATGAATGGGTCCGAGAGGTATGGGGGTTCGATCCCCCAAAACGGCAACGAGGTTGCCATGTAAAAAAAAAAAAAAATAAAAAAAATTTTGCATCTCTTATTTTTGCAAAAAGAGAAAATGCTTGAACTAATGAGACCAAAGACCTGAGATTCTCTTCAAGCCTTAAAACAGTACATTCATTCCATTGTTTGCCACCAAATGGTGAAATTGACCAAGGGTAATGTTGTATCATTTCCATTTTTACGATCCCTGAGGATTCATGTACTAACACATTCCCTTTTGTTCTTCGTAGGGTCGCCTAACTACTAAAGCACAGGTAAGTACCCTTCTTCTCAAAATCAAATGGAAAACAAATGGAGAATTTCCATCACAAAGAAAAAAAAACAGAACATCTAGTGTTTTTCTAGAAACAAGCACAAAAAATGGAAATTGAAAAAAAAAATTCCACAAAGTTTGCAAAAATCTTCTTTATCTTTAAATTGTCCATCCACTTGATGAATCACTCATTTTGAATAAAAATTCCCTATGGAGATTAATCCATCCGGATGATCTCAACAAAAATGAAAGGTGATGTTACTCATGCCAAGCAAGAAACATTTAGAATGAGGAAAGGCAACCCATTCCCAAACATGTCCTTTAGGCACTCTGGGATTCGAGCGAAAAAGAAAACCCGTGTCGTTTAAGGTCAATGAATTCATTTGCAAGCAGTACATAGATCAAGATGATAAGAGGCATTTCTTTCCTCTATCATACACACTATAGGTGACAATAGTTAGCCCATTTGAGCCTTTTAATGTGAAGAATTTTCTACAAAATACCCCTGTCAAGAACCACCCCACGATGGGGCAATTACGGAGGTTTGGGTTGACATTATTTGGAGAGGAAAGATGAGAAAGGTTTCTTTACTCTCACTTGCATAAATCTTTTTTGTGGTAACTTCAGGTGAATTCTTATGGAAGCTCGAAGCATCCCAAGGTGAAGAAGAGCATTCTTTTCTCTACCCAAACACCAATACCCTTTGCTTAAACCATATTGAGCCTAACTATTAATTTCTAAAACCCGAGTGGTGATTTACGAATGTAATTGGTGTTTACATGAGAATATGAAAAGCATCTTGAAAGTCCCAAGATCTCAAAAATTTCAAAAGAACAAAAGTCAAGTGAAAATTAAGAGACATGAAAAAGCAGTATGCCTAGTAAAAGCAAGGCTAATGCCCAAAAGAAAAAGGGAGAGAGAGAGAGAGTGGAATAAAAACAATTGCATCGAGAGGAATATCTCTGTGAAAGCAAAAATGGCCCAAAAAAAAAAAAATGCATGCATTGAAAAGAAAATCATTGCAAATGCAAAAGCCATTATGTTAAGATGATTAGTCAAAGGACTTTCGAGACAATTTGAATTTAAAAGCATTGAGTGCTTTAAAAAAAAAAATAAGGATGATATGGTAATGATGCCATGATAATCACCAACTCCCAAATTCCCCTTTGACAAAAAGTTCTAAGCCATTTGAGCTAAGCAATTTGAACCTTTCCCTAAACTAGCATTGCAATCCCTTTCCGAAATCTCTTCACATTGGGATGATTCAAAGTGGAAATAAAGACTTTCCAAAGAAAATGTCGCTTAAAGAACTGAGAGCAAGGTTGTCTTATCCCATCTTAAGATTTCTTAACTTGTAAACCTGGTGAAGATGTCGATTGGTAATTCATTTCATAGCCAATGATGCTTATCTATTGTTAAAACCATGACCAAACCTACACTACGATCCTTCTAAAAGACCTTTTAGATTGGTCAATGTGTACTTATTGCGAATGATTCAAAGCCTTGCACACTGAAAAAGTGAGATTGAGTGATCATTTTATTTCCCACATGAATAGATAGGATCAAACAGCCCTTTTCTTGAGAATATGCGAGAAGCCCTTTCTGACTAGGGGTCCTTGTTTGGCATACTTAACAAACATTTCTCATAATTCAAGGTCATTTTGATAAGGACTTTTCTCCCAAGAGAATTTGACGATTAATGATTTCATCCAAGCATGATGACAGTTTTGCTTATTTGTCAAGTTGTCGGAATTAGTTTGATTTGTTTATGTAATCATTGCCTTCTCATTACCGATGCACTTTTGATATTGTTTCTAATGACATGTGTTGAAATTGACCTCATCTAGTATGCTTTCACTACTAGAATTTGTTATGTGAATATCCATTTAAGAATATTCTCGAATGACAATTCCTCTAGTGAAACCAACAATTTCAAAGGGTTCATGGGTTATCCTTAAACCTTGCAATTTCAAAGGGTTCATGGGTTAGCCTTAAACCATGCATTTTCAAAAGGTTCTTGGTTATCCTTAAACCTTGCAATTTCAAAGGGTTCATGGATTAGCCTTAAACCATGCATTTTCAAAAGGTTCTTGGTTATCCTTAAACCTTGCAATTTCAAAGGTTCATGGGTTAGCCTTAAACCATGCATTTTCAAAAGGTTCTTGGTTATCCTTAAACCTTGCAATTCTAAAGTTCATGGATTAGCCTTAAACCATGCATTTTCAAAAGGGTTCTTGGTTATCCTTAAACCTTGCAATTTCAAAGGTTCATGAGTTAGCCTTAAACCATGCAATTTTCAAAAGGTTCTTGGTTATCCTTAAACCTTACAATTCTAAAGGTTCATGGATTAGCCTTAAACCATGCATTTTCAAAGGGTTCTTGATTATCTTTAAACCTTGCAATTTCACACGTTCATAGGTTAGCCTTAAACCATGCATTTTCAAAAGGTTCTTGGTTATCCTTAAACCTTGCAATTCTAAAGGTTCATGGATTAGCCTTAAACCATGCATTTTCAAAGGGTTCTTGGTTATCCTTAAACCTTGCAATTTCAAAGGTTCATGAGTTAGCCTTAAACCATGCAATTTTCAAAAGGTTCTTGGTTATCCTTAAACCTTACAATTCTAAAGGTTCATGGATTAGCCTTAAACCATGCATTTTCAAAGGGTTCTTGATTATCTTTAAACCTTGCAATTTCACACGGTTCACAGGTTAGCCTTAAACCATGCAATTTTCAAAAGGTTCTTGGTTATCCTTAAACCTTACAATTCTAAAGGTTCATGGATTAGCCTTAAACCATGCATTTTCAAAGGGTTCTTGATTATCTTTAAACCTTGCAATTTCACACGGTTCATAGGCTAGCCTTAAACCATGCAATTTTCAAAAGGTTCTTGGTTATCCTTAAACCTTGCAATTTCAAAGGGTTTATGAGTTATCCTTAAACCATGCGTTTTCAAGAGGTTCTTGGTTATCCTTAAACCATGCAATTTTAAAGGGTTCTTGGATTAGCCTTAAATCATGCATTTTCAAGAGGTTCTTGGTTATCCTTAAACTATGCAATTCTAAAGGGTTCTTGGATTAGCCTTAAATCATGCACTTTCAAGAGGTTCTTGGTTATCCTTAAACCAACAATTCCAAAGGTTCATGGGTTAGCCTCAAACCATGCATTTTCAAGACATAATTTCAAAGGGTTCATGGGTTAGCCTTAAATCATGCATTTTCAAGAGGTTCTCGGTCATCCTAAAACCATACAATTTACACAGTTAGTGGGACTTTAAACCACACGGTTAGGGGATTGCCTTAAAACCACATGGTTAGTGGGATTGCCTTAAACCACAAGGTTAGTGGGACTTTAAACCACACGGTTAGGGAGTGCCTTAAACCACACGGTTAGTGGAATTGCCTTAAACCACACGGTTAGTGGGATTGCCTTAAACCACAAGATTAGTGGGACTGCCTTAAACCACATGGTTAGTGGGATTGCCTTAAACCACAAGGTTCGTGGGACTGCCTTAAACCACAAGGTTTATGGGTATATCCTTAAACTACATTTTTTAAAGTATTCACAGGTACATCCCTAAACCACGCTCTTTACATTAAGCTCACTTGCATTTTCATTTTACTATTAAAAAAAACCAAAAACAAACAAAAGAAAACAAAAAATTACGTGTCACTTATTTTTGAAAGAAATCTCTTTGAATTTCCTTCCAAAGAGGGGCAGCTGTTGACAAATGTTTGCTAAAAATTTTTAAAAAATGAGAACTTGTTTTTCCAAATTTTCATGTCAAATTATTGCATATATATTATCTAGGTATTTAAAATGGAAGATGTTTTCCTTTAAAAAAAAATTAAAAAAATTAAAAAAAAAAAAGATAAAAGAAGAAAAAATTAAAAAAGAAAAAAAGAAAAAAAAAAAAAGTTGGGGCCAATGATCTAAATGTGACTAGCCAAGCCCAGGAGGTCAGATTGGAATTCAAATGGCAAATTGGGGCAAAAATGCAATTTTCAAAAGTTGAGGGACCAATTCGCAAAATTTGCAAAATTGGCTCCCGAGCCCATAAATCATCATCTTGGTCATCAATTAAGTTGAAATTGAATTTGGGCCAAGTCAAATCAATCAAATTGAGCAAAAAGGACCTAATTGCATTGAATTTGGCATTTTCGGGCAAGAAAATGGCCAACTTTGAGGGACTTTCTTGCAAAATTGGATGGAGATAATTGCTGGTCAAGATCTTAAACTACTATACATGAGCTTTCTAATTGATCAAAAAATGCAGCCAAATTGATGGATTAAAGCACTCAAATCAGCAGCCAAAACTCAGTCCACGAGTTGGTCTTAATTTCGGAGTTGCTGAGTAAGCAATTGGTGGCCCCACCATATCCTCCTCAGCTGCCCAACCAGCCCGATCTTTGCACGTGATGGAAGACCATATATAGTAGTGCAAGCGGACGAGAATTGACCAGGGATAAGCTTTGACAACACCGGAAATTCGCAGCAAAGTCCGCACACTCAACAGCTGCAGAACTTAAAAATTGGCTAAGTCTGAAGAGTAGGTGAAGTAGCCCTGTTGACAGGCTTGGTAGGTGGACAAAAGGCTGACCAAAAATCCCTTAATTCAAGGGATAAGATCACTGAAGCAAGGTCTTTCAAGGGATGAGAGAGAGGACGAGGGGAGAGGAGAGAGCTCACGAGTCGTTCTCCAAAGAAGCCTTCAAAGCAACTCCAGAAAAGAAACCCAGAAATTCCAAATCAACCTCCAGAGAGAAAAGGGAAATTTTCACAAACTTGCAGCCAAAATTAGCCAAAACCTTCAACTAGAGAGTGAAACTTCACTCAAAGATCTTTCCATCCATAGGTCGCACGTCCAAAATGGAGATCGGAAGGCCTCCTAAAGCCCCCCCCGAAACAGTGCCCTCCTGGCGGGCCAAAGAAAGCAAGAAAGTTTCTAAGTGTCGAGACTGGTTGGTCACGAGTGAGGAAAGCCAGTGTTTTTGAGAAATTTGAGAGATAAATGAGGAAAATCTTGACTTTTAAACCCAAACTAGAATACATATAGTTTGGCGTGATGTCAAGTTTTCCAACAAAAAAATCTTGAAGTCTAATGTTAGAGGTCAACTAAAACCTTCGTTGTCAGTTCTTTTTTTTGCAGATCTCATTTCCAGTTGAAGAAGCCAACTTCCACGTGCTTCCAGAGGATAATTTCTCAGTTTCCTTGGCCAAGAATCACTTGAAAAGAAACTAGGAAGTAAGGTAAGCATCCTAGATGTATATATTTTCAGTTTGAGCATGTTTTGATCATGAAAATCAAGAGGAAACCAGCCCGGAAAACTGATTTCCGAGGTTGAAATTTTTCTAAGTGTTTGAAATCTCTTCAAGAGTGTTGCATGTGTGCTTCTTGGAGAGGTCGTTTTGATGTTGTTCGGTGGGTCATTCTCTGTGATATTTATTGCATTTGAAAGATCATGTTACCTACTTTCACTCGGATCAAGTAATGTTTCCTTTAGATCTCGTATGCGATGAGTGTTGGGGCTTGAATATGGGCATTCAACCTGTTTGCTTGACTTGGGTTCAAATCCAGATTTGCAAAATTAGATCAAACCCGCATATTTGATGACGATTCCAGCTTGGTTTTCTGTGTTTTTAAGCTATGATTTCTATCTAATCTTACTCCTTGCATGTAGTAGTTTAACCTTGATGTCTTAGTTCCACATGATATTGCTCATGCGTTGAGATTGAAGGCCGCAAACATGGCTCGAGGAAGCTGATTTGGGTGATTTTATGCACGTCCAAGTGTTCAACGAAATGCGCAAACCAAGTTTCGATCTTGAAACGGTCGATTTGAACCGGTTATTGTGATATTCATGTGCTGTGTCGTTCAATGTTAGCATATATCGGTTTAGGAAATTATTATTTTTATTTAAAAAAAAATAAATAAAAATCCAAAAAATCCAAAAATTTCAAAAAAATTAAATATAAAGGTGATAAATGTATCAAATTAAGGCAAAAATGGCATCTATGAAATTTTCCTATTTTTAAAATGTCATTTTCCTAATTTAATGCTATTTTGGTATTTTATGATCATTTTTGTAAATAATCCATTTTGCATAGATTAAAATTATCTAGAGTAATTTCATGCATCTAGGGTAATTTCATGCATATTTAAATTTCCATTTCGCTAATGGGGGTCCTGTCCCGGGGTGATAACAAGGTCATGTAATATTATTTGCCCGACTTGTATCGGGTTTTCCTTTTCCGCGTTTATTTTCAAGTCATTTCAATTTCTTGGATGTTTATTTACGCACCACTTTTCATTAATTTGAGTATAAATTTCTCTTTTAAATTATGTTAGGATTAGTCCAGAGATTAAAAAAAAAAAAACTACAAAAACATTTGCATGGACACTTAGCGGTTTCATAAAGATTATAATTGGTAATCAAGATTGTGTGGCCATTTAGATAAACAACCTTCTAAGTTAGTGGTACCGCAAGGGCGCTAATAGAAACATTGGCGTAAACAAGTTCCTGTTCCTAGAAATCTATGGTTGTGTAGGAATCGAGACAACACTCCCATATCTTGATTGGTTTCTAGCTGGCCCTAATAGGCTAGTGGCGACTCCTAGAATTACATAGGTTGTTAAGAACTAAAAAACGAATCCAACGTCGCGCGAGGTATGGGCTTGGGAGAGCCCGCGCCTAATCTAGGGCCATTGATGCGCCTCTTTAGGCAAATACCCCTAAACCCTCTTCATTTTCCCCCGGACGGAAAAAAGAGGTCGTGACACTTGTAAACTAATTTTCAGGTGAAATTCCATAGCTCAAATTTTATATTTCATAGTCATGGTACATTTGGCAATGCATTCCTCCCTCTGCCAAGCCTCATCGAGTTCAAGAGTGAAACCATTAGTACGCAATCGCATCAATCAACTCTGCATTTGGGGCAACATACAGAAGAAAAAAAATCAGCACGTTCATATTTCAAAAACAGAGATGTAGGATCTAATGAGCATACAGAAAGCATATTCAATTGAAAAAACTACATTTACAATCATTCAAGTCTGTGCTCTTGAGACCAGATCAAGTGTTTGGATTATCAAAGCATCAAAACTCGTCAGGAACGCCAGTTGGCCCACGAGCCTCTTCAAAGTTGGCACGCAAGATGTGCCTAAGCCGTTGCCAATTCTTCCTTTGCAAAATCCCTCGTCTTCATTTTGACAGGTCTCTATAATGGAATTTGAAGTTCGTCTGCAAAGTTAGCCGCACCTAGATAAATCATGTGATAGTATTATGCCATGGCCACAATAGGATCAAACGGGATAGAAACTAATTAGTAAATTCTTGAGCACTGTTCTTAGATTTTGTTGAAGGTGACGATGTCACAACTTTGAACGTATTCATTGATAGGCTCAGCTTGAAGATGCTCCTCAATGAGGGTGTCCACTGAGACAAGGTCATCCACAATGGTCATCATGATCTGCAACTTCTTAATCCCGTAACCCACCGGAACCAGTTTCGCTGCAAGGAAGAAAGCAAAAGAAGATATCCTCATAAGGGGATAAACATGACATTCAGTGACAAACCATTATGGTCATACTGGCGATATAGTGAGACAGACAAAACTTACAAGCTCCCCAGAAGAGCCCAGACATCTCCCCACTCCTAACAGCCTCTTCCAGCTTCTTAATGTCTGTCTCATCGTCCCAAGGTTTCACATCCAAGAGGACAGATGACTTTCCACCTATAACAGGAACCAGATACACACACAAGCCAAGATATTGAAATCACTGATGAGAATTATATTCCAAAAAAAGAAACAAGTTCAGGCTAGCAAGCAGCCTAATCAACGCGACAAATAAGTTTCTAAGAATTAGGTTAACACCTTCAAGCAAGCAAGCTGTATACATCAATCTAACTTTTGTTTTCTTTATCGCAGAGCAAAGTTCACTTACTGATCATATCAGGTATAAATGTAAATGAACCAGGACGCATCAGCCTCAAGAGTCAAGATATAACAGTTGCTATAATTAGTACTATTGTATGTATTTTTTTTCTTAACCCGGCACGTGCACGGGCAACTGCTGGCTAACGTCACGATGACATCAGCTGGCACGTGCCGTGCACGTGGTGCGCACGCTCCGTGCACGCCCCACGCACGTGTGCAGTTACTGTGTGCGTGCGTTGCACGCGCCTGCGGTTTCCCCTGCTCGTGTGTGCCAGCAAATTATGTGTGCTCAACACGTGGGCTCCCCCTGTCGATCCCCAAGGAGGGCAGTTGCTGCTCACCCTTTGCTTTCTTAAATAACTAATTACCAACCATACAAACGAGACTAAGCTATCAAAAAATGAGTTGATCAATAGGTACCTTATAATTGCCACTTTGTCGCCTCTACAAATTAGTTGAGGCAACACGAAGTTTCAAGGTCTTGAGCGAAGCTCCGAGCGGTATTCAAGTGGATGACTTCCATAATAGATCAAGTTTTTCTAGGTGGATTAGGTGAGAAATCTCTGGCAACGTGGGCCGTCGATAAGAAGCCCTAAGATATTTTAAGCTTAAAGGAAGTTTTGGCAGTGATATGAGATTGTTACAATTCCAGAGTTCAAGGTGTCGGAGAGAAGAAAGATTCTGGATGGTTTCTGGTAGGCCGGATATCATGGACCAACTAATTTCTAGATGTTGCAAATATGGTAAATCCCCAATTGAGCTAGGGATTTCTCTTAATGATGGACAATTGCAAACACTTAATTTTTCCAGCTTCCGCAGAGAGCCAATTGATGTAGGAATCTCTATAATTCTAGAATAATCTAAAATAAGTTCATTTAGTTCTTCTAATTCACCCACTTCTCTTGGTAGATTCTTGAGACTATCATAGTGGCTCAAATCCAAGTGAATGAGGCTCTTCACTTTGCCAATAGAAGGGGGGATTTGCTTTAGTTTTTGACATAAACTCAAGTTGAGAATCTCCAACTTTGTAAAGGCTGAGAGATTAGGTTTTTCCAACCATATAATAACATTGGGCAACTTTTGAATTGGAGACATCGTAATGTATAGACGTTGCAAATTCTGTAAATCCCAAATTGAGTAAGGGATTTCGCTCAATGACTGCCAACGATGAGAACTCAGCTTCTCCAACTTCCTCAGAGAACCAATTGACGTTAGAATCTCTGTAATTCCAGAATAATCTAAAATAAGTTCTTTTAGTTCTTCTAATTCGCCCACTTCTCTTGGTAGATTCTTGAGACTTTGACAGTGGCTCAAATCCAAGTGAATGAGGCTCTTCACTTTGCCAATACAAGGGGGATTTGCTTCAGTTGTTGACATAAACTCAAGTTGAGAATCTCCAACTTTGTAAAGGCAGAGAGATTACGTTTTTCCAACCTTATAATAACATTGGGCAACTTTTCAATTGGAGAATCCAGAATGTATAGACATTGCAAATTCTTTAAATCCAAAATTGAGTTAGGGATTTCTCTCAATGACTAAAAATGACGAGCACCCGGCTTCTCCAACTTTTTCAGAGAACCAATTAACTTAGGAATCTCTATATTCCATAAGAATCTAGAATAAGTTCTCTTAATTCTTCTAATTTCCCCATTTCTCTTGGTAGCTCCTTGAGACTTCCACAGCCACTCAAGTCCAAGTGAACGAGGCTCTTGACTTCACAGTGGACCTGCTTTAGGTCTTTACCATTTTTGAAGATGAGAATCTCTAATTCTGTGACAGTCAAGAGATTAATAGTACATCTTAAAGAATCAAAATATTCAAGTTGCAGAACTTTTAGCCGCTTTGCTACCTATACAAAAGGGAACAAGCTGTTAACAAATGAGTTCATCGACAAAACAAGATAAACAAAAAATCATAGAGGGTATCTTTTGTCGATCTTACCATGATTGAATTCCATCCACTCCAATCCTCCGTGATTGAGCTGTATGACAACTGCAGCACCACTAAGTTTGGTAGATGCAAATTGGTTATTCGGCTTGATGCGAGGCCACCGAAGCCACCTTACTTGGGAAAAGAATTCATTTAAGTCTCCACTTGCAGTCGCGTTCCTCAATCGAAGGAACTTTAGCCTCGGTGACATTATAAATTGCCCACATGTGTATGTCAGCAGATGTTCAACCATCAACAATTTGCGATTGCATCATTGATCATAATCACTACATCATCCTGTACCTCAATTACTTGATGAGGCACAACACTGTACCCCTTGGCCTCCTTCAACTCACATTCCTCTACAATTGAAAAAAGAAAAACATTTTTTCTAAACGGTCAACGGTCAACAGTCAACGGGTCACCGAAGATGGGTCGAGTTGGGCCGAACCGACCGACCCGGAACATGTCTGGCGTGTGCGCAGGCAACCACTAGATGACGTCAGTTAGCATGTGCCATGCACGCACCATGCACGCGCCGCACACATGCCGCGCACGCATGCCGCACACACGCATGCAGTTACCGTGCGCCTGCATTGCATGTGCCTGTGGTTTCCCCTGCTCGTGCGTGTTGGCAAATTATGTGTGCTCAACACATGGCCTCCCTTGTCGATCCACAAGGAGGGTAGTTGCTACTCACCCTTCTAATTTGCCCATTTCTCTTGGTAGCTCCTTAATACTTCCATAGCCACTCAAGTCCAAGTGAATGAGGCGCTTGACTTCTCTGATAGAAGGGTGGACCCGCTTTAGTTCTTTACAATTTTTGAAGATGAGAATCCCCAATTCTGTGAAAGTCGAGAGATTAAGAGTACATCTTCAAGAATCAAAATATTCAAGTTGCAGAACTTTTGGCCGCTTTGCTACCTATACAAAAGGGAACAAGCTGTTAACAAATGAGTTCATCGACAAAACAAGATAAACAAAAAATCATAGAGGGTATCTTTTGTCGATCTTACCATGATTGAATTCCATCCTTGCCAATCCTCCGTGATTGAGTTGTATGACAACTACAGCACCATTAAGTTTGGTAGATGCAAATTGGTTACCCAAAAAGATAGATTGAGTTCGATGCGAGGCCACCGAAGCCACCTTACTTGGGAAAAGAATTCATTTGAGTCTCCACTTGCAGTCGCGTTCCTCAATCGAAGGAACTTTAGCCTCGGTGACATTATAAATTGCCCACGTGTGTATGTCAGCAGATGTTCAACGGTCAAAAGTCTGCGATTGCATCATTGATCATAATCACTACATCATCCTATACCTCAATGACTTGAGGAGGCACAACACTGTACCCCTTGGCCACCTTAACCTCACATTCCTCTACAATTGAAAAAAGAAAAACATTTTTTCTAAACGGTCAACGGTCAATGGTCAACGGGTCACTGAAGATGGGTCGGGTTTGGCCGAACCGACCGACCCGGCACATGTCTGGCACGTGCGCAAGCAACCGCTGGCTAACATCATCGTGACGTCAGCTAGCACGTGCCGTGCACGCACCATGCATGCGCCACACACGTGCTGCGCACGCGTGCCGCACACACGCGTGTGGTTACCGTGTGCCTGTGTTGCATGCGCCTGTGGTTTCCCTTGCTCGTGCGTGTCAGCGAATTATGTGTGCTCAACACATGGCCTCACCTGTGGATGCACAAGGAGGGTAGTTGCTGCTCACCCTTCTAATTTGCGCATTACTCTTGGTAGCTCCATAATACTTCCACAGCCACTCAAGTCCAAGTGAACGAGGCTCTTGACTTCTTCGATAGAAGGGTGGACCTGCTTTAGTCCTTTACAATTTTTGAAGATGAGAATCTCCAATTCTGTTAAAGTCGAGGGAGATTAAGGGTGTGCATGGAAACACTCCAAAAAAGTGTTTCCGGCACACTTCTGTACGGAAAGTGTTCCCGGGAACAAAAAAAGAACAGAAACGCGTTTGGTTGCGTTTCTGTTCTTTTTTTGTTTTTTTGTTTCTGGAACGAAATAAGAACAAAAAAAAGAAACAACAATTTTTTGTTTCTTGCTCCAGAAACGTTTCTCTTTCTCTCCTTCTTCTCTTTTTCTTTTCTTCTTCTTTTTTTTCCTTCTTTTTTCTTTCGCTGGTCGCCGGCCTCGGCCATGGCCGGCGACCGGCCGTCGAGGCTCGGCCTCGCCCAGATCTGGCGAGGCCGAGTGTCGCCAGCCCTCGGCGAGGCTCGGCGTCGCCGGCGCCGGCTACGCCAAGCCTCGCCGTGGCTGGGCGAGGCTGCCGGCCCCGTCGGCCGGTCGCCGGAGGCCGGTGACCGGCCGGAAAGAAGAAAAAATAAAAAGAAAGGAAAAAAATGTTTAAAAAATTAAAAGAAACAAAAAATAATAAAATTTACCAAACGTGTTTCTGTTCATTTTTATTCCCGGACCAAACGTTACCAAACACGTTCTTTTGTTCAAAAATTGTTCCCCGGAACAGGAACAGAAACACTTTTTTTGTTTCGTTCCACGAACAAAAAAAGAACAGAAACGTTACCATTCGCACCCTAAGAGTACATCTTAAAGAATCGAAATATTCAAGTTGTAGAACCTTTAGCCGCTTTGCTACCTATACAAAAGGGAACAAGTTGTTAACAAATGAGTTCATCGACAAAACAAGATAAACAAAAATCATAGAGGGTATCTTTTGTCGATCTTACCATGATTGAATTCCACCCTCTCCAATCCTCCGTGATTGAGCTGTATGACAACTGCAGCACCACTAAGTTTGGTAGATGCAAATTGGTTGCCCAAAAAGACAAATTGGGTTCGATGCGAGGCCACCGAAGCCACCTTACTTGGGAAAAGAATTCATTTGAGTCTCCACTTGCAGTCGCGTTCCTCAATCGAAGGAACTTTAGCCTCGGTGACATTATAAATTGCTCACATGTGTATGTCAGCAGATGTTGAACGGTCAACAGTCTGCGATTGCATCATTGATCATAATCACTATATCATCCTGTACCTCAATGACTTGATGAGGCACAACACTATACCCCTTGGCCTCCTTCAACTCACATTCCTCTATAATTGAAAAAAGAAAAACATTTTTTCTAAACAGTCAACGGTCAACGGTCAACGGGTCACCGAAGATGGGTCGGCTTGGGCCGAACCGACCGACCCGGCACATGTCTAGTGTGTGCGCAGGCAACCGCTAGCTTACGTCACGATGACGTCAGCTAGCACATGCCGTGCACGCACCATGCACGCGCTGCACACGTGCCGCGCACGCGTGCCGCACACACGCGTGCATTTACCATGCGCCTGTGGTTTCCCCTGCTCGTGCGTGTCGGCAAATTATGTGTGCTCAACACATGGCCTCCCCTGTCGATCCACAAGGAGGGTAGTTGCTGCTCACCCTTCTAATTTGCCCATTTCTCTTGGTAGCTCCTTAATACTTCCACAGCCACTCAAGTCCAAGTGAACGACGCTCTTGACTTCTCTGATAAAAGGGTGGACCCGCTTTAGTTCTTTACAATTTTTGAAAATGAGAATCTTCAATTCCGTGAACGTCGAGAGATTAAGAGTACATCTTAAAGAATCAAAATATTCAAGTTGTAGAACTGTTAGCTGCTTTGCTACCTATACAAAAGGGAACAAGCTATTAACAAATGAGTTCATCGACAAAACAAGATAAACAAAAAATCATAGAGGGTATCTTTTGTCGAACTTACCATGATTGAATTCCATCCTTGCCAATCCTCCGTGATTGAGCTGTATGACAATTGCAGCACCATTAAGTTTGGTAGATGCAAATTGGTTGCCCAAAAAGACAGATTGGGTTCGATGCGAGGCCACCGAAGCCACCTTACTTGGGAAAAGAATTCATTTGAGTCTCCACTTGCAGTCGCGTTCCTCAATCGAAGGAACTTTAGCCTCGGTGACATTATAAATTGCTCACATGTGTATGTCAGCAGATTTTCAACAGTCAAAAGTCTGCGATTGCATCATTAATCATAATCACTACATCATCCTGTACCTCAACGACTTGATGAGGCACAACACTGTACCCCTTGGCCACCTTAACCTCACATTCCTCTACAATTGAAAAAAGAAAAACATTTTTTCTAAAGGGTCAACGGTCAACGGTCAACGGGTCACTAAAGATGGGTCGGGTTGGGCCGAACCGACCGACCCGGCACATGTTTGGCACGTGCGCAAGCAATCGCTGGCTGACGTCACAATGACTTCAGCTAGCACATGCCGTGCACACACCATCCACGCGCTGCACACGTGCCGCGCACGCGTGCCGCACACACGCATGTAGTTACCATGCGCCTGTGTTGCATGCTTCTGTGGTTTCCGCCGCTCGTGCGTGCCGGCAAATTATGTGTGCTCAACACATGGCCTCCCTTGTCGATCCACAAGGAGGGTAGTTGCTACTCACCCTTCTAATTTGCTCATTTCTCTTGGTAGCTCCATAATACTTCCACAACCACTCAAGTCCAAGTGAACGAGGCTCTTGACTTCTCCAATAGAAGGGTGGACCCGCTTTAGTCCTTTACAATTTTTGAAGATGAGAATCTCCAATTCTGACAAAGTCAAGAGATTAAGAGTACATCTTAAAGAATTAAAATATTCAAGTTGCAGAACCTTTAGCCGCTTTGCTACCTATACAAAAGGGAACAAGCCGTTAACAAATGAGTTCATCGACAAAACAAGATAGACAAAAAATCATAGAGGGTATCTTTTGTCGATCTTACCATGATTGAATTCCACCCTCTCCAATCCTCCGTGATTGAGCTGTATGACAATTGCAGCACTAGTAAGTTTGGTAGATGCAAATTGGTTGCCCAGAAAGATAGATTGGGTTTGATGCGAGGCCACCGAAGCCACCTTACTTGGGAAAAGAATTCATTTAAGTCTCCACTTGCAGTCGCGTTCCTCAATCGAAGGAACTTTAGCCTCGGTGACATTATAAATTGCCCATCTCAACAAATGTTCAAAGGTCAACAGTCTGCGATTGCATCATTGATCATAATAACTGCATCATCCTGTACCTCAATGACTTGATGAGGCACAACACTGTACCCCTTGGCCTCCTTCAACTCACATTCCTTTACAATTGAAAAAAGAAACACATTTTTTCTAAATGGTCAACGGTCAAGGTCAACGGGTCACCAAAGATGGGTCGGATTGGGCCAAACCGATCGACCCGGCACATGTCTAGTGCGTGCGCAGGCAACCGCTGGCTAACGTCACGATGACTTCAGCTAGCACGTGCCGTGCACGCACCATCCACGCGCCGCTCACGTGCCGCGCCCGCGTGCCGCACACATGCGTGTAGTTACCGTGCGCCTGCGTTGCATGCTTATGTGGTTTCCCCCGCTCGTGCGTGCTGGCAAATTATGTGTGTTCAACACATGGCCTCCATTATCGATCCACAAGGAGGGCAGTTGCTGCTCACCCTTCTAATTTGCTCATTTCTCTTGGTAGCTCCTTAATCCTTCCACAGCCACTCAAGTCCAAGTGAAGAGGCTCTTGACTTCTCCGATAGAAGGGTGGACCCGCTTTAGTCCTTTACAATTTTTGAAGATGAGAATCGCCAATTCTGTGAAAGTCGAGAGATTAAGAGTACATCTTAAAGAATCAAAATATTCAAGTTGCAAAACCTTTAGCCGCTTTGCTACCTATACAAATGGGAACAAGCTGTTAACAAATGAGTTCATCGACAAAACAAGATAAACAAAAAATCAAAGAGGGTATCTTTTGTCGATCTTACCATGATTGAATTCCACCCTCTGCAATCCTCCGTGATTAAGCTGTATGACAACTACAGCACCACTAAGTTTGGTAGATGCAAATTGGTTGCCCAAGAAGACAGATTGGGTTCGATGCGAGGCCACCGAAGCCACCGAAGCCACCTTACTTGGGAAAAGAATTCATTTAAGTCTCCACTTGCAGTCGCGTTCCTCAATCAAAGGAACTTTATCCTCGGTGACATTATAAATTGCCCACATGTGTATGTCAGCAGATGTTCAACTGTCAACAGTCTGCAATTGCATCATTGATCATAATCACTGCATCATCCTGTACCTCAATGACTTGATGAGGCACAATACTGTACCCCTTGGCCTCCTTCAACTCACATTCCTCTACAATTGAAAAAAGAAACACATTTTTTCTAAATAGTCAACGGTCAACGGATCACTGAAGATGGGTCGGGTTGGGCCGAATCGACCGACCCGGCACATGTCTGGCGCGTGCGCAGGCAACTGCTGGCTGTCTGACGTCATGATGACATCAGCTAGCACATGCCGCCCACGCACCATGCACGCGCCGCACACATGCCACCCACGCGTGCCGCACACACGCATGTGGTTACCGTGCGCCTGCGTTGCTTGCGCCTGTGGCTTTCCCTGCTCGTGCGTGCTGGCAAATTATGTGTGCTCATCACATGGCCTCCCCTGTCGATCCACAAGGAGGGTAGTTGCTGCTCACCCTTCTAATTTGCCCATTTCTCTTGGGAGCTCCTTAATACTTCCACAACCACTCAAGTCCAAGTGAATGAGGCTCTTGACTTCTCCGATAGAAGGGTGGACCCACTTTAGTTCTTTACAATTTTTGAAGATGAGAATCTCCAATTCTGTGAAAGTCGAGAGATTAAGAGTACATCTTAAAGAATCAAAATATTCAAGTTGCAAAACTTTTAGCCACTTTGCTACCTATACAAAAAGGAACAAGCTATTAACAAATGAGTTCATCGACAAAACAAGATAAACAAAAAATCATAGAGGGTATCTTTTGTCGATCTTACCATGATTGAATTCCATTTTCTCCAATCCTCCGTGATTGAGCTATGTGACAACTGCAGCACTACTAAGTTTGGTAGATGCAAATTAGTTGCCCAAAAAGACAGATTGGGTTCGATGTGAGGCCACCGAAGCCACCTTACTTGGGAAAAGAATTGATTTAAGTCTCCACTTGCAGTCGCATTCCTCAATCGAAGGAACTTTAGCCTTGGTGACATTATAAATTGCCCACATGTGTATGTCAGCAAATGTTCAACGGTCAAGCAGTCTACGATTGCATCAGTGATCATAATCACTACGTCATCCTGTACCTCAATGACTTGATGAGGCACAACACTGTACCCCTTGGCCTCTTTCAACTCACATTCCTCTACAATTGAAAAAAGAAACACATTTTTTTCTAAACGGTCAACGGTCAACGGGTCACCGAAGATGGGTTAGGTTGGGCCGAACCGACCGACCCGGCACATGTTTGGCGCGTGCGCAAGCAACCGCTGGCTGACGTCACAATGATGTCAGCTAGCATGTGCCGCGCACGCACCATGCACGCGCCGCACATGTGCTGCGCACGCTTGCCGCACTCACGCATGTAGTTATCGTGCGCCTATGGTTTCCCCTGCTTGTGCGTGCCAGCAAATTATGTGTGCTCAACACATGGCCTCCCCTGTCGATCCACAAGGAGGGTAGTTGCTGCTCACCCTTCTAATTTGCCCATTTCTCTTGGGAGCTCCTTAATACTTCCACAACCACTCAAGTCCAAGTGAACAAGGCTCTTGACTTCTCCGATAGAAGGGTGGACCCCCTTTAGTCCTTTACAATTTTTGAAGATGAGAATCTCCAATTCTGTGAAAGTCGAGAGATTAAGAGTACATCTTAAAGAATCAAAATATTCAAGTTGCAAAACCTTTAGCCGCTTTGCTACCTATACAAAAGGGAACAAGCTGTTAACAAATGAGTTCATCGACAAAACAAGATAAACAAAAAATCATAGAGGGTATCTTTTGTTGATCTTACCATGATTGAATTCCACCCTCTGCAATCCTCCGTGATTAAGCTGTATGACAACTGTAGCACCACTAAGTTTGGTAGATGCAAATTGGTTGCCCAAAAAGACAGATTGGGTTCGATGCAAGGCCACCGAAGCCACCTTACTTGGGAAAAGAATTCATTTAAGTCTCCACTTGCAGTCGCGTTCCTCAATCGAAGGAACTTTAGCCTCAGTGACATTATAAATTGCCCACATGTGTATGTCAGCAGATGTTCAACGGTCAACAGTCTGCGATTGCATCAGTGATCATAATCACTGCATCATCCGGTACCTCAATGACTTGATGAGGCACAACACTGTACCCCTTGGCCTCCTTCAACTCTCATTCCTCTACAATTGAAAAAAGAAACACATTTTTTCTAAACGGTCAACGGTCAACATCAACGGTTAACGGTCAATAGGTCACCAAAGACGGGTTGGGTCGGGCTGTACCGACCGATCCGGCAAGTGCCTGGCACATGCGCAGGCAACCACTGGCTAACGTCACAATGACGTCAGCTGGCACGTGCCGCGTACGCGCCAGTGGTTGCCTCATGCGTGCCGCACATGCGCGTGCGGTTACCGTGTGTGTGCAATGCACGCACCTGCAGTTTCCCCTACTCGTGCATGCCAGCAAATTATGGGTGCTCAACACGTGGCCCTCCCTGTCGATTCACAAGGAGGGCAGTTGCTGCTCACCCTTCACTTCCTTACCTGTGATCGTCTCAAGAATTAGTTCCCTGATATAGCTTGTCACGTCCTCGTGACCATGGTAGAGAAACTTCACCCCTATCTCGTCGACGTGCAATAGCTTAAGGAATTTCCACTGGCAGAAGTCATTTTCTTTGAAGGAGCACCTCATTAGGCTATGTTGGTTGATGGAATTGGACCACCTGCGCCTTTTAGACAGCGGTTTGATTTGGTTGACAAAATTGAACACAGCTGATTGTTGGTTCTTTATGAGCCAACAGGCGAACTGGTTGGAGAAAAAGGATATGAGACGGTACGTATAAGGCTACTCTAACACCAGCAGCTTTGCTAGGGAAGCTAAACAATTGAACAAAAGGAGGAGACATTAGGAAGCATTCGACTCCAAAATCAAAATAAAATGCTATAACAAGATGAGATGCAACAATGCCAAAAATTTCTCAACTTCAACAATTTCAAAGTACATGACGCGGGCATACACTGATCTCTTCTACCAACCATACCAAGAAAATTAGGCAATCGATATTGTTGACCTTAAATTGAAGATAAGGGCCTCCGAACATGCTTTCTTGAAAGTCTATAAATACAATAGGCACTCGTAAACACAGAAAAATCCTAGCTTTTCATGATCCTTCTCGCAAAAATAAATAATAATAATAATAATAATAATAATAATAATAATAATAATAATAATAATAATAATAATAATAATAATAATAATAAATGTCATGATTGTTGGGCCGGTTATTCGCATTGCATGCGCTTATTAGCTTTTGAAAGAGTTTCAGTGTTACACCTTTGGTTAGGACTATTTTACAAATGAATCAATAGAATAAAATGAAATTAAAAAACAACAATAAAAGTAGACCATAACCCCAAAATTTTTGTGGGAAAAAATACGTGCTTAGGTTTTTCTTCGCCAAGGAAAATGAATGTATGAATTATTTATTCACATCTGATAATTCTAATTAAATTTATTGATGATAATTAAGATTTAATGTATTCTTTCTAAAATTTGTTGGGCCATGCATCTTACTTGTTTCAGTTGGAAATCCAGTTGATGATTGGTAATAAACGAAAAGGCCGCACCGACTTCAAGGTAGGACTTCAGCCAGTGTCCTGTGAACACTAATTTTAAACTTTTGAAAATTGGAACAGGTCTCCGATTAAACAACCTGATCTTGGATCCAGGTTCCAAATCCGATGTATATTGTAACTATTTTTGTTTCTCTGAGGGCACTGCAAGGGATACATAGAACAAAAGAAGAAGAAGACAATCTGACGAAGAGGATACCTCAGTGTATGTCCGCAACATGTTTGGATCTACAGTGCAATTTGGTTGTTATTTAAGTTTCAGGTTGTGTTACTGAAAACAGCCATCTCCATGTGCAAAAGAAAAAATAGGTTTTGCAGATTGATCCAACCAAAATTATAGGTTTTGCAATATGACTTCACTGTTACGTTTTGTGAGTCAATTTGGTTGTTATTTAAGTTTCAGGTCGTGTTACTGAAAACAGCCATTGATATTATCTCCATGGAAAAAGGAAAAATAGGTTTTGCAGATTGATCCAAAAAGGAACGCAACAACTTCGTTACTTTGAATATACCTGACATCAACGAGATGAATGGAAGGGTGTACATTTTTGGTTCGATCTTTTCATTGGTTCTTTTGTTGACATTGTCAAGTTTTGGCTTGAGACTTCTAATGGATGGTTGATTGGGGCCAATGATGTGAAGACTAGAGGAGCTGGATCAAGTTTTAGTGATGAGAGGGACGGAGGTAGAGAGTAAAAACAGGTTGCAATGGCTATCGCTGTGAAAGGGATTGATGTAGAGAGCAAGACAGGTTAGGAGATGATGATCCAAGCAAGGAAAGCGGCTCTGCCCATTCGGGTGACAAGGATAACTCGAGCAATCATTTTGTGGACTGTGATCAAGATTTAGATGACAATGAGCAGGAGCACAATAGCAAGAACCAAGACAACTGTGCAAGGAAGCTGGGTCTTAGCCATCTTAGGCCTAAATAATGCAGGCCAAGCAAATGGCTGGACAAGGTAAACATTTATAAAATCGGTTTTATTTGTTTGCTTTTTGTATTTTCCTCTTTGTATTTCTTTTTTTCTTTTTATAGATGTTGAAGTAAACACGGTATGAGAAAAGAAAAAATTTCTATTCTACTGACTCTTGTAACTACATAATTTTGTTCATGCAATTTACTGATTCATTCACATTACAAGTTTGTCGTGGAAAACAATTGTCTTATGATTATGTGGAACTTTCCTTGAGAAACTTCTGATCTTAGCTATTTGTGCAGGATTCATAAGAGCCATTAAGGAGATAGTTCTAGCCTGTGCTGTTTATGCAAACGGGTTCTTTGTTGTAGCAAAGATGGCATTCTAGAACCACATATGTTGAATCAAGAACGCCTTGACACCCTTTCATGTGTGTTGCGAAAGATCATACGCTTATATATTTTTTAGGGTAGTCGATATTTTGACCTTCAGGAGAGCTCGAAATTGGACTGGGAGCTAATGTCCGGCGATCATATTGATGTGCCAAGTGCTCATTTTAGAAGCACGTCGAGACAGTCAATTTTGAGGCTCCAAACAACTTTTTTGTCTGGAATAACATTCAAAGTGCACTTCTAAATCTTTTTTCCTAATGAATACAATTCATGAACTTGTCACTTAAAGAGATTTGTTTGTAATTTATAGTTATGGACTGCTTGTGTTTTCAATTGAAATTAGATCAATTGCATATACTGGACAATGAGCTGTGGCAGCAACGAAAAGAACATGATAAAATGTAAGCAAACTAATGTGTGATCAATACATATCATAGAGGTACAAAGATCCATGGCAACAAACATAAACAAACAGAATCCCAAGAGACATCTCATAATAAACAAACATTCTAATAAATTCTAATTAAAGATATGCTGAGACAAACGATGGATCAATGATACTAAAATCTTCAGGGGCTTGTGGCTGGAGGTGGGGTGAGGAAAGGAATAGAGGGGATTTTAGGGAGAGAAGTAGGGATGCTTGGCATCGGCGGCAAGTTGGTCGGCATGGCCGGCAAGCTCGGAAGTGGTGGCAAAGTAGTCTTGGGCAATGTTGGCTGGGTTGCAGGCAGCGTCGGCAATGTGGGTTGAGGTAGGGTCGTTGGGATGGTGGGCATGGGCGGCATGGCGACTTTGGGCAATGTTGGCATGGCAGGCAAAGGAGGTAGAGACCCTGGTTTTGGTATAGTTGGTATGGTGGGAAGAGTCGGTATGGATGGAATGGTTGCTTGTAGCAGATGACGAGCTCCGAAGCTCATATTCATGCTAGAGAAAATTACGGCAATGAAGAGGACAAAGCTTTTTGAGGAAGGAGCCATATTGGTAAAGTGGGCAATGGATGTTATGTTGTGATAAGCTCAGGGACTTGAAATTGATGAGCTGAGAGGAAGGGGATTAGAGTTTATATAGCAAGAAATGTCAGGTATAATCAGGGTTGTGATGATAAGTTGGTGACTTGCCGTTGGGCACGGTTGGGAAATAATTAGAAGATGATGTCTTGATTGGTTCTTTAGTTAGTTCACCTCCTCTTGTCAATCTTCCACCGGCATAAAGAAAGGTCAAACCTGCTTGTTGCTGTTTGACCTGCCAGATGGCATTATGTTCATGAAGTCAAGCTTCATTCGAATCTTTGTCTTAATGGTAGGTGACTAATAAACAACTTAGTTTTCGGGAATAATTAAGTAAATAAATTACTTCCTCGTAAGTTGGGCGGTTATTGCGGTATGAACTCGATTCTTGATTTTTATTCTTGATTTTTGAACATATGGAGCTAGCGATCCATGGGTTGTGTTGTGTGGTCCTCCATACTTTGTAGATTATATTAATCTTAATATTTCAAATATGAGTTTTTATTTGGTGAATTACAGTCTTTTGTAGGGATGAGCTTGGGATGTGAGGATTTGCCTTGACAAAATAGGGTGTGAGGCGGATCGGAATAGAGATATCTTTTGTTATGATGTTGGATTTAAGTAATATAATATATTTTGCATAATTTAATTTCATGAATAGATAATATGAAATGAATAGTATCAGAATACCTAAAACGTTATCGAAGTGAAAATTACATGGAATAAAGTGAATCGATTAATGTATAGTTAGTTAATCATGATTATAATATCCATTAATGAATCCTCTTTATTACACTGTAGCAAAATTGAGATGAACGTTGGTTACTATTACTTTGCTTCACGGTGATTTATATCAATGCAGCGCATGTTTCTCAATAGCAAAAAAAAAAAAAAAAAAAAAAAAAAAAAAATCTCTTCTGCCTAATTACTTGGGCTATATCATTGACATTGATAAGAGTATGACATCCTTCCATTCATACAGCAATCAATACATACTTATACATAATCAACCATGCCATCATATGTTCTTATGATATATTAAAGATATATTAATGATGCAACCGATATAATTGCGATGATTTAAATTACAGATTCATCATTCATACAAAACTGCCCAAGACCGTCAATAAGCTCAGCTACTTTCATATTCTCATCTTCACTTTACTTACATGAATAAAAAAAATAAAACTAAAAATGCGCACTTGTCATGATCTAGTAGTGCAGGAAATCGTAGATGAGGACATCATCTAAGACATCCACATAGTAGCACTCCACAGCTAGAAATTCAAATGAACAGCTCAAGGTACGAGAAATGAATTCAGGAAAATAGCTATCGGGAACTATTCACTTAGCATCGTGTAATAATATTAATGAATTGTGGTTTTGTCCTAGATGAACCTCGGTGGTTTTATCTTAATTTAAAACGTGTCTCCCCCTACCAATGTACGCGATCCATTGAATCATGCGAAACTCACGTAAGACTCCCATGATCCAACGAGTCATATGCATATATTATAACCCAACGTTTTCAAAGATTAAATAAATTGGTAATTATTTAGATTACCCGTGACTAGTATATGTTAACTGAATATACAATATAAATTGAAAAAGCATATTAGAGGGTTCGAGTTAGTAAGTGTAGCTGGGCTGGCGCCCCATTCTAATGGCGTAAATCCGCCCCAATAATGGCCATCTCAGCATTTATCACCGTTCCTCCATTTGGTAGAAATAGCAGAACAAAACCTCATCAGCAAAGCAGAACTTTTGCCTCTATTTGAGGTCGCGATGGTCATCATTATTTTAGCTATTTTTAAGCGATTAATGGTTGTTACCAAACATTTATTTCTTAACATGACCATTTGTAATTTCCACACTCAGGGCCTCTGATGAATTTAATTTTTCTTTTTACTCTAGGCGCGATGCTAATTCCATAATTAATTTTTGGTGACGTAAAAACAAATTAAATTTCGTAATCTAAATTTAAAATACAACTTACGTTGATGTACCAGACTTTATGTTCCTACATGTCATGATAAGAAATGCTCATCACATTTTATGTCTAATATGTTGAAAATTTTGGCCCCCTCCCTTTGTTAGAATTCTGGCTCCGTCACAGGAGTACCGTGTTTGTGTCTAGATTGTAGCTAGAATTACGGTAGTACATGACACCTTTTTAAGGTGCACTTCTATCTGCATCTCTTCCCCTGACAAATAAGGCCTCATGAACTTTTTCGCTTGAATGATATCGATTCAATATACATGACGCAATAATGAGCTGAGATAGCAACGAGAAGAACATAATAAAATGTAAGCAAAGTAACGTATGATCAATACACATCATAGTGATGGAAAGATACATGGCAACAAACATTGAATAACAAACAGAATCCCAACAGACATCCCAATCAACAAACATGCTGATAAATTCTAATCAAAAACACGCCGAGGCACCCGATCGATCAATGGTAAAAGAAATCTTCATGGGGTTGTGGCTGGAGGCGGTGTGAGGAAAGGAATAGAGGGGATTTTAGGGAGAGAAGTCGGGATGCTTGGCATCGGTGGCAAGGTGGTTGGCACGGTTGGCAAACTTGGAAGCGGTGGCAAAGTAGTCTTGGGCAAAGTTGGCTGGGTGGAGGGCAGCGTCGGCAATGTGGGCTGAGGCATGGCAGGCATGGGCGGCAGGACAACCTTAGGCAGTGTAGGCATGGCAGGTAGTGGAGGTAGTGACCCTGATTTCGGTAAACTGGGTATGGTGGGAAGAGTCGGTATGGATGGAATGGTTGCTCGTAGTAAATTACGAGCTCCAAAACTCATTTTCATGCTTGAGAAAATTAGGGTCATGAAGAGGACAAAACTCTTTGAGGAAGAAGCCATATTGGTACGTGGGCACTAGATATTATGGGGAAAATTATTCAAAAAGTCCTAAATCTATTGCACTTTTGTCAATTCAGTCCTAAACCTTTTAATTTTGCCAATTGAGTCATAAACCTTTTCACTTCTTGCTAATTCAATCCATCCGGTCAATTTTGGCCAGAAAATGTTGACGTGGACGCCGGCGATGCCACATAGGATTGCCGGAGCTAAGGTGGACAATTTTTAATAATTTTTTGAATTATTGTTTTTTGAATTATTTTTTCTATTTTTCCCTTTTTTCTTTTTTCTTTTTTTCTTTTTTTTGGCTTTCTTGGCCTTTTCCGGTGGCCGACCACCAGCCACAGGCGACAGCCGGCCACCGACCACGGCCAGCTAGCTGGCCTCACCCGCCATAGGCGAGGCCCGCCGGCCGATCCACTTCATCAATTTCTCCGAGCAACGCGTAGACAACAACCACCTCCGGGATGGCGGCATTCACCCTCTCCCTCGACCCTTGCTCGGTTCCTCGGCACTTCCCTCCGTTGTCCTCGTCCCCATCTCCATCTTCGCTCACTCGCTAGCCTCATTTTCGCTTCCCTTGCGAGTGTCCAAAGCCGGCCGCCGTCTCCTTCTCCTCTTCCCCGCAAGGTCTGGTTTCGTCGCCGCTTTGAACCTTCAAGATCCTTTATTTACTCTTTCTCTTCTTTGGGTCACTTCAATTTGCACCTACCTGAATTGTCGACGAGCGATGATGATGATTTTGCATTGAGCAGACGGCGACATCTCGCTCGTCGCCCGGCCGGGGGCAGGGCCAGCCTCACTAGATTTGGTTTGGGCAAGCCCCGCGAGGGCTCCCGCGCCGGTGTCGCCGTCGCCTAGCCGACGCTCAATGAGGCCACCCTAGCCTGGGTGAGGGCTCCCCTAGCCGGGGCTCCTCCTCGCCCGGCCGGGCCTCGCCTGTGGTGGGCGAGGCCAGCCAGCTGGCCATGGCTGGTGGCCGGCCGTTGCCTGTGGCCGGTGACTGGCCACTAGAAAAGGCCAACAAAGCCCAAAAAAGAAGAAGGGAAAAACATAAAAGATAATTCAAAAAATTCAAAAATTATTTAAAAATTGTCCACATCAGCTCAACGGTCCTATGTGGCACCGCTGGCGTCCACGTTAGCATTTTCCAACCAAAATTGGCCAGATTGACTGAATTGGCAAGAAATGAAAAGGTTTAGAACTCAATTGGCAAAGTTAAAAGGTTTAGGATTGAATTGGCAAAAGTACAATAGGTTTATGACTTTTTGGACAATTTTCCCTATATTATGTTGTGATAGACTCAAGGACTTCAAATTGATGAGCTGAGAGGAAGGTGATTGGAGTTTATATAGCAAGAAACGCTGGCTAGAATTAGGGTTGTGATGGTAAATTGGTGACTTGCCTTAGGGTACGGCTGGGAAAGAATAGAAAGATCATCACTTCATTGGTTCCTTAGTTAGTTCACCTCCTCATGTCAATCTTCCACCGGCATAAAGAAAGGTCAAACCTGTTTGTTGCTGTTTGACCGGCCAGATGTGTTCATGACGTCAAGCTTCATTCGAATCTTTGTCTTAATGGAAGGTGACTGATAAACCACTTTGTTTTGAATATAATGAAGTCAACACATTGCTTCCGCTTTAAGTAAAGTGATATTTAGGGTATCAACTAGCTTCTTGATTTTTGAACATATGGAGCTAGGGTTTTCATGTGTGGTGTCGAGGGGTCCACCGTACTTTGCGGTTCGTTAGTCCTAATTTTTATTAGCAGTTATTTGACATTTACCGGAACTTATTAAAATTTGCCGGTATGGGGAAAAAATCCGTATATAAGGAATGTAGACTTGTTAGTGTATACTTAGCCAAAAAAAAATTTAAAGAAAATTTCAAAATATTCTTTGTGCTTGTTTTACTTTGCCTTAAAACTTGAAATATAATTCTACTTTAAACGGATTATGAAAAAAAATATATTAGTCAAGATTTATGTCTTGTGAAATTCTCTGACGTTTTACTCTAGAAAAAAGCAAGGTGCGTCTGATACAAGATTCTGGTTAAGCAAATAAAATCCATCCAGACATGTCCACATATGAATTTTTCCCATCGAGATTAGAAGATTGTGAAAGTTTTAGAAATTTCAAAGTTCTCTCTGGTCTGCGGACTCACAGGATTGATGAAAAAGCAGACAAAAATCATCCGCTAATCTTCATTTATACAAATTGGTTCCAAGGTCATCAATCTGCTCATTGCTGTCAACTAAACACCAAGCTTCTTTGGCACATTTAGATAAAAAGGCGGATGACGTATGCCAATCCACTTTCAGACTCCTCTGTTTCTGACTATATTCCATGCCTCTGCAATGCTGATTTTTCCTGCCGCTAGTCATAAACAAAACATTTCTGTTAGGGTATATTTTTGTTTCTATTGAATTGAATCTTCTTATCTCAATTTCCTTTCGTAATAACCCAACGTTTTCTAAAATCTAAGAAGATTAAAGTAATCGGTAATTATTAAGTACTTATGATTAGTGGATATAACCGAATAAACTGTAAGAGTTTTCCTAATATGGACTACATTAATTGATATTGTAATTTACTGTTTTTACAGTTACCGTAAAACAGGGTTGGTCTAAGGTGAGATAGAAGGTTTCTTAATTAGTCTAATATGGGCTGGCTAGTGTGAGCCGAGTTGAGCTTGGCCCGTAGTGAGGGGGACTGGCTGGAAACTCTATAAATAGTGCTCAAGTCTCTCATCTAACCCTAATTCTCACATGTATCCTCACTTAAGGGGCGTTTACCTAACGCTAAACGTGAGGGGGGCCACCTCATTGAGCCAGTGATACGAAGGGCAATAGAGGAGAAGGACTTGCGCGTGGAATATTGTGTTTTCGCTTCTGCTTCAAGAACAGTGGATCCCCTTTGATGAGTGGGTAATCCATTTTCTGCTACCGCTTTATATTCGATGGATCCCAAAAAAAAGGTGCGTTAATCTTTCTACCCAATTATGCATGTTCTTGTTCTAGTTATGGAGATTTTGGGGTTGCGCAATTTACGTCCAACATGTGGTATCGAGCAACCATAACCCTAGAACTTGAACGCATAAAGTTTTTGTCATAATTTGTGATTTTTGAGATTTTTTGTTCAATAAAAATAAAATTAAATCACAAATTTGGACTGGGCTCGACAAGACGAGCAAGACGGTCGGTGGCGCATCGCCAGGGGAAGCCTCACGCGCCCCCACGCGCCGCCAGGGCGTCGGAGACGCGCCCCACGCGCGGTCACGCGCTCCCACGCGCGGGGTGCGGCTCGCGCGTGTGCTCCACGTGCCACGCACTCAAGCGGTGCGTGGCCGGCGGCGTTAGATTCATATGGCCGCCCTCTATCTTGTGGTGTATTTATTTTGCATGTTTGATAATTTTATGCATGTGAAAATACATACGAAACCCTAAATACGTGTATTTTTAGTGTATTTTTGCGTATTTTTCTTATATTTTCTATGATTTTGGAAATATAAGTGTTGGGTTACAGATATGTTATCACATAAACATTATAATGGTGTGATTCATTAATAAAAATTAAACTTTATTGTGAACTGAAGCTAGCTTAATGAGATACAATCATTATTGAATAGTAATTGAGCTATGTATTAAGCTGATGAGAAACAGTAAAGGTTATGAAACTTTTGTTACTCAAGCATACTACTTGATACGCTGGTAATCTTTGAATGATAGACGTCTTAAGAATTTGTGACCAAACTGATTGTAATGATTAACATATCTGCTATATATGGGTAATGCATGTCGGTTAAGTTACTGCATATTGTACATAAATTCATCTGGTCACTTGTTAATGTCTATCAAGTTGAATATTTTTATGGTTAAGGAGTATGACAATATTTATGCAGAGCAATAGTATCTACTGTTATAGTTTAGATATTTAATTCAGTGGTTTGATTCAATTTATAGGTTCTTGGTTAAAGTAATGATATTTGTTACCTAAAATTGATTAATAAATTAGTTATTGGCATTGGAGTCATTTTTGCCTTATGAACTCATGAGTGAAAATGGATCAGCTGTCAAGCTTGTCGATTTGGTTTACCCTATATTACTATTGATGTTAATTTGTGAGAGATATTTTAGATCAATATTCTTTTTATGTTGTCCTGGTAATATGTAATTAGGGTGCATAAGAGATGTTTTATTCTTTGTTATGAGAAGTTTCTTGTGTTACTGTGATCAATGATCTCATTGGAATCTGTCTTTCAGGTTTGCTGTATATATATATATATGATTAATTTTTATTAATGAATAAAGCAATGTAATTAGCATGATATGTGATTTTGGTGATATGTTGCCCCTATCACTAAAGTTAAAATCACATGTATATGGTATATGTGAGGAGTAAAGTTTATATTCCTGGTATGAGAGAATTTCAATAATTCAATTAAGTAGTGACCGCCAAAGTGGCACGCTTGATTGGGTTTAAGAAATTTCGGTTTCGTATGATGATTGGGATGTCTCCTGGTCTAATGCGTAGTCATACTCCCAAAGGAAGTGATTGCATATTAGTTCATAGAGAGATAGATGATAGTATGATGGAGGAGTGACTGATTCTAGTGATTCATATGCTCAAAGGTGATGAATTCACGAAGAATTGGAATATATTCTCATAACTGCTATCATGTGGAGAGTGTACAACTGCATGTCATATATTCTGCCCAAATGTGATTATATGATTATGCGTGTAACTCTCTGGATGTGTACTTATATGTCAAGTTACACAGTACTCATATGATGCTAATTATATACATTGCTTGGTTTTCAGTCACCTTTTCTGTAATTAATAACTTCATTATTATTGAGGTTTTTACTGCTTCAAATTTTAAGTTGTATACATATGATTTGTTGCTTGAGAAAAGAGCAATTGAATTTTGCTTACTATCCATAAAGCGTTCCATTCGGAACACTTGAAAAGAGGTTTGCTGTGGACTGCACCGCTATAAGATGATTGAAGCCTTAGTTGCTTGAAATTATGTCTTATCGATATTGAAATTAGGACATATCTGCAAAAATTGTGTTTAAGTCCTAATGACATATACATCTCGTATATGGTTAAAAGGTTGTTTCCGAAAGTTTTCTATTTAAGGAAAATGACCGAGATAAAGGTCTTAAAAGGTTATCAGGCTTAACAGTGGCTGTGAGTATTTTGGCAAGTATGACAATGCGAAATAGTTTAAAGGGTCATTTGTCAAATACTTGGTAGATTCTGGTGGTGGTAATTTAATTAATATGCCTAAAAATTTTGACAAAAGATTCACTCGAAATTATTTTGTATCTTACTTAGATTGCTCAAAAATGTATTGATTTTAAGACCCTAAAGAAGATACAAGAATTATGGAATCACATACTCTAAAATTTCTAAAGATTGATGTAATTGTAGAGGATAATTGCTCTCAAACTATTAAAAATAATAGTATGATGGATGTTACTATGTTTTTGTTTTTACCTATACAGATATTTATGGAATCTCCTGTACCATAGACTAAACTTGTTGAGGTTCAAGGTACTATTATTGATATAGTTTATAATGAAATTTCTTAAACCTCTCAAGTGCAGAATGAAGTGATCACAGTTTTATTAAGGAGATTTGTTAGGGAAAGACGATAAGTTATATCATCATACTATATAGTCTATTTGTGAAAACATGATTACAATATCTACTACATGGTTGTTTTAGCAACTTATATAAATGTCGTTTCTTGTTCTCAATTAAGTATGTGATTAAATGTCATAAAAAAAATAATAATTTTTTCACTATGAAAGAGGGATGGATTGTTTATAGTGAAGAAATAATTATTTCTTTAAATATTCTTTCAGAGTGAACGTGGCATTAATAATTTATTTTGATATAAAATTACGTCAAATAGATACAAAATCTATATTATACAACTGGATGATTTTGCAGCAAATTCAAGTAAACTTGTGTGTTGTTATTTTGTTCAATTGGGAACAAAGTAATTCAATATACTGCAACGTTAGTGGGAGGAAATTTATTTTTTCTCATACTTTATGTATATAGTATTTTGCTTACAAGTTGTGACCTTAAGACATCTTATATCCTTTGTACCGAGGTCATAAGAATTGTTTTTGCGATATTATATTAGATTTTCTTGGAGAACATTTGCTGATTGTATATTGGAAATATTCAATATACATTATTGCAAACCAGGAATTGCTTCTGTTGTTAAGGGTGATGGACTAAATCTATCACATTGTCCTTATTTAGATATTGAGAAAATCTAATTAAATGGTGTACATTGTGTCGGTGCACTTAAAAATATAATGTATACTCGAATTTGCACTAGACTAAATGTTGTCTTTGTGACGGGACTTTTAGGCAAATATCGATCAAATACAGGACATGATCACTGGGTTATTGTCAAGAAGGTTTTAAGATACTTAAAGAAGATACGAGATTATATGCTAATTTACAGACATGTTTAATCCTTGCAAAGTGAGTAAGGTATTCATATGTTAACTTTATAATATCAATAACAAGATACAGATTTATGTTAGTAGGAAGTGCAATAAATAAATTTCTATGTTATCTTCTACTATGTATGCAATGTTAGTAACATTCTTTTAGGTTGTTACTTGAGCTATTAGACTCCAGAACCTCATGACAGAGTTGATCATTTTAACTTTATGGATAGACTCATATGGTTGTATTGAGATAACAAATTTGTAGTATTATTTATTTACTACAGAGGTCTCAAGGGGTCTAAATATATGATGTTCAAATATTTTTTTTGACCATAAAGAAATGGTACAAAAATGTGACTTATAATATAACATATTTTCACAGATGATGTGGTTGCAGATCCACTAACTAAAGGCCTACGCCCATGTGTATTTGAGTGACATGTCATTAGCATAGGCCTAAGAGTATCTTCAGATACTGTTGTTTAGTGGGAGCTATTTTGGCTTTACTCTAATAAAGGTTTCATTTGTGTTCGTTACACTTTGTAACGGTTTGATATGTATCAACTTTTGCATTCAATAAAATATTTTGAATGTGTTGTTATTATGTTGAATACATATTGATAAAGTCTCAAGGGATTGTATAAACCTTGAGTGAAGGCTAGGGGCATTCGGACATCTAGTTATTAGCCTTATGCATATGTCTTGTGATACATAAAGAAATGTTAACCATAAGGACAAGACATATGTGGGTTCATTGGAACCATAAAGCATTCTCTTGTGGCACAAATTTTTGTGACACTTAAGGTAAGATAATGGTGACTGACAAATGTGATCTTTCTATTAGAGATGTTATCCATTTGACACACTACCATATTGAATCCATATCAATAAAGTTGAGAACATTCGTGACCATGGAAGGCTCTGTGTGTATACATGCAGTTACCGCCATGATTTGGTGTTTAAAATAATATGGGATAGGATTGACTATTAAGAATTATCTCTAGACCAAATGTGCGCACATACAGTACGATTTCAATTAATATAGTCCAAGTGGGAGAATGTAAGAGTTTTCTTAATGTGGACTACATTAATTGATATTGTAATTTACTGTTTTTACGGTTACCGTAAAACAGGGTTGGTCTAAGGTGAGATAAAATGTTTCTTAATTCGTCTAATATGGGACTGGCTGGTGTGGGCCAAATTGAGCCTAGCCCGTAATGAGGGGGCCTGCGTGGAAACTCTATAAATAGTACTCAAGTCTCTTCTCTAACCTTAATTCTCATATGTATCCTCACATAAGGAGCATTTACCTAACGCTAAAGGTGAAGGGGCCGCCTCATTGAGCTAGTGATACAGAGGATAATAGAGGAGAAAGACTTGCGCGTGGAACATTGTGTTTCCGCTTCCGCTTCAAGAACAGTGGATCCCCTTGATGAGTGGGTAATCCATTTTATGCTTCCGCTTTATATTCGATGGATCCCAAAAAAAAAGGCGCGTTAATCTTTCTACTCAATTATGCATGTTCTTGTTCTAGTTATGGAGATCTTGGGGTTGTGTTAAGAACACATATCACCAGAGAGCAGATGGTGCTAGTATAGCAGATGGTGCTGCTGAGACTATTGCTGATATTAGAACAGAGGATGCTGCGAAGGCTGATAAAGCAAGAAGAAAATCAGTAGAAATGAATGGCTAAGATAAAGAGTAATGAAGTTGATGATCAACGATGGAAAAGCAGTCAAAGAGGGTAAACAAGGATTGCGGATTCGGATCGGATTACATCTATGAAGATACATGAAGTCGTTGGTTAGTTATAAAGTAAAAACAGAAGTTAGTTGTTTCTGTTAAGTCTTCACCTTCCTAAATAAGGAAAGGTATATAGCTTCGTAAAGAGAGAGAGAAAGAAGTAAGGATAACAGTCATCATTCTTGAGAGATTCATTCTTTCGTTTACTGCAGAAAGCTAAGAGAGAAAGAGTGATGAGAGTATAGAGAGCTTTTCTTTCAATTGATGTAAAGATCTTGAAGTACATTGAGATCAAATACAAAAGAGTATATACAGAGATTTTCATTGATCAATCTCGATCCCTACATCTATACTTTCCTATTTCTGTGTTCTTCAATTCTTCTGTAACAGAAGCTTCGGCATTGTTGAATCTTCTGTATGATTGCATCATCTTCACAGGTTGCGCAATTTGCGTCCAACATAAACAACATTTACATTTTGTAAAAGCAGATTAGAAGGGACGGAATTGGCGGATGTAGCTGGGCTAGCACCCCGTGTTAGTGCAGGTAAATCCGCCCCAAATGACGCAAGGCCCTGTGGAGCATGGTTTTTTCTCTTTCATATAGAGGGCATGAAGGGGCGACCAGCTCAATTACACCTTAGACATGATCATATTACTAATTAGTTTAACCATTTGGCAAAGCATGTTTCCCCTTCAATTGAATGAGACTGATTAAATAATTGGCCAAACAAAAGATCGATTGATGTGCAGCTCGTTAATGAGCAAAGTAGTCACTAATCAATCAGTACAAGGGTACACGAGAAAACGTATTCTCATATCATATCAAATCATTAATAAATAACATGAACAACCAATACAATCCACAGTACATGCTTGCAAATATTCTCCAACGACGAAAGGGACACTCCGACAAATTGAAAATACAACGAGATGTAACTACGCAAGTTTCTAATTCTCTTAAGGGCTGGTTGCTGGAGGTGGAGTGAGGAAAGGGATGGAAGGAATTTTAGGAAGAGAAGTAGGAATGCTCGGCAATGGTGGCAAGGTTAGCTTCGGGACAGCAGTTGGCACGGTCGGCATGGTTGGAAGTGGCGGCAGAGCGGTCGTGGGCAGCGTTGGCTGGGTGGTGGGCAGCGTTGGTAGTGTGGGCTGAGGCAAGGTGGTTGGGATGGTGGGCACAGGTGGCACGGCAACCTTTGGCAATGTCGGCAAGGTCGGTAGCGGCAAAGATGTCGGATTCGGCAAAGTAGGTATGGTGGGCAGAGATGGTATTGATGGTATAGTTGTTTGTAATAGATGGCGAGCTCCGAAACTCATGTTCATGGACAAGAAAATTAGGGCAACAACCAGTACGACGCTCGTTAAGTCATATTGATAAATGGAGAATGAATTTTATGTTGCGTTAGGCTCGAGTACTTGAAATTGATGAGCTGAGAGGCAAGAGACTGGAGTTTATAAAGCAAGAGATGTCGTGTAACTTACAAAACAAACCAGATGTCTAGAATTCGGATTGTCTTGATGAGTTGGTGACGGGCCTTTGGGTATAGTTAGGGAAAAAAACAGAAGACGATCTCTCTGTTGCTACTCGGTTAGCTCACCTCCTCTGATCAATCTCCCACCGGCGAAAGAAGAAGGTCCAAAATTGTTCTCTTATTCTTCGTTTTGATTGGTGATGGTCAAAATTTGTTCTTCTGTCTTGCCAGATCAGCCAGATGACAACAGTGCTTGCAGGATCAAGATTATTGGAGCGTTGTCCTTTTATATATTAGCCTGATGGAAGCCTAAATGACAAATATTTAATAGTCACAGGATCACTAGAAAACATTAAATATTTTACGTGGGATGTTTCGATTGTAAAACTAAGGAAAATAGTACATACGAGATGAAATGCAAGGCATGTTGACTTTAGAAAAGTACATAATGAATCATTTTTAAGTAACATAGAAATCAATAACTAGCTATTTGATTTGAATCTAATAGGGCTAGCCAAAGCCCTTTCGGGCCAAAAGGCAAAGGGCAGTTTTGGGCAGGCAATTCCCTTCTTCAGCCTGTTTGGCTCATCTTGGCCTGCCCAATTCTTCATAGGCAAGATCATTGGTACAAAATAAATTTAATGTTTTCTAATCACAAGTATAGATAAGATTGGATTAGAAATCTTGGGAATATTCTTCGCATCGTAGAAAATCCCATCATATGTTTAGTATAATTTAGGAAAAGATTGGAAATCTTTGAAAATTCCACGATACACTAAAGACTACACCGATCCTTTTTCTGTTTTTTCACTCTACATTTGGATGAGGGATATAACACTTTGCATAGCATCCGTTGATGGTTAAGTTGCCCCTCCTCCATGATGATACTGCCTTCATCTTAGGATTTGCGCTACCCACTCGAGTTGGATGGAGAAAATTCTGAGCCTTGAAGAATTTCCTGATGCTTCGCCACATTGCCTTGGAAGAGTCCATAATATTTTAAAGAAAGTGGACAGGACTTCAATCGGTTGCAGTGTGGAATTCCTTTTGAGTTGCACGAATGACATTTCTGAGATGGGCCCTTCTTCACAACGCTGTCATTGCTGAAGAGCCGTCACTTTAGCTACGAAAATGAAATTCTCTTGGCTATTCCTCAACCTTGTTTTATGAAAAACAGTTCTGAGGGGCTTGATTGTGCATAGACATTTTAAAGGTAAAAAAAAATCATGCATTAATATCTTTTCCAAGGTTGTACTTCTCAAAATAAAACGGAGGCGAACGTGGTTGGCCGTAGATGTCTAATGGCCTAAGTTCAGGGATGTAGACCGGATGTCTTCGTACATGCCGTGCTAGCAGGTCCAGAGAATCAAAGAATCTTGCACCGATGAAATCTCTTGCTTTAACGATGGAAGAAATGTTTGCATAAGTAAGTCCGCACATTATCTATAACCTCTTTATGTACTTGGGCTTCACAATCTTTAAATGGCAGAAGACGAGAGAGAAGATACCAGTTGTGCGATAAGTTTTATTATCTACACCTCTTAGATATGTAATGCAGATCCCCGTAGCAATGCTGCGGGCTAGTGGCTAGAAAGATGGAAGTGGAACTGTTCACTGCCTGTCTATATGGACTTTCATACTTTGAACCTAAGGCTAACACTATATTTATAACGTACTATTCTTGCTTTTCCAGTCTGGTGGGGTTATTTACATGCACATTTAGAATTGCAAACTTTATTTTGGGAGGTTTGAGGACATTTCTTTGCTACCTTGAGTGATAATGAGATGGAATGTATTTTGAGGATAGATTAAAGTGTACAGGGTGGATATTGATGGATAAATGAAAATACAAGATAGAATGCGATCACAACTAAGGTATATAGGACACGTCACCAGTCGAGGATTAAAATCGGGATTGACGAAGTTCACCAGCAACCCTTACAAGACGAACCATTAGTCGATGATATAACAACTCGGGATAGAAGAAGCTCACCATCAAGGCCTACATGAAAACCACGACCCTAGAATACACCACTTCTCAGTTCATCACTAAGAAAGAATGTACCTTTTAATGATACAGAAACTAGGGATACGTGTTTGCTCGCATAGAGGCAAATCTTGTGTAGTCCCAATATTCAAAATTGACTAACTTATATTTGAGAATTTGCCTCTTTATATAGAGGAACAAATACATAGGAAATAGACTACACATTGAAGCTATGGGTTCTACCTGACAGTAATGACATAGGAACTAGAAAGCAATTAGAGACTTAGGAACTAGGAAAATGCATTAAAGCACTCAAAGACTTGAACTTTGACTCTTGGAACCTCCAAGACAAGTATGACTCATAAAACTATGACTAATGACATTTGACCAGATGCAGAGTAATTAAACTTTGATTCCAAATTCGTTCTCTAGCTTGGGCTACCCAATAGACACCTTGAAAGATCACCAAATGACAAAGGAAATCGTCTAGAATAGCTTTCGGTTGCTAGGTAGTTGATTAGTAATCTTAGGATCGACAACAAGCTTGTAAATCAACAACTAGGTAGTCAATTATTAATCATGAAATGGACAACTTGTCCACCTAATTGATCATTTTTCCGCATAATTGGCAACTTCAATCTTGAACCCAACTTATTAAGTTATAGTTGAAATGGGATTGCTTGTAGGAATAAGAATTAATTGATGAGATCTGAGTTGAGCTTGTGAGTTGATTAATAGTGCCTGATGCTCCCGCATCAATTTCCCTAGGTTGTTGATGATTTATCCTCAAATCTTGTTATGGTTGCGTTTCCAACAAACTAGATAAAATATTAGTTTCATACTAAAAAAAAATATCTTCAAATCATTTTGAAAAGATGAAAATATGTCAAATATATTTTGACAATTAATTAACACTTGGAGAGGGAATGTTTCGGGGCATATGAAATGAAAATGGCAAGTAATATATCTGACCACTATAATCATTCCCTCTTCATCTATAACCTCAGCATTTGCCTCAATAGATTTATGTGGGGATTCATCATCCATAATATCATAGTTGCTTGATGACATATGAATGATCATTATCTCTCCTTCTTCAATTTGTTCTACGATCTGGTATGACTCCTTCTATTCGGACTCTACATGGTATGAATCTTGTTGATCCTCTTGAAGTTCTGAGTCAATCTTCTCAATTTTCTGAATAGTGATAACCCGCTGGTTAGAACAACCACTTGTGCCCATATCTGTAACACTTGAAACACTTGCTATTTTCACCTTTTGATTTTTGTTGGAGCTCTTTAATGAACTAAAGGGGCTTTTCCTTTTCTTTGTACTATTTTGAAAAATTCTCAGCTTGATTAGAAGAAGTATCTTCGAAAAGATATGTACCTTTAGGCTTAATCGAAAATCTCTTGCCACTCTTTAGTTGTTTCTCTAGGGAGGTGAGGACTCTATCCATTTATCCAAATTCAAAGAGTTGCAAACGCGTTTGCAGTCGCTGCACTTATCTCGTAGGTCTTTTTCTTGAGCTATAGAAGACTCCGTGTTTGGTCCATGCCATTGACGACCAACCATTTCTCTTTTTTTGTTTTTTTTTTTAATGTAAGTATAAGATGAGATGCGAGATAGGTAATTGAAGGAATCACTCAAAACAAGTTCAACTTTGAGTTTTGATTCCAATTTAATGCGGGTGTTGGATGGGTAATAAAATGAATCACTTAAAACAAGTTCAACCTTGAGTTTTGATATCAATATGATGTGGGTGCAAATAGGGCGACGATGTCCCGAGTGGTAATAGGATAGAATGTGTTTTGATGATAGACCAGAGTGTATGGGGATGGATATCGATAGGTGAATGCAAATGCAAATGCAAGATATAATACAATCATAACCAAGGCATATCGGATGTGCTACCAATTGAGGGTCAAGATCAAGATTAATAAAGTTCACCACTAAGACTTACAGGACCAATCACCATCCAAGGATACACGACTTCAAGATAGGAAAAACTCACCACCAAAGCCTATAGGAAAATCACTAGATGAGGAATAGAATGTAAGGGTTGAGTTGATGAATCCTATGTGTGTTATCAACAAATGGTATAGGCTAAAATTGGCCGAAAGGATTATATTTACAAATTATTAAAAAGTTTATGACTATATTGACAAATCCTCAAAATATTTACCATTAATTGGCATAATTAAAAGATTTAGAACTAAATTAACAAATTGTCAGAAGATTTAAGACTAACTTGGCATAATTGAAAAGTTTATGATTGAATTAGCCGCCATACAATAAGTTCAAGAATTTTTGGACAACTTTCGTGAGGAAAACTTGTTTTCTTCTCTTCATACAACTCGATTGGCATTTCATTCCAATCCTCCAGCAAATAAGGAGCCCATGCAATTAGAACTGAAGAAAGTAGATCTTTATACATAGATAAAAACTGTTGTAAAATATGGCTTCGAAATGGGTTGAACAATGAAATTGGATCGAGTAAAACAACTCGGACTTTGAGGCGTGATATCACTATCTTTAAAGATTTATTTGCCCCACAACATTGCTAAGGTCACCGGCAAAAATCCTCCAAGATACAACAAAGTCTCGGATGAGAATATTAGATGGCAATTCTAGTATTTCTCTAGGGTCTCTAGAAAAACAATCGAAAATTTGGCTGCAGTTTTCAGAAAGAAGACTCGAAAAAATGATCACACTTTTTCTTTTCGAAAATTGACAAGTATATATATGAAAAGTCTTGCAACTCTTCGTGAAAATTGCCAAAGAATGAACAAACATGTTCTTTAGAAAATTGTTCGGATAAACAAATGCGACTCTTCGGAAGAAGTCGAAAACCGAACAATTGCAACCTTCAGAAAATTGCAAACCGAATAAGTAATTTTTCCAAAGGTTGTCTTGAAAAGACACAAATAAAATTCGAAATAATAGTTTTTTTTTTTAAATAGAATTTCGAATTTTCATTTTATATTTCATTTCCGAAAATTCTCAAGCAAATTAAAAGGCAACCTTTGAATTAAAAATAAAAAAATTAAATTAAATAAATAGCAAGGGATTAATGCTAATTAAACCGCGGGCACGCATGCGAGTACTAAGTGCACCAAAATCGCGCACCCACACGCGGGTATGGTGGGGTCTAGCCCCACCCAATCATTCATTTAACTACAAAAAGGAAATCCCGCATTTTTAAATTGACCAACTTGCTCCCACCTTTTCTATGTGGGACAAAGTAAAAAGCACTCATTTTGTTTTAATAAACAAAATTCCAACAAAAACATCATTCATGAGTTCCCATTTCTCATATTTGGTCACAAGCTTGTCAATTTTCCAAAGACATCCTAAAGAGACCAAGTTACCTACTCGGGATTATTTGGAATAGCATCCAAACGGAATCATTATTTTCAAATATGAACATTGGACATCCTAAGGCCATAACATCTTTAAGCTCCATATATTTCGCAAAAAATGAATGATCTGGAAAATATTTACTTAAAAATGATTATTTGTATCGTTTGAAAGAATAAGCTAATAAAAAATGTTTTACTATCAACAACGATTTATATCTTAATATTTCGCAGATGATGACATTTTGTTTATTCATTTTTGTAAGTAATATGAGCGATTATTTTAGGATTTTTTTCCAATTCATTCATTTTTCATAAAACAAATGGACCTTTAGCTTCGATTGTGGCCAACTTTAGCTTTGATTATGGCCAGAAGCATGTGGATCCATCGCCCCTTGTATCTAATCTGCCAAAAGGAAAATTGTGCTTCAACTGCCCTTTTTCTACATCAAGTATGTTAGAAATTCAGACATGAGGTAAAGCCAATTTTTTTTTTTTTTTTGGTGACTGGGGATCTGCCGGAGCCTACCCTTATTGGCTTATGCTGATTTGGGGTCTCACAGGGCTCCACGGTTGAGGCCCAATAGTGACTATACCTCGGGAAATATTGGCCCAGCAATCCACCGCCAGGGCCCCCCGCTTTAATTGCTAACAATGCAGGGTTTCGAACCCTTGACCTCCTTCACTACTGTGCTGCCCATGGGTGGGTGGGTAGTTAAAGCCAATTTGATATCATCTTGATGACCGAAACCATGAGATTTCCGGATGAAAGATGGGAGATGCGGCACCGTTCCCTCAGATGTCACAATCTTCCACCAGTTATGCAGGTGGAGCTACTGAGAGCATATCTTAAATCTAGCAACCTTTCTCGGTAATGGCGGAAGCAAGAATAACTATAACTCGCTTAGTGCCAATTATCTAACCATGAGAACGCCCTGGTTTCTCACTGATAATTATTTTCCTGCTCAGAGAAGGACAACATCAATACCGAAGGAAAAAAAATGCATATTGGAAAGCCAGAGTAATGAAGTGTGTATTCTCGAAAATTTGATATACAAGTGAGAACTCAGGGATCCAGCTATGGTCCCTTAAGGAATCAATGACCATCGCAATTGATGTAATCCATGTTTATTAAAAAATAAAAATAAAAAGCCTTTGGCTGTGATGGTTGCACAGAAGATAGGCTAGTGACATATTCCCTATCAATGTATAAAGATATTGCTAGTCATAGCCAGAAGGAGCTTACCCTGCGAACCTGCTCCCAAAGAAGCCTGTGGAAGAATTGGTGAATAGATCAAGTTATCTAATGACATTAGACCACACTGAGCTGCCTCCATTTCCTCAGTTAGCCATATCTCTGACTGAATGGGAAAGCCCATGTCATTCCCTGTAAGTTTTTAGAGATTCGGTTAAAGGACACTAGGGAAGAGGGAAGAAAGGAAAAGGCCCATTTTTCACGGCAAAGCTTCACAATGCTTCATCAGCAACGGAAAAATACCCAAGCTGGACAAGAAAAGTCCTTGCCTTTTAGTTTCTTTTCAGATGACAGTTTAGCTTCCCTATTTATAAATGAGTCAATGCTCCAGCTCTCACACTGCAGAGTCATAAAATAAGGGTAGCGATGAAAGGGTTCATTAAAAGGATGTGAAGGTAAGTCTGTTCAAAGCAATAGATGTCCCTCAAAATGAATCAACTTGTACTGTCTTAAAAATACAGCTCAAGTCTAAGGAACCTTCATTGCTTTCTCTAATGTGCCTAAAGTTTCATATATCATCCCCATTTGTGGATGCCCTGGCGAACCCACAAGAAATTCATGCACAATACCATCTATTTGGATCCAGCTATGCCCTGGCTGCTTCTTGACCCCTTTCCCTCATGACCCACCTCAGAACCGAGACATCATCCCATTGCCTGTCAGCTGCAAATGCATTTGCCAACATCACATAACCAGCAGAGTTTTCAGGGTCGACCTGCACAAGCTTTTCGATACATGCTGAGCTAGTTCTCCCTAGCATGGAGCAGGCAACCCCCAAGCAAAGCTCCCCACACAAAGTTATTAGGTTCAAAAGGCATAGAGGCAACAACTTCTAAGGCTTCTTCAATATGACCCACACGTGAAAGGAGATCAATATAACAGGCATAGTGTTCCAAACTGGGAGACTGAAATTCTCATCTGCATCTCTGAAAAGATCCTCTGTCCCTCCTCCAACAAACCTGAGTGGCTGCATGCACATAAAGCTGCAAGAAATGTGCTAGAATCAGGATGCAGACCTAAATCTTGGATGCTGGAAAATAGCTGCAATGCCTCTTCTCCTTCACCATTCATCGCAAGGCCCATGATCATAGCATTGAACGAGACAATATCTTTGCGTATCATCTGATCAAAAACTTCTTTAGCCCCCTCCAGCCTCCCGCACTTACAATACATGTCTATCAATGCAGTTGCCAGAACTTTGTTTGATTGGAGAATGCCTTTGCTGCCTTCTGACCTCAAATAATTGTGAACCCATTTGCCAAGATCCAAATCACCAACCTGAGCACTGGCAGAAAGGACACTAACCATCGTAACTTCATTAGGCTTTCGGTTGCTATCCTCCATCATTTGGTGGAAAATATGCAGGGCCTCCATAGGGCAACCATTTTGCACAAATGCAGTTATCATGAGATTCCAAGGAAGCAATCTTCCAACTCCATGATTAGTTATTTCATTGAATTTTCCCTACACTTACCTATTCTCGCCAATTTTCCATACAAATGTATAAGAACAATATTGACTGAATCACGTTTAATATCATCAAGATTCACATCTTCAACAAATTTCGACAGAATATTAACCCATCTTTCTAAAAGGCCGACCTGAATAGTAGAACACGCCGATAAGATGCTCACGAGGATTTCATCTTCAAGCCTCAAATTCTCCTGGACAATGTCAACAAAAAGCCGCAACGCGTCTTCAGCCCGACCCGACTGAGCATAACCAGAAATCAAAGAACTCCAAGAGATCGAATTCCTCTGGGGACTTTCATCAAACAGCTTACGGGCGGAAACGACATCCTTAACGGACTTGGCATAAACAGAGAGAAGGCCGTTACACACGACAGGATCCTCACAAAAACCAGCTTTGAGCACGTGGGTATGAACCTGACCCACTTGACCGACGCTGGCGCATCAAAAGCACGCCTTG